>VZRV01002387.1:950324-1107042 GCA_013398115.1 Falcunculus frontatus | reverse complement strand
CCCCCCCGCCTTCCCCATCGGGGGCGTGGTCTCCGGTCGGTGGGCGGGGCCAGACGCGCGGGGTCGGGCTCACGTGACGTCCTGACCCCGCCCCCTGCCTGTCCGCCATGTTTGTTCCTTCCGCAGCGCCCGGCGGCGGTGGCGCAGCCCGGGACAGGGACCGGCGGCAGGAGCGGCCACAGCCCCTTCCCGCGGGCAGGGATCGGCCTCCCCAGCGCGCCCGGGAGCGGCGGCAGTCCCCTTCCCGCGGTCTGGAGCCGAGTCAGGTTGCATTATTTCCCTTTTCGCTCTCCCGCCGCTGTCCGAGATTCCAGGCGCGCTCCCCGGTGTTCCCTGGCGCGACCTCCAGGGAGCGGGAAGGCAGCCCCGGCCGGGCCCGCCGTGGGAGAGGGCCCCGGGCGCTCCCCAGAGCCGGGGCGGGTGTCGGGGAATGTGGCGTGATCCGGGATCCCGTGACTTCGGGGCAGGCGGTGGCTCCTTTGGGAAGCGGCTCTAGCCGGCGCATGGCCGGCCGCCGACCCCGCAGCGCTTCCTCCCCGCTGAGGAGATCGCTGGTCTGTCAGGGCGAACCTCGGCTTAGTACCTGGGTTCTCCACACGTTTCACTTTGGGAAAAGAAGAAATATCAAAACTCCTTTTATCTCCTTTTTCTCGTTGCTGTGTGCTTGGAGCGGGCTGCCCCAGGAGGTGGTGGAGTCACCGTTCCTGGAGGTGTTTAACGAAAGACTGGACGTGGCACTGAGTGCCGTGGGCTGGTTGACAGGGTGGTGTTGGGTCATAGGTTGGTCTCGGTGATCTCAGAGGTCTTTTCCAACCTAATGGTTTCCGTGCTGGAGAGGGGCCGCCTGCTCAGGGCGCCCTTAGGTTTCAGTTCTTCTTTTTTGAAGCAGTGACTCGGCTCGGCCCCTCTGCAGGGCCGGGGCAGTTCCCAGTGGCGGCAGGTGGCTCTGCGGGCTCAGGTGTGGTGATGGCTGGGTAGGGAGGGATAGGGATGGGCCAGGACTGGGAATCGCTTACGTCTGGGTGGTTAATGGACTGCTCCCGGTGTAAGTAATTCAAGTAATTCCGTGTTACATGTAACTTATGTAAAGCAATTGAGTGGATAACAGAATAGTGCAAGAAAACTAGTTTTAAAAGCCTCCATTAGTAGCCTTTATAGTAAGGTTACATATGACTAGATACATAGAGAGCATTTAAGTTTTATTAACTTAGGTGAAACAGTCAAGTAGGGACCTTCTTGGCTAAGTTTTGTTCAGGAATTAAAATGCTTGTCTGCAGATAGCTGTCATGCTGCCTCCCATCCTACGTGTTGTTTTCCTTCTTGTCCACAATAATTTACAGCTATACTAAATAAGCATGTGGGTTTTATTTGTCTTTACTTTTAAGGTGTTGTGCAACACTGAAGTTGTCAGTGCTTGCTTTTTTTAGAGCAAGGGTGGCTGTGTGTGACTAGGTTTTTTTTTCAGGATTTTTTTTTTTGTTTTTTAGAAGTGTTTTTCCATGACTTTTTAGTAGCTTAGAAGGTAACAAGCTGTAATCGCAGACTGGAGGGAGAGCAGACATACCCAAAATAAATCCAAAACGTTTTTTTCTTAGCACTTTTATTTTCAGAGAAACCTAACCTAAAGATGGTACAGCTATATTTGTTTCATAACAACATCAAATTTATAATTAACTGTTACTTTTCTCTGTCTTCATTCAGGTTGTATGGAGCTGTCTTTACTGTCTCAATTTTAGTAAAGCCTTTTCCATAAAGTTAAAAAGAGTGTGTATTTAAAAAAGAGAAAAAAGCTGTAGCAGTCCTTGTTTTGCTTTTGAGTGCTCAAATACCATCAGTTTCCTTAAACTGAATATATGTGGAAAAAAAGAATTGCAGAGGGTCAAGTAAGATATTTAGATTTCAAGCTTTGTTTTATTTTGTGTCAATTTGATAATGAATCTTGGGAAACAGATCTTCCAGCTCCTTGGGACTGGAATTTTACATAAATGTTTCACAGTGAATAAAAATTTCCCAGCAAAAAGGCTTGTAAGAAGTCCTTAGGGTTTGGTTTGTTGTTGTTTTTTTTTTTTTAAATAGTGTTCATTCTCCTGTGTGTTTTGGTTTTGTTTTCATTCTCTGCAGAGCAGACCGTGTTGGCCTGGTACAGTGTAACCCACTTAATGCCTTAGGGATGGGCTTTCGTCACAAGAGTTATACTGGGAAGAATATGAATGTACAAGGTAGCCTTGTACCAAGAGAGGCTGCTATTACTAAGATTCCCTGAAGGAAAAGGGAAACTAATGCTAGGGAGAAAGATGAACACATTTGAGCAGAAATAATTGCTGGATAGGTTATTGAAAGAGTGGAAGCAGTAATAGAGAAGTAGGTTGCAAGGAGAATGTCAAATAGCTCAGGCATTGTTAGCAATGTTGGACCAGGAGCAGCAGTACCGAAGGGTGTTTGGAAGTTGGCTGAAAGTAATAGAATATTTAAGTTGGAAGATGCTTAACTGTGAACTACTGAGAAATGTCAACTGACTAAATCCAAATAAGTAAGTTTGCTCATTCTACTTGAACTTGGGGAATGAGGCTGGAAGTGACGATTAAGCTTCTGCAAGATTAAACTGGCAGAGATATAAATGTAGGTATTTCTCCTGACAAATTTTGCTGATTGACTTTGTGTCTAGCTAGAAGTTAGAATAAATGAAGTGATTCTGGCAGAAGGTACTGAAATGATTTAGTGATCCAAAGGTTATATGAACTTCAGGACTCCTTCCCTTGGCCACTGGTTCTTTCATAGTCCTGAGTCATGCCAAGCAACTGTTTGAACTAGAATCCTGAGCTTCATAGGAGTTAAAAACAACCTTACAAAGAAACCCCCAAATACAACTTTTTTGATATCCAAACGAGTGGCAACAGCTGAATGACAGTTCATTTTGGGTTGGGCTCATATGAGAAATTACAAGTAAGTTTTGGTGTTAGACCAAGCATATCTAGGCTGCTTACAACTAGGGGCAATTTCAGATAGTCTGTGTTTTCTTTTGGAAAGATGTTTAATAATTTGCTGACAGGTTATCTTTGTAGTGCCGTGGTGAAATCACAGATACAGGAAGGAAGACTTGCTATGAGATGAGGCCGTTGGTAGGTCGAGCTGTATGACTGAAGGGCTCCCAGGCAGCTGACAAGTGGCTGTCAGTAAATGGGTGTTCCTGATCCACAGCTCTTACGTCAATGCCCCGTGGAGGGGAGGGTCAGTTTGGAGGCTGACTAATGTCTCTGCTTGTAACACATCCAAAAGTACAAAACCTGTAGCATCTTGACTTCATATCTGGATGTTTTCCTTTGAATAGAGAAAAAAGTATTTCAAGGTTGGACAGGCTTGTGGCTTCTTATGCACTAAAAAAACATTCTTGTGCCACTTAATTGAGCAGGATGTAAACCGCTGCCTCCTGAATAGAAGAACAAGGATTGGCTAAGGGGAGAAAAGTGAGAAAATGTGCTTCTGTCCTTTCTTTTCAGATTTTTGGAAACTTGCAGATCTGCTATAGGCAACAAGTTTAACTGCTGTAGTGATTGAGGGCTGAGAAGTGTAAAAACTCCACAAACAGTAAGTGTTGAAAACTGTGTAGTTTTGGATTCTGCCCTTTCTGCTGCAACTCTGGTAGTTCTTGGGACTTCTTTTCAGACATTTCACAGAGAAGCAATTAATGTCATTCTTTAATGGGCCACTGTAACTAACAAACTACGTTTTCTATGCTAGCCTGGCAGTTATTGTCAAATGCTTTGTTTGTGTAAAAAAACCCCACTACTAATGAGGGAGGGAGTTTACATTTCTATTGAAAGGCAAGTGGTTTTTTCAGTCAAAAATACTTGCAGTGGTGTGCCTTTTTAAACTTTTAATCTGATACCAGTGGCTTAAGAAAATATGGTGGCTTAGCAAATAAAATTGTGAATAAGCTTCAAAACTGAAAGGGATGTGCTGTGTATGTGTAAATTTGAGGATAGGAAGTTATGAAACGTGGTCAGTGTTATGCTGGTTGTCGAACTGCTAATTCTGCTTGTCTGTAACTTTAGTGTTTTTTCTTAAATCAAAGATGGCCCCTTTCTTCAGGAAGTCCTGGCTGATAGCATATTAGCTTGTAAGTAAACATGATTAGTTGGAACAAACTTGAGTCTGTCTTCCCTTTAAACAGCTTCAGTTAAAGGACAGTGTACCACATATCCTCAAGAAAACCTTTAGGTTTAGTCTTGGTTTCATATAGCAGATGTTTCATCAGTGACCACTGAATGACAGTGATAACTGAAACAAATGTTCTCACTTGTTTCCAAGTTAGAAAGTAAATACAAGTGGAGAAGCAATTGTCTGGAAATTAGAAGTGTCCCCTACACCTGTTTCTTCAAAAATGCTGAGGCAGTTCAGTGGTGGTATTAGAATAGATCCAGGTTTTGGTGCCCTATTAAAAAAAGGGGAGTGGAGGTGAGATTTCAGTTGCTATGTGTGGTTTTTTGTTTGGGTTTTTAATGGTGTGCTGCAGTGGCTGGTATCAGTGTGGTAAAAATGAAACTGTAAATAGGTCCGATGAACTGGATTTTGTAATGCAAACTGATTTTTCTGAGATTGCTTAGCTTTTTTGTCTTTCATCGTGACAGCAAATATTTGGACTGATAATGGAAATACTTGACTTGCAATTCATTTCACTCTTTAAAAGGGACATCCTGAAAGGCAACACTTAATTTACTTTTTTGTATTATGGTATATGATCGTGCTAGAAATTACATTTAGTAGGAAAAATTCCCTGCTTTTAACAGGAATACTGAAGTCAGTGATTTAAGCACTGTAATCCTTCTAAGTTAGTGGAAGCAATTCAGAAATGGTTATCAAAATGAACCAGAGTGGAGCTGCTTTTTATTTATTTGCTCTGTCTTTGAATATTGAAATGATTGAAGAACATGAGGGAAAATTACTCCTGTAACAGACTTTTGTCTACTAGGTTGAGATTATTTTTACATTAACTAATTGTGTAGCTCACTAAGAAATAACTGAACAAATAGTTACCTGTAATTCTATACTGTCTTGTAATTCCTGATGTTGAGTAAAACAATCAGGTGCACATTAGAAATTAAGCTTTTGTTTTGTTTTCAGATGATGAATGACTGAACAATTTCAGTTTAAACTGAACAATTAAGGTAATAAATCTTCAGAAACATCATAATGTATGTAAACCCTCGCTTCCAAAGATATTGTCAAAAGCACATTATACAGATAAATTGTGTAATAGGAGAAATAATACTAATTCTTGTAGCGTTGTAAGTATTTTATCATTGTTTTATTTGTTGGAAAAACTTAATTCTAGCCTAGCACGACAGCTTTTGCTGTGGAAACTGAATGTCCTGAAAAGCAATGTTGGCTGCAACATCACAGAAGACTCTGTAGCTTTTGTGTGAAAGGATCGGTTTGGTCCACTTTTAATGGTTTCTGGTTGGTCTGTAATTGTCTGCCCAGTAAAACTAATTTTATGGTCATCAGTCTCTTAGACCTCACTGAAATAGCCCATGTAGTTGAAATTGTGAAAATTAACTTTGCAGGTTCTAGATGCATGATGTACTAGCTACTGTTAACACTTTCCTTACATGTATTTTGTTTAAAATGTGGCTTTGTGGACAATTTCGTGATAATAACTGCCACTGATAAAAATGCAGAAGCTAAAGAAACGAGTGCATAGTACCAGTCAGAACTACTTAAGCCAGTTATTTATTCACATTGGGTCTTTTAGGGAACTTCTGATTACTGCAGGACTGGAAAAATAAATTGTAACTTGTTCCCTATGCTGGAGTGGAAGAACAGGAGAACATTCAGTACCCTCTGTTCCCACGAAAGCATTATTTATTAAGAAACAGCTCCTATCTATTGGTGTAGAAACTGGAGGCATAAATGAATACACTGGACCATTTTCAAGAGTTAAGCATAAACCTGTAACTCTTATGCAAGTAGTCCAGTGACTCTAAGGCTTTTCATATGCATTAAAATGTATGTGTTCATAACCTGAGCCATAGCCGTTATCCCACAGCTCTCTGAAGGGTAAATGAATAATCTGCTCATAGCTTCTAAGTAGTTTTAACATTATCATACAAACCTGTACAGAATTAAAGCTTCATAAATGTTGTTAATTACACAGTATAAATAAATTAAATTACTTGCTCTGAACAAGCTTTTAATGGAAGCAGTCATTATATTTTGAATAATTTAATTCCTCGTATTTTGAAGGTTTTTTTGTGTTGAGGCTTCAAACTACTCCTTCTGTCTTACTGTAGATTGTGTCTAGCAAGTAAATATTCATTGATGGAAAGTCACTGATAAAAAAATTCCTGAAATTTCTCACTCCTACTGTAGGCCTTGATTGTAAGGCGGCACAGAGTCATATGACTCTCACGCCAGCTTGTATCAGGTACTAATTCTACAGCCACACTGTGGGTGATGTATATGCCAGTAATGCTAATTACAACTAGCAAGACCACATTCCTTCCTTCAAAGAAAGAGACAGACCAGGCAACTTATGACCCACTTCCATTTTAAATAGATGCTATTTTCAGAGAAGCCTATTTGGGGTGAAGCCTTTGAGCTCTTTTACTATCAGGCAGGTTTAGGAACAGCTCTCCTCATACAGAACCTTCAGTTTGCATTTGTTAAAATTAATCTTTACCCCCAAGCAATTAAAACACCATTTTACAGTATTAGATGACACTACAGTTGTGAGGGCAAAGGTTGGGTACAAAGCACTAATGAACAAACTACTTTAGTGCTAAAGGGTTGGTTTTTTTTTTTAATTTCTTTCTAAATCTGACAGTTAAAAAACCTTCTTTGGTGTCACTAATTTGCCATCCCCATGCTGTCAGCCAGACTATTCACTAGCACTTCCTGACTTCTTGACAGTTTTCCTATGGGAAGTTGACACATCCTAACTGAACTGTCAGTGTAGGCTTGGCCTAGGTATCTGGCATTTTGAGTATCATTGAAGTAGCAACAGCAGATTAGCTTTTGTGGTAGTTTTAATAGTATTCCATTCACCAATGCTGTTCTGCAAGGAGTAAATGCTTGTCTAAATAAAATTACAGCATTTGCTCTATAGATAACTGTGTTGCTAGTGCATTGGTTTAAAAAATAACTTTGGTAATAAAATACAGCACTGAAGTGACTAGTTCAAGGCACATGCTCTATAAAATGCTCTCACTCCACTTTTTTCCATAAACCTTTTCTCAGTGAACGTAAATGAATCATTCACTTTTTGAACGTAATGTGATACCCCTTCAGCACAGAGTGGGGGTAGTTTGAAGGGTTTGGGGGTTTTAAAGAGTTTTAAGTGACAGACCTGTAATTTGTACAGCATACTATTTAGATGCAGACTGCAGTCTGTAGTCTAAGAGGAAGAGACACCTCTTAAATGTGGTATTCTTGAGTGGGTATTCTTACTGGAGTGTATCTACAGTTCACCTGTTAAGTGGAGTTCTGTTTTTGTACATGCAACTTGATGTTGGTGGACTTAAAAACACATTCTAGATAATTATATGTGCAAAATTTGCTGCTCACACCTATTTCCCTTTTTAATGATTTCCTTCATCTTTACAGGTCTAGGAAACCAGGAGGATCTTTTCCCGTAATAATGGCAGCAAAATCATCGCTCCTTAAAGTAATACTGCTAGGAGATGGTGGAGTTGGGAAGAGTTCCCTTATGAACAGATACGTCACCAACAAGTTTGATGCACAGCTGTTTCATACAATAGGTGTGGAATTCTTAAATAAAGAGTTGGAAGTCGATGGACATTTTGTTACAATGCAGATATGGGACACAGCAGGTCAGGAACGGTTTAGGAGCTTGCGGACTCCTTTCTATAGAGGTTCTGACTGTTGCCTGCTAACGTTCAGCGTGGATGACTCTCAAAGCTTCCAAAACTTAAACAACTGGAAGAAAGAATTCATTTATTATGCAGATGTCAAGGAGCCTGAAAGTTTTCCATTTGTGATACTGGGTAACAAAGTTGATATTGATGAAAGGCAAGTATCTACAGAAGAAGCTCAAGACTGGTGCAGGAATAATGGCAACCATCCCTATTTTGAAACCAGCGCAAAAGATGCCACAAATGTTGCAGCAGCCTTTGAAGAAGCTGTTAGAAGGGTTCTAGCCTCTGAAGATAGATCAGATCACTTTATTCAAACAGATACAGTAAACCTCCATCGGAAACCAAAACCCAGTTCATCTTGTTGTTGACTTAAATTTCTTTTTGCCAAATTACTTTTGACTAGCTTGCTCTATAAAAGAAGGGGGAAGGTGTAGTAGATAAAATAACAAATGGGTTTCACTCTAATATTAAAATCTTAATATTCTGCTGCTTTCATGGGGAAGAAAAAGAAAAATCTCCATTCATGAGTGACCTGTTATTGAATTAGTGATGCTTTCTGTTTAGGAAGATGTCAAGTAAAAAAATAATATAAGAATGTAATTTGCCAACTTTATTCAAATGATGAATACTTTGAATAAAATTAAAACTTGAAAGTTCTAGAAGCACTATTTTGGAGAAGCTGTTTTGGAATTCAGGCACAAAGATACTTTTATATGTGTATATTTTTATGAAATTGGCATTCCACTTTTGTTTCGTTAGATGTCAGTTTCTTAACAATGCTAGATATTAAACTTCAGTCTCACTACATTCCTTTTGCTGTGAGTGGTACTTCATCTCTAATGTGGTTATTTTAAGTTAACATAAATTACCTCCAGGTCTTCCAATTGCCTAATGTTGCTGTAATTTGTGTAAGTTTATAAGTAGGAAATAAATTTCCTACATATTTAATGTCTATTTTTTCCCATCTACTATTTTTCCAGCGATTTAATGCAAAATACTGATAATTTTTTTAATTAATGTGTGTCTTTGCCTTAAGTCCATTCTAGCATGTTTCTGACCAATAAGCTGAAAAATCTGAGTAACTGAAGTATAACCGTTTTTTGAAAAAGAAATGCTTTATTCAGTCAGCTTTAATAGCACTTGAAAGGATCCACATTATGACAGTTTTGTAGGAAAACTCTTAGTCTACAGCCTTAGAAGTTCCAAACTTCTTGTTCCTGTTAACCTGAGCTATGAATGTGTTTACCAGTAATATCTGCACTGTGATATTAAGGATTGGCAATACATAGAGAACTCAGGAAGCTCTTGACTTACAGTAGATTTTGACAGCTTTCTACCCTAATACAGGTATATAACTATAGATAGGATCAAATTCAGCTCAAACACTTATTTAAATTGCTATTTTAGGATATGGACTTGTACATTTAAGATAATGTCTTTTATATTACTGAATTCATTTCATAATGATGAACAGGAGCAAATTCTGTATTTGATGGACAGTCTTTTTTGCAGTCATGCAGACAAAACTACAGGAGTATTTGAGGTTTCAGGTGCAGTTTAAGTGGTAGAATACTTATATGAGAAATCAATATTGGCTCTCAGAGTAACCACTGTCCTTGCAATAGCAGAATTGCCTAGTGCACTATTGCTTCTATCTGTAATCTGACTGCTAACAGGCACATGGGCACATGTGGTCTGAGAAAGGAAGTCTGAGGCTGCAGGACAGGCCATGTTATTCATTAAACAACTGCTTTCTCTACAGCAACTTTTTTGTTCCAATAGAAAAGCCTTTCTTGAGTACATTACCAGCAAGCATTTTATCTTAAAAGTATCTGATCAATCTGTACCAGGTGTAATTATTTGGAAGTAAAGCTTACAAAAACAAACCCTTTTTGTTGCTCTCAGTACACTTTTCTGAATATATTGTATTCTTGCTTGAACCTGTCCAGACAACTTTATTCGGCAGATCTGCTACTCCTGCTTAAAAGTGCCATCTTTTTACCTTTTGTGCATTCCTAAGTCTGATTCATTCTTGCAGTCCTGCATCTACACCAACAGAACTATGTTTTAAACTTCAGTCCCCGAGCAGTTAAATATAGGTTGAACTGCTACTTGTGTTATGTTTAATTTCTAGTCAATAAATGAAAAGATCGGTGAAGAAAATCTTAGCTAAATCCCTCTTAATCTTAGGATGAGAGAGCAAAAAGCTTTAGAAATTAAGATTGCTTCTGCTAGGGGCTACTAAGCTAGTGACATGAAATTGTAAAACTACTACCTTAGACTTAAAGCTTCCTTAAACATTCATTTTAGCAGAGATTAAGGTTGAAACAAAACAGGAGCTGAAGATACTGTGACTAGAGTACTATAGATACCATTCAAATAAAAGGAAAGGGAAGGATGAGAACCACTGTGGTCTTTCTTGTGCCCAGGCATCATCTGTGTTTTCCCACCTGTCCCCTTTCCATGTAACATCATGGTTGCCAAGCCTCCATCTGAGAAGTAGGTTTTTTAGTACAGTTAATACATAATCCCATAGAAGTGCATTACTCATGCCCTGGGAGCTGCTATACTACAACTGTACACTAATCAGAAAAGTGGCTAGTAAAGCTAAAGGGGTATGTACATGCTGTAGTAAATAAGACCATATAGGACTTATGTTTAGGTCAGGAATTGCTCTCAGAGAGAAACTACTGAGTGCCTACAGAATCAAAAATCTTCTGACAAGCAGGTAGAGGTGACAGGTATAAAATCATAAAGCTTAATAACAAACATTAATTTCTGTACTTTGTAAAAGCTTTGTATCATTCCATATGGATGTAAAGTAGGCATTTGTGACTTATGTTTCAATTCACTGATTTGTTTCAAGAGCTAACAGACCTCAAATATTAGGGGGTCCTGTTAGCAGTATTTGGAGTTCTGTAGATTGACAGCATACTGTGTAACATGTATGCAAAGTTCCAGGTGTCCTTTAAAATGAGGAGAAAAAGCTACTGTTGTGGCAAATTGGTGGGACTGCTGAAAGCTATGCTTGTTAGAACAGAGAGCAGAATGGGAAGGGGCAGAAGAAACTACCAAGGACAGCTGACAGCTCATGTCAGAGCAAACTCTATCAATGCTTACATAAGCTGCTTCAACAGCTGCTCTGTACCTCAAATGGATCTTACTTCAAGTCACTTGACAGGTTACCTAAACAGTAATAGAACCTGGTAGAAAGTGGAGTCTGAGTCACATTTCCAGCCCAGATTTATTAAGGTTGATTCATGTTAGCTTGTGCTGATGTTCTCCTTATGCTTGATTTTTTAACAACTTAGGGTAATCTAGTCCCTTTAACTCATAAAATTTTTATTGCCTTTATTGCATAAGGCAGATTATCTCTGTTTTCTTGTACTGCAACAGACTTTGTTCTGAATTCTTACTCTTAAGCCCCTGAGAGGGTAAGAACATAATCCTTGCAAAGGAGGTGTCTCTTCACTGAGAAACTGTTCCCTGAAGCATGCTCGAACTGCAGCTTTCAGACCTAGAGCAGATTTGTGGCTTTAGTTGATCACAAGATAATTTCCACCCATCACTTCAGCTAGTGGCCTTTCAGCTGACTTGTGAAGAGTCACAAATTGAAGCATAAACAAGTGTTTGTCCATGTACAGGGAACTTGGAGCTACCTTGCCAAAGCCCTTTAGAGTTCTGTCACAAGACAATGCTCCTGAACCACAAACTCTATGATGACAAAGGTGATGAGCTAGGACATGATTCTTCCATTCCTGTGGCCAGTAACAGTCTGTTTTCATAAAGCGTAAGTGGACCTGACACTGCATTTCCCATTACAATTCCTATATTCAGTAGAAAGAGGGAAAGGGGGGCACTGTAGAATCACGTGGTTTGGACGGTCGGGACAAACTGAGAGATCTCTGGAGTCAAAAGTTGTCTTGAAGCAAGCGATTTATTGCTAGGGCGTGGGTGAAGAGGCCCTGCAGAGAGCTGCCAGCCGCAGCTCTGGGCAGGGCCGAGGTAGAGAGCTGATAAGAAGAAGAGGTGGCGAAGAGGAGCAGGCGAAGAGGCGCCGGTAGAGAAGACAGAGAGGACCGGAACTTCGCGATCCTTTTATCTCTCTTTCTACTGAATATTCTAGTCTACTTGACCAATGTAGTACAAGATACAGAGTCCTATAGCATTTACATACAGCCTATGAGAATCCTTACATTACCATACTGTCTTGTATTTCAAACTCTAAAAACTGCTTTCTGGCTCCCTGCCAGGTTGGCAGGGTCTGCTCTGACCCTTGGACCCGTCTGCAAGCAGAGGGTATTGTTCAATCAAGAAGGGGGCTACCTTCAGCAGCCATAGCATTGTTTTCCAGTTGTTTAGTAACTGGGGTTTGGCATTTCAGATATCGAACTCTGCCCTTAATTCTATTTCACTTACAGGTTTCATATTCTCCAAACTTAGACAATCATATTCACAAGGCTTTCCTGTTTCATCCTCCCCAACAGGGCACCATATGGCTAACTGCCTTCAGAAATCAGCAAGAGAGAAAATGCTTTAATTTTACTTAATGTCCTACTGCAGCAACAAATACAATCATAAAAAATGCAGCTTCTAAAAGTGGTGGAAACTGTTAGCACTAATCCTTCATATTTGCCAAGTCTTTTCTTCCTGCTATGTATATGATTATTTAATTTAAGTATTTCCTCAGTGAATCTTAACTGTTAGTATTTTTCTCACCATTATGGTACAGGGGAGAAGGCAGAAACAAGAATTGCAGCTCAGTGGCTCCTTATCATATGATCAAGAACACTTTACCTCAAGTGTGTTTCTGTTATTTCCATGTATACAGAAAAAAAAAAGTGATTTATATAAAATTACATGACACTATCAAAGTGCTGTACAATGCAGTTTGTATGCAGTAACATTGCAAAGACGAGTATTCCCATCTTCACTGGACATCCCACGAGGTAGAGTTACTGTGGTTATCTAGTTTTCTTCTAAATCACTTCAAGTACACTCAACAGGCATCCATACTGCATCATTCCAGGTTTTATTTAAGGGAAGTATTGCAACCTCTCTATCATGTTCTTTTTTCTCATGGAATATTTTACAGTGACAGTTTAGCAGTAAGTGTAGAAATAATGACTGACTGTACACTTATAGCACATACACACATGGTCCCCTTAATTATACAGACTACGCAAAATACTTCTTAGAACAGCATGCCACTTCCTTTGGAAATTACTTTTCAGACTTTAAAAAAAAAAGTACAAGAAGATAGCTTATACAGATTTGCTGCAAAAAGGAACAGAATACTTAAAAGACTGTAAACCCAAACAAAGTATTAGGTACATATATGCCAAATGACCTATTTAAAAATTACTGGTTTGGACTGATGTTAAGTTTTACAAAATGGTTCCTAAAACATTTTACAATGGAATAGAAGCCAGACAGGCCAAATAATGCCTTTCAAATAACCTTAACAAATAGAGTTTTCATGGTTCAAAGATCCTCCTCTAAATTTATTTACAAAAAGAAAATTTCAGCAGTTGCAGAAATAACGGGAAAAAAATGTGGGTTTAAACATGTAAATTTAGTTTGAGTTTTTTTGGTGTGTGAATTAGAATTAGTGTCAGGGCAGGTCTGGTTGTTCTGGTCTACTTCATTCATTGATGCAACACTGCAGCTACATACATATTGCACTAAATATATAAAAAAATTGAAATTACTTGCTTTTAAACTTTAAGGGTTTTTCTCAAAATTTCTTGAAATACTGGAGAGAGAGCTTTTCTAATCTATGCATTTTTTATTGAGCACTTTATATACATAAAATTGCACGTTAATAAATAGAGGCCTGATTCACTACCACAAAGTGTAATGTTAGTCTGGTTAGTCTGCAGTGAGTTCTCTAGTGAAGGAATACAAGTAGAAAAGTTTATAATAAAATTAAGCACTTAGGCCAAACAGTCAAGAAGCCCTTTTTGCTCATATTAAACCAGATGACTGGCAACATATTTTGCATTTAGGTCTCATTTCCTCCCACCCTGTGTCAGAGGCTTACACTTTGCTTATGTATTAACACATAATGTCTCAATTTCTTCTTCTGTACTTCTGCAGCCTCTGACAGTTTAAAACTTTGTTTTCATACCACATAAAAGGAAACTTCTTGAGATACGCATTTTAACCAAAGAAGCTTGGCTGTTCTTATTTATATCGGCAAAAGAAAAAGCTGCTTCAGCATCCAATTAGTCAGTCTTCAGAAGATGAATATCAAACATGCAGGGGACTAACCAGAAGAAGTACAGTTCAAACAATCAGGAAAGTAGGGAAAAAGCACTCACTCAGGAAATTTATTTATTCAGCTTAAAAGGTGTTTCTTCCCAAGGAACTGGACTTTCCTTTCAAAGGCAGTGGATCGAATAGGAGTATTGAGTTCATAAAATGGATTCATTGCAAACTGGGGAAAGAAGAAAAACCCATCAGTAAGCACAATGCCCAGCCCTGGAAAATGTCACTTCAGGTGACATCTACTACTAGCTTTCAGCCTATTTAGTGCCACTAAGAGCACAGAACTCCTAAACAATCCCTGCTTTCCAGGCCCTTGCATTCTCCCCATACATGTGCAGAGCCATCCCCTAGCACCAGCTCCTCAGAACAAATCCATCACACCGGTGGAAATTAGGATCATTTGAGTGCCCACGGGAGGCTGAGATGGTGATGCTTCCCATGATTGTTTGCCATGACCACATCTAGTGGAAGAACCAGCAGGATTTGAGAACAAGGGCTATGTGTTCTGAGAGCAAAGCGACCAGGCCCTGTAGAACAGTCCTTTCATTATCATCCTTAATGATGCAATACTATCACAAAATGCATCACAAGAAGTTGCCCCACAACTTCTCTGTTGCCCAGAGAAGCTGTTGATGCCTCACCCCTGGAGTTGTTCAAGGCCAGGTTGGATGGGGCTTTGAGCAATCTGGTCTAGTGGAAGGTGTCTCTGCCCACGGCAGGGGAGTTGGAACTAGATGGTTTTTAAGGTCCCTTCCTACCCAAACCATTCTAATCTATTCTAGAAAAAAATCACTGGACTAAAGTGAAGAATTCTAAAAGAGCACAGTTTATAACAATTTTGAAAAATCTGTTCTGTTTAATGGAAAATACAGCCTTTGTGTCACATATTACCAGTTCTGGCTGATGTGGCCTGCACGGGTGCTCATGCAGGGTCCCAAGAGAAAACATGCAAATACAGCTGTGCCTGAGTATGTACAGCAGAATATGCTTAAAAGTACTGCAGCAAGACCATAAAAAATGAGTTCTTACCTTTATATACAACTCATATACATCAGTCAAGAAGTTCTTAATTCCATCTTCTTGCCTTACATCATGAAGCATTAAAAATCTCATATGTATAGTAATTAAGGAGAATAAAACTTTTACAAAGAAAAGAGACATGTAACATATCCTGAGATAAGCATTTACACCTAATTTGGCATACACCTAAAATGTTTAGCTGCACATGAAATAGCAGTTACTCATAGGAAGAAGCATTTTAAGAAGTAATTGAAGCAATGACATTCGGAAAGCATTACCCTTCTATTTTAACATCCCCCTATCTGAAAATAATCACCTCTCTATCCAAGGTTGTTCTTAAAACGATGTAATTCTGAATACGGATGATGCTCTCTGCACCTCTGCCATACAACTCCCTAAAGTTAAAATGACATTCAATGTTACCTGGTATGTGTAACAAACGGTTCACAACAAACAGTTCTAGGACTACCTGCACATAGTATCAAGCCTTGGCACTGCATTTTCACCATTGGAGTGATTGACACCAGGCGTGTTCACTGCCACTTCTCTCCAGCACAGTCAAAAGGGTGAGAACAGAGAATCATACAAGCTTGCTCAGCCTCTCATACCTCTTTACTCCATGTGAGCTCCTCATTTCATGATGCTTTTTTGGCTCCTACAAAGGTAAAAAATTCACCTTTCCAACTATTCCCAGCTGCTGTCCCTCCCAACATAGTTCTTCCTGAAGCTGATGACTCTAACAGTAATAACAAATAGCCAGAGAAATCTGTTCCAAACTCACTTTATCTAGTTTACCTCTTTCTGGGAAAAGGCTTTTCTTATAGAAATATAAGGAAAGAGAATAGGGAAGGATATGTCCAGCTGTGACAAAAGCAGAAACAAACCATTCGTTAAACTTGTCCACAGTCTTCAAATACATGTTGTTAGAAAGCCACATGTTCTCATCTACGAGGTCAAGAGCAGCACGGGCAATGAACTGGTTGAGATGGCGATGATCATCCTAATGCATTTCCAGAACACAGTATATTAGTAATTCAGTGAAAGGAATGAAATACAAACAATAACTTGTTCAAGTTGCTATGGAACCAGTGTTCAAGTTACATAATGTTACATACAGCCTGCTTTTCTGTCACATGTGCCATCCTGTAATAAAATGAAACTAGTATATGTTGTCATGATATTTGGTTTCAAGGCAGAAAAGAAGTCATAATAAAAAAGATCATCACAAAACTGTCTTCAGAGCAACAAAATCAGTAAAGTATATATGTCTCAGAAATGAACTCAAGCATGAATTCTTTTGTTTACTGATGGGCAAACTCCACTAACTGCTAACTTATTCCACAATAGAGGCCCTCATATATCTTCTTCTCTTCTTTCCAGGCATCTGCTTTAGAGATATTTACATAACATACATAAAATGTAGTATTTTCTGGAATGTAACATTTCTCTCAAATTTGGTAGAAATTGACCCATAGGTTACACTGGGTAAAAGCTGGGGGACAGATGGGGAAAGCAGAGATACAGAGGAAAGGTATGCTGATAAAATCACCTAAAGATTCTGTTTTTCTCATGTTATTTACCTAGAAACAGGATTGTTTTATTGGTTTTGGGGTCTTCTTTTTTCTAAAACCTAGTGCAGAAAAACATCCTACAACTAGTATTAAATATATGCCTGCAGATGTAAATTGCACCTCTTCCTATAATAAACATGAGAATGATCACAGTGTTTGGCCCATGTACTTTTTAGACAATCTAGAACACCAGAGGACATCTGCCAAGAAGAGATAAAGGACAAAACCACACTGGAAGCCTTTATTAGACTGGAAAATAAGTAGTCTTGCACTATTTCCCATAACAACTGGATGCTGTTACTGCCACTCTCATCTCTCAGTTTCTCCCTCAAATCAGCTTTTACACATCCTCACACAAAGTCTAGTCCAAGTAGCCTTATTTATGATCTTTTATGGGACATTAGTTCAAAACACAGATGATGCCATGCAGTTCCAATCAGTGACAGCATATACTTCCATTTCTGGATACACTCACAGATCCACACACTTGTATTCTGAAGTCTGCTTTTTCTTTGATGTAGTACCACTTATGGATAGATTTATTCTTTTCCCACTGGAAATACTACTTATTGAGTAGTCTTACATTTCTCACATTTTCAAAGTCTTTATTTATCTATGTAAGTTTTAAACTTTCCTTACTTAAAAGCAAGTATGACTAAGGAAGATGATTAAAAAATTAGGTATTTTATAGCATAAAAAAATGAAGGACTGAATAGAGCTTTCAAATTTACGTTCCTTACTTTAATTACTGTATATAAATGCCTTAAAAGTTAACTAGCATTAAACAATGAAAAGCTGTTATAAAACCTCTACACACTAAGAGAAATCACCAAAGCAAAACTAAGATATGTATTCTATAACATACAGCAGGGAATGTTTAAAGGAAGCTGTGTTTTGTGAAGAACTAGTATTATCTGGCAAAGATTTTTAAGGGAGTTGGGAAAT
This sequence comes from Falcunculus frontatus, assembly GCA_013398115.1. Taxonomy (NCBI): domain Eukaryota; kingdom Metazoa; phylum Chordata; class Aves; order Passeriformes; genus Falcunculus; species Falcunculus frontatus. The sequence continues at coordinate 1,089,362 of VZRV01002387.1, read as the reverse complement.
CCAGAGTTCTACTCCCTATGAAAAAATTTCTGTTTAAAAATCCTAGAAAACAGTAGATACGACTTTTAACAACATGCTGGTCATGCTTCTAACACACTATAAAATTATAAAAGAATCACAAGAGTCTCACGGGGGGAAAAAACACACCTTCGACTCTACTTTTCCCGGAGGCAGAAATTCCATTTCAAATATGGGATTATCATGATGACCAACTATCACGAAGTAGAAACTTCCAGACATTCTTCAAAACAGCGCTCCTTACAAGAGAAAGACATGCTGATGAGTCTATATACAAACTCTTAATCCAGGTAGAAGAGCTCCTAAAAATCAGCCAACGTGCTCCCATTCATATTTACCAGAGGCTAAAGAAAGATAAACATTAACGTATGCACATCAAGAGGATGGAGCCGATCTCTTCTTGGGGGCGCCAACCACCAAGATAAGAGGCAACGGGCAGAAACTGAGGCCCAGAAAGTTCCACCTGAACACGAGGAAGAACTTCTTTGCTGTGCGTATGACCGAGCACTGCAACAGACTGCCCAGAGAGGTCGGAGTTATTCCAGAACCGTCTGGACACAATCCCGTGCCCTTTGCTCCAGGATGACCCTGCTTGGGCAGGCTGGGCCAGATGCCTGTGGTCCCTCCCAACCTGACCGATTCTGTGATTCTGGGGGAGCCGGAGAATATCCTTGGGAAGCGGACCTGGAAGTAAACCTAAAACCAATTCCTGCCCTGCTCACCGGTGATTTACCCCCTGGGAGCCCCCAGTTACCCCGAGGCAGCGATCCCGGGCCGTATCGCGCTGCCCCCGCCTCCGGGGAACCTCCTCGCCTGTCTCTTCCCGGGCCTCGCTCACAGGAGCAGAAAGGGGAAGGGCTGCAGGCGGCGACCGCCTCCTCCCTCGCACACGGCGGCCGAGGGACAATCCCACGGCTCCATCCCCGGGCACTCCAGAGGCACCCGGAAAGGCCAAACCACCCCGCCGCCCGCCGGCGTCCCCAGGGGAAGGGCCGGACTCCGCGGGGCTGCCGTCCCCGGGGGGGCCCGCGGCACAAGGGGGAGAGGGAGGCGGGGAAGGAGAGGGGGCCCGGCCCGCAGGGTCCCGNCGCGCCCGCCCCATCCGGCGCCACCGTGACGCCTCAGCGGCCGCCGCAGCCGCGCCCGGAGCCCAGAGCGGCCCTGCCCTGCCCCGCCGAGCCCGGCCCCGCTCCCAGGCCCTGCTCCCGGTCCCGGCGCTCTCCCCGTGGGTAGCGGGAGAATGCCCCGGGAAAGCCCGAGCGGCCTGAGGGGAGGCGGGGGCGGCGAGAGCGCTCGGTGTCTCGCTAGCTGTGGGTCGAGCTGCGAGTTAATAATGCCCGTTTTTGTTTCGGTGTTGTAGGTCAGGATGGCTTCGGTTGAAAGGGAGGCATTGTCCCAAGAGGAACTCCGGAAAAGGCTGTATCAGACTTTTAAGAGCCGAGGCGTACTGGACACACTTAAGGTGTGCTTTATTTGCAGCAGGTGCTACCTGTGTTCCGCTGTACTGCTTTAACACTGAGAGCCCTGAAAGCCAGGCCGAGTACAGTGTCTCACTCTCTCCACAAAGTATTATTTTTGCCACAGCCTAAATAGTATTCGGGTAGTGTATGGGGGGTGTGTTGTGTTTGGGTCCCCCCTCCCATATACGGGGTTCTCCCTAAACAGAATGGCTTTTCATTATGCCTTGGCCTCGGAGTCTTTTTCAGGAAGGTTAAAAGCCTGTATTAGGTCTTTGAAAATATCCATGCTTGAAAAAAAATGTCAAGCAGCGGAGAGAACAATAAATTAGAATATAAATTAGGAAGGGATCTTTTAGGTCACAAGGTGTGTTTATTACCTATGATAAGTAAGCATGCTATATGAATAATACTTCTAAAATACTACAATTCTGCTATAAAACTACTTGAGCTGTTTTGTCCCTGTCTGCTCGTTCAGGAGAATGTCTTAGGAAAAAACTCAAGATCAATATTTCAAAAATATCATTGATAATCATATAGCCAGGAATTTCCAGTTCAGGACAACTTGTTTCTATGTTACTCATTTCCATACCAAGCTTGCAATGCTCGAACCATTTCTTGTTTAATAATATTCTGTCATGTCACTTCCTGTTTAAGTCCATTTTCCTGCTTTGTTTTACTTGTCCAGAAAGTTATTTCTGCGTTCGTTTTCTGTACTAGGGATGAGGATTTAGCCCTGTGCTTTCCACCTGCACTTTGCCACAAGATGTATAAGAGGTCACTGTTCTTGGTTGTTTTTGAGACAACATCACCTCTGTTAAAGCTGTTTGAAACTGGACAAGTTCAGAAATTAATAAGGCAATCAGGTTTTTTCAGTTGTGTTCGAGAGTTGGACTCAATGATCGTTTCCAACTCAGGATATTCTGTGATTTTGTTGTCAGCCTAATTTCTCTTGAAAACCATGCTAAAATATCAGGCTAGTCTGATGATCTAGCTTTGTTAAGTTTCAGTTAAGTATTTTGTTGCACTTTTGGTAAAACACTGCCCCTTTATTCAGTTGTGTCACTGTTGCTTACCTGCTGTTGAGAGCTTAGAACACTGTTTGTGTCATGATCTTTTCCTATGAACGGTTTGTATAACTATATAATGAAAACAATTATTTCTTATTTTACAGAAGGGAGGTCTTCTGATTTTAGTTTACTTTTTTCTCTATTGTAACTCATAGAATGCAAATAAATAATTTTAAAATGCCATTAATTATTATTAGTGCCTGTAAGTCTTTTTGGTTAGTACTCTTTTGCTTCCCTACAAAATAATTGATATTAAAGTCATTGAATTTTTTGTTTATTGTGCCATCTACTTTTGTGATGGCATGAGCGGCTTCTTGATATGAGACTTCAGAGAGGACCGGTGAGGGTTCCAAGAACACCTGACATGGAGGCCACACCAGGAAGGCTTTATTTAAGCCAAAGGGAAGGAATACAGGAAAGCAGTGATCTGAAAATGAAGCTGGGGGTACTAGAGTGGTGTTTATGTGAGCTCTTGACTGGGAACTTCTTTTCAGTTCTATGTTTGATACATTTTGAGGGAAAGTCAGAGTTCACTGTATCCACCATTAGAGGGTTTTGAAGAAAGGCACAGTGTCCATAGTGCATGTCTAGATTTTGCCAAAATTAGTCTGCCCTGTTCTGTTCTGTAGGTTGTACAAGTAAAATGAGGCTCCCTGTGGATTTTGAAAAATTAAAACTCTCGTTGAATCACATGTAAACTGATAATACAATGTTTTTTTTCTGTATCAGACACAGCTTCGAAACCAGCTAATCCATGAACTAATGCACCCAATTTTGAGTGGAGAACTTCAGCCACAGATGGTTCCAAGTGAAGACAGTTCACTTTTGATCACCGCTTCCAACAGTTTGGTGGCAGATCATCTAGAGAGATGTGGCTACGAGTATTCACTTTCTGTTTTCTTTCCAGAAAGTGGGTTAGAGAAGAAGAAGGTAAGTTCGGTATTTTGCCTATTCCATGGTATCTAGGAGCTTTGCTCTCTGGGGGTTGACATATTCTAACAATTGAAAAAATCATTTTTTGTGATAGGAAATATAAGTACAACTTCTGAGCATCTCCAAAAACATTCCATTACTAAGAGTCATTTTTACGAATACTTTAAACTGGCAATATGCTAGTGATGCTGTTCTGGAAAGGTACAGCCACAATCTGTGTGGCAGAGCACTTGGGAACTGAACCTGATAAAAGGTCGTTTGGCCATTCAATTCCCTGAAAATGTTGTTCCTGGTCAGTTCAAGCTGTTCTAACTACAAAGTGTGGCTGAAAAGGGCAGTCCTTGCCTTCCTTTTGCTTCTCTGTAAGTGTGTGATAGGGTGAAGTTGTTTCTAACTGAAAATTAATTTTTTGACCTGGTGAGTAGTTAATCATCTTTTGGGTTAGTGAGCTCATCTGACTTGTGTGATAAATCAAGAAGAGAGACAAGGAAAGTCGCAAGGACCTGTTAGGGTGGGGAGGGAACAAAACACTCTCTTTTCACAGCTTCAGCTGATGATGAAGCTACATGCTGGCTGCTGTATGTCTGAAGTAGTGACGATAAGTAAATGTAGAACAACAGGCCTCTAGAAATTATTTTACATGGCGTAAATAGATCTTTCACAAATGGAAAACATTTACAACTGTGAAATAGTGCCGTTTGCATACTTGAAATTATTTTAAATTAGTTAACCTTTTCCAACGGATCTTTCTTTTCCCCAAAGCTGTGGACTTTGCAAGATCTTCTTCAATTGATGAGGATCAATCCAAAATCCGGTCTTTACAAATCACTGGTAAAGTTATTTTGGTTTTGAAAAGAGGCTTAAATTACAGTGGTGATGAAAATAGACTGGCTAAAACTTCTTTTCTTTCTTACAGACTTCAGGAACTCAGAAGGAAAATAGAGGTACAAAATGTTTACATGTCATACAGACAAGGATAATTGTGTTAGCTTCATTTTTGTTAAGATGTGAGCAATAAAAAATCAGATTTCTTGAGTGTGTGTTGGTATAGAGTAATATGGATTTAGTCGGATTTTGAAACTTGCAGTACACCAGGATGATGAATGTTACATTTCAGGATTATCCAACTTGTATTTGTGGTGTGGATTAACTGTTAACATTCACTTACAAAATAAATTACTTGTACATTACTTGTACATGTACATACAAACATGAGAAAAATCTTTAATCAGGTATTAAATATAATGCTCTTTGGAAGCTTTTTATGCTAGCTTTGGAAAACTCAGGTTTTGGGTTGCCTTTATAACATTGTATTAGCTTGCAGAATATACTTCAAAAACTAGTTACAGATTTAATTGACTTTCCATTATATTATATAAGAAATAATTCTTATATTTCCATGATGAAACCTAACTATACTGTATTACCTAAAGGAGCTTGATCTTCAAAAACCCCTGTTGCCTAAAGGCCTCATAGTTAAGTACTAACAATCTTCACTCTCAACTGACCCTGGGAGTCAAGAGACATGGATGGGAGGAAAAGTTGCAAAAGTACGGCTTTTGCTCACTGAGTTGGACTGGATTATGCTTATATAAAACCGTAATTGTTCAGTAGAATTGATTTTTACTGAAATACTTGTTCTTTCTGTAAATCAAGTAGGTTTTCTTGTACATTGAAAATTGCTTTGTAAATTACAGGCTCAAATTCTGTTTTGGTATGAAACCAGAACTAACTTATCTATTGGATCTTGCTAGGTTTCCTTATGCAAATTTTAATTGGACTTACCGAGCATCATCTAAATAGGGAAACTCATAACACAGAAACTCAGACCACCTCAGTGCCTCCTTACAGAGAATCTCTTGGTAAGTGCAGCCTGTGCAAGCAAGTCTCCCCACATGTTTCCATACTGGTATATGGTATGACTTTATATATATTTTGTATGAATGGTGTTATTTCATTCCTTACTCCAATGCATCCTAAAGTTATAATGAGGAAGGGTCATGTCTGTCACTAGTACATGGAATTTTAAAATTTTCTTAAAATAAGGCAAAGTCAGGATAGGATTTTTTTTTTAAATCACTCCTGTGTTTTCTTAGACATTTAGCTAAGACCTGTGACAAATGGACTGTAATGTTATGTGTTGAAATATGTTCTGGAGAACAGAATTGTAAATGCATGCCCTCTTTCTGTGAGCAAGTTAGGCATAGATTGGGAGTTCTGGAATTTATAATGTTGTTATTAATATATTAATACAAAAAAGCTAAAAGTTACATACAGAAGGAAATTCTTGTCCACCCATGGTAACGAGGATGAATGAGTATGTAATACCACAAATAGTGCCTAAACACCCAAGTGCCTCCTCTTAGGTATATGTGTTTGTATATGTATATAAAGCAGATAAATGACATTTCTATGCTGCCACTGCTTTTGGGCCACACAAGTCCTTCTAGGATAGTGCTGTTTGGATAAGCTGAAGAATGTCCTACAGAGAGAGGTTCCTGCAGTCTTTGGTAAGGTAACTGCAGTGAGTGTTTTTAAATTATGGTTGATGTGTTGTTTTTTATAGCTGAGAAGCTTCAGCTGATTGATGAGCAGTTTGCAGGCTCTTATCCTCAGCATCAGAAATTCGAATCTATAGGAGTAAAACTTTATGAATATAGAAAAGAAATGGAGAAGCAGCTTCAAGAAGAAATGCGTCAAAAGGTATAACTCTGGTTTGTGAATCTGAGGGAGATGTGTTAATTTTGACTTTACATGTTGCAAACTTTTAATACTTAAGGTAAATTGAAAGAAAAGATCTAATACTTAGTTACAACAAGCACAAAAGTCTAAGTTAATCCAGTATCTCTTGTTAATTTGATGATATAACGTATATTTGCCATCCCCCTTTTTTGTTAAATGTGCACAGAATGCTAAGCTTTTTGTTCTGATGTTAATTTGTAACACAACATTTACTTACTCTAGTTGTCTTAATTTGGTAAGTTTTATCTGCTCTTTGATTATTTTGTTTTATGAAGAAATACCACAATTTTAGTTTTCCTTCCCACTTAAGATTTTGATGCTTGAATTTCAATATGGTGCATAGCAACTGAGAGGTATGAATTGCTGTTGTGTATCTTGACAGATAGTTAATTTTTAATACTGATGAGAATTTGCATTCTATTTCAAAGCATTGCACAGAAACACTGAAGTCATAACAGACAGTATTATGAATAATTTCTGATTTTTTTTTTTCTTCCTGTAATTGAAGACAGCTCTGCTAGAGAAGTTTCCTTCATTTTGGAGATAAGATTAGAATTTTGTCACATAATCCTTTGATAATCCTTATGTCTGAAAAGTGGAGCAGAGGGAATATACTGCATTTCATTTCAATACATATTTTTTTCTTTTCCATAAATTTATGTCAAGATCATCAGTTTATTTGGATAGGAAAAATGCAACTGTATTGCATTTCAATATATTTTTCCCTAATTTCTGTCAAGATCAGTAGTTTATTGGGATGTAAAAATGATAATCTAATAATCAGAATTCTTCTACACACTTTTAAAGGCACTCAGCTGCATATAAACTGTTTGAAGAACTCAGTGTAGTCATCATTTATGCAGCAAGACAGGTAGAAGGATGGGGAGTTAAACCTCTTTTACCTTCACTCTTCATTTAGTCTTTATTCCCCAACTGGCTCTGTCTTTTTTGGTATGTAAAACATGTTAATTTGTGTGTTGTGAAGTTTGTATCAGTTTAAGCAAACCAGTTTTAACAAAGGAGATGGGAATCTTAACCAGATGTAAATCTCTTCTAAATTCAATTATCTTTACATGAATTCCTTAGCAACATGATGTGAATTACTGTAAGACATTTCTAATCAAATTTGTGTATATACAAGTGATGCTGTACTGTTTCACTATTTCTTTGGTTTTTCACACAATTTATGCCCACAGACCTGAATTCCATGAGCAGACATTCCTGCTGTGCTTTTTCCACTCTTTAATCTTTTCTCCAGTCTCACAATTTTTCTGTCATACTCTTTTTATTCTTTTGCTCAGTTTTTCCTCACATTTTTTGTCTTGTATGTTTGCTTTCCATTTTCTTCCAAATTTTTATTGTAATTCTTTATAATCTCATTTGCTATCACAGATACTGTCCTTCACACACTGTATGGAGTCATGTTCCCAATGATTCCTCTGAGCAGTTTCAAGATTTGTGCTTTCCTGTTTGTGTGCATTTACTTTTTTTCAGTTGTGCTTAGAAGTCAGTGAATCAGGATTTCTCTTTCTGTAACCCTCTTTAGATGAAGTTACATGTTCTGCAATTTTTTCCCATTTCTGGCACTTTTTTTATATCCAGATGAATTTCTGTGGTTTCAGGGTGTGGGTCTGTTTCTTCCATTTCTTGAATCACTAGTCAAAAGTGGTTCTTTGGGAAAGGGACAAGAATAAAGACAGTGTCAGAGGAGGAATTAAAGACTGTGGCCATTCCTTAATTCCAAGTAGAGGATTCCACTTCCATGACTCCTGCAGTGCATTTTTCTTCATAGGCTTCTGTTCTGCTCTTGTCTAAAGGTGATAGTTTTATGTAAGATCTGCTTTGGGATACCAGGTAAACAAATGAAAACTATGCGAGATGTGCAGATAGCGTGTGCTGCTAAGATACTTTTATCACAATAATCAATTTTTATCAATTTATCATTTCCTAACAAGAATTTCAAGGTGAAATTTTGAATTATCTTAGGAGGAATTGTCTTTGTTGATTTGAAGATGACCCTATTTAACCCTCTCTTTCTCCTTTATGTAAAAGCTTGAGCATTTTAAAGAAGTTGAAATAGCAAAGATTAAGATGGAGGAGAAAGCACAGACCCAGAAAGAAATCTCTGAGCTGCGCCATGAGTTAGAGAAGACGCATCAAGCAAAGTCTGAAGCCTTGATTTCTCGTGAAAAGAATGCTATTGAGAGGCTTCAAAAGCAACAAGAGGTAAAGTTCCAAATATCTTTTCCCTAATACATTGCAAAATGATTCAGTGAGTTGCTTAGACTGTTCTTGTATCTTAGGGAGATTTACCTTCAGATCATACTTGTCTTATTAGGGAAAATTTAGAATTCACTTTTGTTCTTACAAGTTAGGGGAATGCATTTAGCAGCTGCAAGAATGAGTATGGTTAAACATCTAAGTAGAGATTGCTGGAAAAGGAGCAGTTCTGCAAGCTGGGATCTAAATGTAGTAAATACTTTTAAATCTGTTTTAATAATTTTGCTGAATTCAGGTCACTGATTTTTTTTTATTCACAGAAAGTTGAACATAGCTTTTAGTTACACTCATGTTCTTTTAGCTGCTGAGAAGACTCTAACCTAAATGGAATAAATAGCTTGTATGGTACAGATATGCTGTTTCTGTTTATATCTTGAATATTATGAATAACCACCATCTTTACTGTAAGAAAGCATCTCATTTCATTTCTTTGAACATTTTTGTGTTGATGAGTTACTCCTTTGGGCTGTTAACTCTTGGTGTTTTGCCAGGGTAGTAACTGTTACTACAGCACACAATAATTTGTATGTAGTTCTCAACTGCTTATCCTGATCTCAAACTGTTACTTTTCAGTTTTTGAAAGAATAGTTTCTCTTCTGTTGCCTGTTTGCCTTGCCACTTCCCTGCAGTAGACCTTCATATCCAAGTAATAGTCACCCCCAAATGCTTACTGTATTTTTGCTTTGGTGTGGTAGTTTTATGGTTTTGTTTGTCTTGGTTTTTTTTCCTGAGAACACGTGGTATTGGTTAACAAAGCAGTTGTGCAGGTCCCTATATAAATTATTATAATATTAAACATTTTATCACCATGCCATGAATTTATTTCGTGGTTACTTCCTCTGAAGCTGACAAGAAAACATCTTTGTTATGCTGTCATTCTTCTTCTGTGGGCATGAAATTAATTCAGTAATTAAAAAAACCCCTACCAATGACTAGATCAACACATCTGTCAAGTATTGTGTATGAATATTTGATTTCTCTTGTCAGCTTCTGCACTCCCTGAGAACTTTATGTTTCATTTACCTGGGGATTATTTTAACAGAGTTCAGGTATATTTACATTAAAGATGTTGAGTCATTTAACCCTTCACTATGATGACTTTATGTCCAATAAATGTGGCTTGAGAAACTGCTCTATTTTTTGTACCAGGAACAGCAGCTGAATCTGTCAGCACTGTCAGGTGTACAGAGCTTTCAAAGTTGATATAAAGGTCCATATGGCAAAGTCATAATTTTCTTCTTAGATTTTTTTTTTTGAGAGAAATAATGTCTTTTGTGCTTATGGCAAAAAAAGCCATTTTTATTAATAGGAAGATATGTGGGTTTTGATGTTAATATGTTCATCACTTGGAGAATCCCTTTTACAATTTTTTATGAGTTTATAAATTAAACTGCAAAAACTGAAAGGCTGTTGGTTTACTCAGTTTCAGTTTTAAGTCATGTTTTATCGTGGGTTTTGGTATTTGTTTCTTCAGTTACATTTTTGTGAAGAACATACAAAACTTATTTATTAAAAAAAAGTCAAGTGTTTGAACATGTTTATTCTGTAATTTTCTAGAACAGTTTTTCTTTTTACATGAGTTTTAATCAGTGCTGTTTCTTAAAGGAAGGGTATTTATGGGGTAGGCAGAAGTGACTCCATCTAAAACATTTTTACTCTGAGTGAAAGTAGAAAGGGAATTAAAAAAGGATACTTAAAATTGATTCTAGATGTTATTTCGTATGATGACTGTAATAAATAGTATTTATGGGGGTAAGATCAGTCAGTCCCCGAAGAAGATCCTTGTAAGTTTGAATGTGCTAAACGGTAAACACCTGTATAAAGTGTGAAGTAAAACTAAGGATAATATTTTGTGATTCAGATAGAAGCAAAGGAAGTGTACACTCAGAGACAAAGTCTATTGAAAGATATTGAAGCCATAAGGACCAGGGAGGCAGAACTGAAGCAAAGGATGGAGGCATTTGAAGTGTAAGTTGCTGAAGGATGTGTACAATGATAAATGATGCTTCTGCAAAGCATGCCTCAAGATGTTTCTGCTTCTGTGATGTTGAAATAGATTATATATCCCAGAAGTTATGTTTTACATTTTGAGCAGTATTCTATACTGTCTCTGTTAGCAGGGATACCCCATACAAAAAGATGTTTCTGGTTTTTTCTATTTTATTTTCAAAACAGTTCAGCATTGCTTTGGAGGCAAGGAACCAGATGTTAACTTTCAAGTGGTTAAATTATAAAAACCCAACCCCCAAACAACACAATATGTAACCCTAACACTCATGAGATGTATACATTAATATTTGGCCTCATTAGTGCTATGTTTTGGAGTTGGTTTTTTTTCATTATTTGTCCTTAACAAGATCAGTTTTCTTTAGTTAAATAAAAAAAGTAACTAAGCCATTTTTGCCCAAACTTTCAATACTACTTAACGTTGTTACTTTGTCATCTGTTTTTCGTAGCAAAATGAGTATCCTGCTAACAAAACCTTGGGTTTTTTTATTAACCCAGCAGAGGGTGCTGATAGAATAGCATGCTCAGCACTCTTTCCTCTGAAGTGTTTCTGGTGTGGGAAACTGAGCCAGGGTTAACCCGGGATAGCTGCATAATTGATTGGTACTGAATTTTAAATAGGGCAATTTAGTTTGTGTCACATCTCCATGTTCTTAATGAACTGCAGTGACAGAGTCTGATGATGATTTCAAATTGCTATAGTATTCCAAGCAAGCACATTGCCCTTTGATGTCTATAAATGTTATTTTAAAAAAGAAGCAAAACCCCAGACTAAAGCTTTGACTTTATAACTGGTCATTGTCTGTATATTTCTGGATATTTCAGCACCCAGAAAGTTCAGGAGGAGAAAAATAAAGCTATAGAAGATGCACTTCGGCGTCGTGAGGTTGCTGTGAAGAACATAGAGGAGACATACGACCAAAAGCTGAAGACAGAGCTCTTAAAGTAAATTTTTCTTTTGTCTCTAATAGGACACATGATCTTTTCTATGAAAACAGAATAATAAACTCTATAGGATTTCTTTAAAATCATAGCAAAGCAATGACTTTGAAAATATGCACTTATGTTTTTGTTTTAGTCAGATTGAATTTTTTACATTACTGCTTAGCTATTTGCTAGAAAGCTTGCTGTAGAAAATAATTCTCTTTTGGTTATAGGTTATATTATTGCTGTAGTTTAATTTCTGTGTCAATATCTGGAAAAGAGATCTGACATTATCTTAGACAAGAGGATCTGAAGCAGTATTAGTTACTTCGTTTGACCACAGTTAAAAGAACTGACCATTTTATATATGCAGAAGAGGCATGAAGGGGAAATCAGCATTAAAGAGATGCTACAAGTGTCTTGGAAAAGGGGTGAGAGACACACTAGTGTACAGACAGACTGGCTCTTACCTTCATCCCTTCCCATTTTTGAAGAGGGATTCTCTGATGAAGATCTCTGTCTTGTATTGGCTGCCTTGTGCATGAACCTGGTCTTTAAGTAGTGGCAGTCATCTGTGACTTCTTTTGGGGTGTTCCTGTGGGTATATTCTAACTTTGCTATTGTACTTTCTTGTAGTACCTTGGTCAGTTGAAGGGTTCCTTGACAGTTCAGTGCAGACAAGTGCTCTTGGTATGTCATGAACCTGTCTCAGGCAGTTAAACCAAATGACTGATGTATCGTTATTTTGTGTTGCAAGCCAGTGAGCAGTGTTATCTGTTTTTAGGTCTTTAAATTAAAGAGCAAAGATGTTGATAGTAAGTTTTGGTAAAAATAATCTCTCAGCATTTGATGGTTTTGTTACAGAACAGTGAAATGCAACTAATTGACTCACCTTGGTATCTTATTTTATCTAGTCTGTAACAGCTAGTTACAAATAGTGATTGCAAAGTCCTTTCAGTACATGAGGAGAAACAAAGCATTTAAGGACAAACTGCTGCTTGGCTTATTTTATCAACATACAAAATATTTTAAGGCATGCTGCACGTGCTCAGAAAGACAAGATCCATGTCCTTTTTTCCCAAATCATTGATGAAAAGTATTAAAGAACTACTATTTATTGTACAGAAGTAGTGATGCTTGCTAGCAAATCAATCTTTTTTTTTTTTGTAGTAAACATTAAATGCCATATCTGGGAGAAAGATCTGAATGGTTTGCACCATTTGCAGAAACGCAGGAGGGTGGATTTGGCTATATCTGAAACCGTGAATTATGTCCAAGTCATGTAAAATGCTGAGCTTTCTTAGCTCCTGTAAATTCCAGTACAATGGAATGGCACAGTTGGATGACTACTGGGCTATGAATAGTGGTGTACCTGGGCAGTACTCGGTGTCTGGCTGGTGACTGGTGGTGTGCAGAGAACCCCTGGGGCCAGTTCTGGGGCCCTTATTGTCCAATACCTTCATTTGGATGTGGGCACAGGGCATCCTCAGCTTTGAAAATGAGGCTTAGTTAAGAGGAATCATTTCCACAACAAATGGCAGAATTTCAGTTCAGGCAGACTTTGACAAGGTTGGGAATCACGCCAGCGCAAATCTTAGGAATTTTAACAAGGAAAACTGCAAAGCTCTGTGCTCGGGGCAGAATAGCCCTATGAGATTGTATAAATGAGGAAAAGGAATTGACTGAGGAGCTGCATTTCTGAAGAGGAGGTGGATGAGTTACAGTGAGTGCCAGGTTGATTATGAGCCAGTAGCATGCTCTGGCAAATAAGGCAAACAGTATGATGGGTAAGATTAGAAGCAGCATGGCCAGCAGGCTGAGGGAACTTATTGTCCCCTTAAAGGTACTGGAGAGGGCTATGCTAGGAGTACCGTGCCCAGGTTTGGGCTCCCCAGTTCAAAAATATAATGAAGAAACTGGAAGCTAGTAAAGTCTGTCAGGATAGTTACTGGATTCTCAAATGTTACCTCTCAGTTCAGATGGCAGGGGCTGGAAGTTGTGGCTTGGGAGATTTAGCTTGGACGTGAGGAAAAAAATCTACTGGGAGGGTAGTGCAGCATTGGCACAGATTGTCCAGGGAGGTGGTGGAATATATGTCCTTTGAGGTTTTCAAGACTTGGCCAGGAAGAGCCCCAGCTTCCCTGCTGTACAGGTGGCGATAGTCTGGCTTTTTGAGGGGGTGGTTGAAGGAGATTCATTGGCAGGGCCCTTTCCAACCATTTTGGTGGCTCTGCGATAGTTAATTTTGTCAATAAATAATTGTGTGATTATACTTCAGTTTGGGGAAAATGGAATTAACACAAATGCCTGTGTGTGTGCACACACATCCTTTGGAAAGACATAATTCTTTTTGCTTCTAGATACGAGCTTGAATTAAAAGAAGAATACATAGCCAGAACCAATAAAGTTACTGAAGATGAGAAAAAAAATGAAGGTAACCATCTGTCTGAGATTGATAAAGTACCTGTTTATCTCTAGAGCTTTTACTGTCATATGCCAAATCACTGTTACTGAACAGTCCTGATGTTTAGTGGTATAAGGGACAGAAAAGCCATCACAACAGGTGACAGTTCAGCAGCAGTGACAGTTTAGCAACTTGTTGCTGTTCAGAATGCAGTGGGAACCATAAACTGCTGCTTTGCACAGAGGCTGGAAAGCATTCCTGGTTTTTCAGTGTCCCATTTCCTTTGGAAGTCCTGCTAGCTCATTCAGGCTACAGAAGTCTGGTACTGTACCCTGGAACTGTTGCCAGTTTCTACATTTATTGTGCACAAGATGTTTAATTGGAGCTTGCGAAAGAGAGCCGGAACAGATAACAGGGTTAGACTTTTAAACTGGGGACGTGTAAGAAATGATGTATCACAGGCATATGAATTTGATTTACTTAATTCTAAATGTGTATATGCATATGTATACATTTATATATACAGCATGATTTACTTAATTTTGAAGGTGTGTGTATGACATTCAGTCATTTTTATGTCTTAAATTAAATTGAATTTTGGGCTTAGCAGCTTAAAGCTGTTTTCTGCTGATACAGTTTTTTACTGTAATGCTCTACTAATTTTAATTCAGCATTTGTAATCCTCCCTGCAGAGAAAGCTATGCTTTTGCATGGAGAAGCCATTGCTGTTAATTCAAAAAAGGAGGAACTCAAGCAAGCTGTATCACGCACTAAAGAGCTTGAGGTAATTGTAAATATGAATTTAAAGAAGCCTATTTTTAAAGAAGCCTATGTTTTCTAATTGGTGTAGTTGAGGTATGTTACAAATAAAAAAAGAAAATGTGAAATAAAAATAATTTTTAAGTAGTACAGCGGTTCATAAGCTTCTAAACTGTTCTTTATCTGCAGCTGGATTTGGAGTCAGTGAAGGCCCAGGTTCTGTTGGTAAATAAACAGAATCAGTTGTTGACAGAAAAACTGAAAGAGGTATCAGACTATCCTTTGCTAAAGGAGGAGAAATTGGAGCTCCAAGTGCAGAATAAACTACTTAGGCAACAGTTGGATGAGACTCGCAGTGAGAACCAGCATCTTCGAGACAGTCAGTGTGAATGATTTAATTATTTTCTTGTTTATGTTTCTCTACATTTATTTGTCTAGAAATAAATTTTCATTAAAATGCTTTCTTTGTATTATATTTGCTGGTAATTTGCATGAAGCCCGAGCTAGTGTTTGCGTATAATTAAACAGTCCATGGCATAAGTTTATTTTCTTTTATATGTCTGTATGAGAGGAATCCTGAATTAAGTGGTAGCTGTAATATGGAAGGATATCCCTTTCACCCTCTGAAAAAAGCAGTGCAATATTTCTAACCATAGCATTAGTATGGTTAATAATGGTGAGAGAACGTGGCATTATTATTTGTTTGCCTGACTATAGTAATAAATACAAAGTATTTTTAACGTGCATTTGAGATTACAGGAGAGTAGAGATGTATGCGCAGTTACGTAAGGTAAGGATATGTACTGGTGTAGGACAGTCTGGATCAAGTTCTTAAAGGACTACACCAGTGAAGATTTTGGTCCTTTGTAAAAGGAAGAAGAAAAATATCACCAAGTACTTTATTCAAACAAAGCTTTGTTATGTTCCTAAAATCAAATCAGCTTTACGTACTCAGGGGATATCGTGTAGAAAAGTGCACACTCGTTATTCTTTGTCTGAGTATCCAGTGTTTCCCTTTTGGGGTAGAGCTGTCCCAGCCCTCAGCAGAGTACCTGGCCTGCCAAGTGGAACTGAGGAGAGTGGAGCATTCTAAGAAGCTGGTGCTGGATGAATATGAAAGTCATAAGCAGATGTTGGAAAAGCAGCTACAGAGTGAGGTAAATTATTATTTCTAGATGATTTGAACCTTTCCTTCTTCCTGTCATCTCTTTCACAATTATCCATCTGCCTGTGCAGGCTGTTTGGTGTGCAGTTACAAGGATTGTTTGTATTGTGCTTATTTTTATGTAAACAACTCTAAAGAAAACAAAACATCACCACACCAAAAAACTACCAAAAAGTAAAACCAACCCAACATAACCAAAGTAAATCTTACTAAGTCAACAAATTGTCAGTGCTGACTTTCAGTAGGATACTATGTGTATATAGTTTGAATGGACCTGAAAAACGTTTAGAAACCAAGTATTCGGCCAGTTGAGATTATTCTTTTTGTTTGAATTACTCTGGTTTTTGTTTTTCTCTTGATCTCCTATAGGTTGAGCGTTGTGCCCAGTTAAAGGCCCAACTGTTAGACTCTGAAGCTACTGTCAGGAAGTTAAATGTGCAGGTTGAAGAACTGAAACTGCAAGTGAAACAAACACAGACAGGTTTGTATCTTACACCAGAGCAGTCCTTTATGAAGGACAAGTGTAAGAAGTTCCAGAAGCTTAAAAGACCTGCAGTTGCATAGAACTAATACATCATCAGGGAGTAGATTTTAAGTTTAAAAACAAAATCTGTTTAAAGCCCAGTTTAAAAAGCAGACTCATTACAATTTCCTTTCAGAAAGCAAACAGATAGGAGGAAAGGAAAATACTCCTCCCTGAGCACTTGCATATTTTTGTTGTCTGTTTTTACTCAGTATGAAGACATTAATGTTTGCCGATGACATAAATGACATTTTCCAGCAGGCAACTTGTGTTTTAATGCATTTTGATTCTTGAATGTTCATAATAGAAATAATCAATTTGAAATTGTATTCTGTACCTCAGAAATTTAGGTCTAACTCTTAAACAGATTTAGTCCAGTCTAATAACTTTTGCCTAACTTATGCTTAACTTATCTTGTATGGGCATTAGAAACAGGGGCACTTACATAAGGCAATTCAGTCTGCTGAAGAAATGTACTTCTAAAGATGCCTATCTGTCAAATTGCTAATATCAAGTATTATAAATAAAAGGGTGGTATGTATATTTAATGTTAAAACATGGAATTCAATTCTGCAATGATTACATATAACGTGTTGCATCATAGTTCAGTATATGCAATATTTTATGTTATTCACTAGACTGATAGGTACTTAGTCATTTATGGTACGTGTATTGGTACCATTTGGAATTGGAAATTTGTTATATTAAAATAGCAAATATATATTTTAATTAAATGACTGAAAGTACTGTAGGAGCTTTTATTTTACATCAGAGTTAATTAAGTCATTGAAGAACCATTTACATAGAATGAAAACAAGGTTGTAAATTTGCTGAGAGATACAGCCCTATAGATTGGTCTTTTGGGCTTGTTGAAGCATGCAAGTACAAGGAAGCAGACATTCAATTTAGCTGGCAATTTTAGAGTACTTTTAATGAAGAAAAAAACCTGAAAATATTTTCTACGTGCTGTGTTGCTTTTCTCCAAAGTTCTTTTTTGATCTAAATAGAGGGAAACTGTTAAGACTTGTGGCATGCCCCGTGTTCCTTAGACTTTAACAACGTGATTAGATATAATGTGTCCAAAGTAGTAATGTTTTCATGTTTGTTTATGTATTTACTTAAACATAATTTAAAATTGTAGAGTGCATACTTAACAGTAGTTTTACGTGAAAGAATTATATATTTTAAAAATAGCAGCGGTAGTTTGCAGCTTTGGAGCTGCATTAAAAATACACTTGAATCAATTTCAATTAAACCATTAATTTCTCAAAATGTAAGCCAATTCCATGGTAGAATCATTTTGATCAAATTGGAATTTAAATGCCATGTTTTACTATTTCTGTTTTGTTGTGGGTCTCCTTGTCTCTCTGTTTAGTGTCACTGACTTTCTCTTGCTGCCATTTAGCTCTGGAAAATGAGGTGTATCGGAACCCAAAGCCTTCGCTTGTCGACCGCTCTGTCCTGGACTTCCTCGGTGACAGGATCGTGCCCCACGACATTTACGTGGACGGCGCGTTCCTGAGGAATCCAGTTCTGCCTGATGTGGGGAGGGTCAGCGCTGCGCCAGGGCCTGGCTATCGACAGCAGCCACGCAGCGCTTCCCCGGACTCTGACCTCAAGTGCATCGCTCAGGCCCAGGCAAGGGTGAAGGAACTGGAAAAGGAGGCTGAATACTTGGAAGAAGCCTACAGGAGTTACCAACACAGAGTCATGCAGAATGCAGCTGCAAGCAGAACACCAAGGAAGATGCAGCCTCCTTTAATTCTGCAGTGTCCTCTTAATAGACACCCTTTGACTATCCAGCATGAACTGCTAGAGGATAATCCCAGCTCCCCACATTCCTCTCTGAGCAGTCCAAGAGGTGATGAACAAGTCAAAAGAACTGAGCAGGTCGATAGCTTTAAAACTCCCTTAACGCCGCCCCACAGAGGAGAATCTTCAAGGCGCCTTTCTTCTACTCCCATTCCCAAACCAAAGAGAGACCTCAGTAACAAGAAAATTCCAGATGGTAAGTCACAATTGTTAATGGGGTGCAGTATTGGGCTTTACTTACTGTTCATCTTGTGGTCTGGGAAGAGAAAGATTTAGCAGTGTTAATCTTTAACTCGTTATTTGCTAAGATGCAGGAGAAATCAGGGGATGTGGTTTTGCAGGAGACAGAGTATACCAGCTGCTTGGAGTATTGCTTCCTTCTGGAAACAAGTACTGGAGAAGTATGTTGAGGGAAGTTAAACATGCTCTAGGAAGCTTTCAAGAGAAGACTGTGCCATATAAATCACTGCAGGTGTAACCTTATGATATACAGAGTTTCATTCAAAACTTGCTATTAAGTATAACTGCTTTGCAACATTATTAGTAATTTCTTAACCCTCCTATATTTCTAACCTTCCTTTAACTGTTGTAGTTAAAGTGTATGGCAGAGGATGTCTTTGGCTTCTCTTAAATTGAGCTTTCCAGTTTGAAAGGTCCAGATTTCCTTTTGTTTGTCCTTTTTACTTTGACGTCTTTATCAAATACTTCTGAGCAATTGTAAGGAGGAGGGGTTTAGTGTTTGGTCATGATTGGAAAATTTTAATTTGCTATTAGTTTCACAGTTTCTAATAATTGCTTAGTCTTTTTTTTTTTAAGGACAGTACTCAGAAAAGCAAGCAAAATATAAATGAAATGAAAATTGTAAAAAAAAAGCTGTTGTTTCAAATCTACAGTACATCTGCTTCTTGGCTCGAAGTGAATTTAATAGGATGAAAAAAGAGACAGTAACAAAAAAAAAGATAATGATCAGCTTCTCCATGAAGGAAGGTTAAATACAAGGGCAGCTTAGTTTGGAAGAGAGGTGGCTGAGATGTGCTGTGGGAAGTCTGGAAAACAATGAGTGATATGAAAAAGGTGAAAAGGGATCAGTTGATTACTACTTCACAGACCCCAGAATCCTGTGACATTGAAAGGAAATAAAATGAAATGAAATAAATGAAATTAAATGAAATGTTTTTTCATAACATGTGTAAGTTGTGTAATTTATTGTTTCTGTGGGAACAAGTATAGATGCAGGAATAGAACTTCCCTGTCAGGAGGATCCAAAAAAGTATTGATTGAAGAAAGGTCGGGGTGGATGTTGCCAGAAATAATGTATGAGTATTCTCCTTTTTCAATTTTAGTTTAGTTTTGTTTGGTAATGGGCACTGTTAGAAACAGGTCACAAACACTGATTGATTGTGGCTGTCCCTGTGTTTCTGCATGTGGAGTATCATATTCTGTTGCTGATAACATATTTGAGACTTGAACTACCAAAGCAATCTTTTATGTTGTAAGTCCTCTCTGTCAGCTTCTGTATAAAGTACTCACAGACTATTTGTTTAGCACTGCACACAGACAAAATCTTTCCTAATACTAGGGTTTTGTTGAAAATGAGAAAATGTTAAAACTAGAGTTGTGTGCATAACCTGAACAATCCTTCCTGTCTTTGTACTTTCCAGAAGCTAGTTACAGGAGGGCAGATCGCATTTTTCCATTGGAACTGTTCTTTGCTTAATGCATGGTTCTGGAGAGGGGTAAGAGTTGAATAACAAAGGAGTACATTACCTGACTTAGGAGTTACAGAAGTAAGGTGGTTGGAGTGTAGGAAACCAGGCTGCAGCTGGGTGAAAGGATCTTAAGGTTAGGTTCAGTGCTAATGTGCTGTTAGTGTGATTTGTCAGCTTCCAGTTAGACTGCTTCCCCACTGAGATGTCACTTCTCTCTCATGAGTCTTCTGAGGAGTGCTGTTATACTGGGGTATGTATATTATTCTTTTCTGCTAGGGATGGCTAAAGCACCAGGTGTGGTTTTGCTAGAAAACTCTTAAGTCATTCTGGAAGCTTCTATGGAGCTTTTTGGTGCTGTTGAAAATACCAGTCTGAACAACTCTGGGTAAATTTAAAAGGTAGAAGATACTGTGAATGTGAGTCTGAGATTGCTTTTTCCTGTAAGTGAGGATAAGTGCTCAGTTGTCAGCACCTGTCTGTGGAGAATGAAAGGAAGAAGTATGTCCTCCTCTAAAACGCTTGCAGTTGGCAGATCCAACAGCTCTTTTACTGCATAATCTGCCAGTGGAAGGATTATGTAGTTTTTTCCTTTAAATTACCTCATGCATTTGACTGTTTTACTTCCTAAGTCCATGCACATTGGACCAATAATGTGTTGTACAACCAGCCCTGTCTGAGAAATGGTAGGACAAATAACTAATACAAATTGTGGGATTTTTATTCTGCAGACATCAAGAGCTCATCCCTTACCTCTTCACAGCGGAGTGTTGACCAGGTTCTTTCTCCTATTTCAAAGCCATATTTGCTTTCATCTTCTGAGTCTGTTCCTTCCTCACCATCCAGTCATGGCCAGAAAATCAGGTAACATTGTTTACAAAGCAACATTTTTAACCTGCTTTTTGAAGAAACATTTATCTAATTGTTCACAGTGATAGCTGCTTTTACAAATCAAGCAAGCCATTAATTTTGTAAGTGGGAACTTTTCTGAAGATGAATAAGGATTTCCATTTTGAATATCATGCCTCTAGTGGAACTTAGTTGTAAAAAACCCAAACACTTTGGTTTGCTCTGAGCAAAGCTATGTCTCTTTAATTGTGTCTCTATTTTTCACATTTGTGACCTGACTGATGAGCTTCTGCTAATTGAAGCATTTTAATTTCTGCTGCCTGTTTGAGAATTTAAATCAAGGCAGTTGTACATTCTCACTTCATTCATTAACAAACTGTAATGCTAAATTTATTACTTTTTCCTTCTCTGAAGAGCTTGTTCTCGTAAGCCTGTTTGCAAAGTAGGATTTTCCAGTCTCCTTTGCATGTGGGAATGGGATGGGTAGCACAACTTCTCTCTTTTCTTTTGTTGCCTTTTTAAAGATCTTTTTAAGGTAAATGAATAACTTGACAAAATTAGGCTGCATTAAAATGACTTCTCTTTCGTCCCTGTATCTCCATGTCTGAAGTTCTTCTGTTCTTAATGGTCAGTGTTGCCTCCACTCTCCAAAACTAAGAATATGTGTCTTCAGAAGCAGCTCTAGCATTTAACTTTTAATATTTTTTTTCCTAAGAAGGGACAACTGAATTGTCCTTAACCTGCTAGCCATCATTCCTGCTTTGATGGCTTCAGCTGAAAGACAGCTTGCACTCGGGCAGCTCTAGCAGGCATTTGTAGCACTTTCTTTTATTGTTATCAAGGCCTCAACATACCTTTAATGCAGAGAGGGTCTCTTACTTGGTTAGAATTTTGGGAGAGCCTTTATGATTTTTTGTCTTCAAAATGAGCTGTTGGGATTTTTAGGGACTGTGAGGTCAGTTTCCTTTAAGTATTCCCTTGAGGCTGTGTTTCCTTTCCCTACTCATTCACATTTTCTTTGGTGTGTCTCAGATTTCCTGTACTTCTCTGGCAGACCTTAAAAAGTGAAGGTTGAATGTTAACCTGCATGTTAAGGTGATAGGGGAAAATGTTCTAATCCTGTGAGGGACTGTACTTCTTTGAAGGATTTGGTAGACTCCATCCTGCTTGAAGAGTGAACAGTATGAGTAAGTTGTGTTGCAGAGGCCAGACCTGGGTCTGTGAAGGCAGCTATGGTTTGTTGTTGCTTTCTTGGGTTTTTTATGACAAAGCAAGGGTATAAGGTCCCAATAATTGTCTTGAACTTGCTGCTTTCCCAAGACTTTCTTAAAAGAAAAACATTCTTTTGTTATGTATTTTCTAATTTCATGTGCCTTGGACTGTTTTCTGTTACATGAAATATTTGAGAAATGCATGTGTGGGCTTTTCCAGTTATTTACTCTTATTATTAGGCAAATGCCACATCACTGATGTGTATTGTGGGATTAGTTTATGACCTGTAGATTTTAAGTGGCAATGGGAACTTCTTTGAAAAGAAAAGAAAAGCGAATATGATGCTGTAACATCTGTGACAAGCCATTAGAAGTCAGACCTCAGTCAGTGGGGAAGAACAATTGCTTCTGTGACTAGAGGAGCTCCTTGTTTATTTATGTTCCAAGATATAAGTGGCATGAAGGAAGCCAGAAAACACAGACAGACTGGAGTGATAGGGCAGATTATTACCTAATTGTTTGTTTGTTTGTTTGTTTAGGCCTGAAGAAACCAATTGAGGGTTGTTACTGAGGCAGTGGGTTCTCTGTCTTTTTAGCAGTATTGCAGGACATGGTATTGAAGAAAGTGGCATGTGTGTCCTTGAACCTTGCACCCTTAAGAATTATTTAGCACTTAATCATTTCTCTGAAGGAAAGACTCAAAACATGAAATAGACTTCCAAAAACTTGAAATTTCATGTACTCTGTCTTATTTAATTTATACGTTATTTTTCCCCACTGACATATCTGAACTATCCTTCTGACAATGCAAATTTATTTGTCTGTGCCCAGATGTACTTTTTGTTTATGAACAAATCTTTTTGTTGGGGGTATGTTTTGTATTGTTTGTATTGTTTGTTTTCCACTTTTGCTCCATGGAAGACCTGTATTCCTTAGAAACTGTAAGCACAAACATACTTAGGCTGTGATGAAGAGCACCAGCTGGTGTGAAGTAAGCTCCTTTATGAAGTGCTGATGCTGAATTTCATTAGTGACCTGCACTCCTTTTGCTGTTCTGGTTCTGGTCTGAGTTTAGCAGCTGGATCACGTGGGAGACATTGTTCTTTCACATTATCTTTCTGATGAGATAAACAGGGATTTAGAATGAGGGCAGTAACCCCATTTTTAATAGAACCCAGATTTTCACCCCTTCATCTCTGTTTTGCCAGACATCTAATCCTAATATATTTCAAACACATCTGTTAAGATGACATCAAAATGGGAATTAAACTGTAACACAGAGCTTAAAAAGGCAAATTTCTTAATTTCAGTTGACTGTCACAATTCATTGCATTTCTCCTTTTTTGTTGTTTTTTTTTTTACTCCTTTGAATTTTGTTTTAATGTAATGATTTTGTCACATAAAGGCCTTGGGGAAAAGCTGCAGGGAAATGGACTTTTACTAAAAGTTAGAGAACTGGATTTAAATACCCTATATTTGAGTCATAAAGTTTCATGGATTTTAGCTTTGGTTTAGTCTGTTGCTTAACATGTGAGTGAATTTCAGATTGCTATTTGCTTACAAGTTTAGCATTTATATTTATTAAATTTTTATATTCTTCCTGATTTTTTCAGACTTCAGAGTCAACAGACAGATAAACAGGATTTCAGTGATGTCCATAAACCAGAGAAACTAAGGTATGAGGATCTTGAAGAACACATTTATACTCTCGAAGGTAAGTTTTAGTGCATTTCAGACAGTTTGTTTAACACCTTAGGGCTTAACAGTTATAGGACAACTGTCTTCATAGTTTTAAAACTGTACTTGGAGAGAAGAAATTCTGACTGATTTTGGAATTAAGGAAAACAAATGTCTCAGATGATGAGGGATTAATTTTCATCATTCTTGCATCTCTAGATAAGTGTATGTAGTAATAAGCAGGCCAATTGAGTTGGTTCTGAAATGTGTAACATAATTTTGTTCAGAAATCTTGCATAACCTTGTTCTGATTAATGCTGTAGGTCTGATGGTTGTTCTGGAATGTTTTTAAATGGTGTGGAATTTTTGTTTAAACAGAAAAGTATACTATTATGTGAACTAAATTGAGGTTTATTATATTTGCTGCATAAATTAGAACCAGGTTATAAGTCTAAAGATAAGTTTCTTTGGCTATTGCATGCACTCTTGATTTTTCCTTCAGTAACTGAGGCTTAAATAGTATTGTGAATTAGAAGTTGCTCTAGGGTGTGTGTAAGTGTGTGAAGAACTCTTGCAATTATGCTCTCATTAATCAGCATCTCTGAGTAGTTTTGGAACAAGTGGTTAAGTTACTGAAACCTGAATTTTATCCTAACTTTTTTTTCTCTGAGGTCAGCATTTTATTTATTTGCATTTCTGCTCTCTGTGATTGCATGCTGTAAAATGTTTCCTTCTCTATATGCTACAGGGTCAGTTTTCAAAAATCTTTGGTGTAACTAAGGTACTGTAGAAAGAGAAGGATAATAAAACTTAATGTACTAATTTATAGCCATTTGTATATGGAGTGAGATCTAGAAGCACAGTTACTGGCCTTACTTGGTTTTTCAGCATTTGAATGACATCCTAATGTTGAACCTGAGCAGCCTGATCTCTCATGAAGCTGGGGGTTTAAAGTAGGTGAAGTTGTCAATAAGAAAGATGTGAACAGCAAGCTAACCTTTCCAATTTCCAGATTTTGTTAGATCTGTAAAGTCCTGAGGCTGGTGGACATCTGGCATTGTGTGGTGTAACTAAACTCATAGTTGGTGAAAAGACTGTGATTGTTGTATGGGAAAGTTAAGGATATTTTCTTTGAAACCAGTGATTCTGACTGGTGTGAGTGGTTTCCTGGGTCCCAGACTGGCTTATGCTTTTGGTTGTGGTTTGGTCAGATGGAAGGTGGAGTGGAGCCCTTGCTCATTCTCCTGACCCTGTGAGAATATGGCTTTCAGTATTTTAAAAGGGACCAACCAAAAAATGATGTTTGTTTAAACAGCAGATGTGCTGATAATGTTTAGTGATAACTAGCAGAAGATAATGCCTCTTCTGTGCATTTCGCTGTGAAGCTTTACTCATTACTCAGTTGGTTTTATTTATCTCCTTTAGTTTCCTTTTTATAAGCTTTAAATGTATTATTTGAATGTGAACCAAGCCTGTGGCCACTAATGGTTTCTACTCATTTCACATTTTAATTAGACTTATATTTATTTGTTTAATTTTGTATGAGAGACTTTTGGGAATATGTTACATATTTCACTTTTATTTTATTGCATATGACAACAGACTGGCATTTTCTTGGCAATTAGGGCTGAGTAGATGCTGTGCCCAAGTAAGGTACTACTGAATCATTTGGTGATGTGTGGTGGTCAGTAATTGTAAGGGTTCACATGTGCTGATGATTTCTCAATCAGCAGTACTTTAGTTGAGTCAGACTGCATCAAAAGACTATCTCAGTACTTAGGAGGAAAGCAGAATGGTTAAAAAGGGGAGGAGGTAGCTCAGGAGAAATTGCAGGGAGAGGTGGGTAAGGAAGTAAAATCTAAGAAGTAAATACAGGGAAAGATACAATGAAGGACAAAGTGGATAACAGTAGAAAAAACAATGAATTAAAGGAGATACCAGAAAATATGGAAGTGTTTTACTCCTACTTTGAGTTCTAGAAAGAAAAGATCAGCAGATTCTCTTGGCAGCAATAGCTTTTAGGTGAAGAGCTTGTCTTGAGGGAATAATGCATCTCTTGCTGTCCACCCTTAAAAAGGGAGTGAAAGTGTACAGTTAACCTTTTTTCTCCTTTGGAGAGTAGTTAATATAAGATGTTTTATATATAACGGTTTTGGTTTGGGTTTCTTTGTTTGCTTATGTTGTTAGCATTCATTTCGAAGTTAGAAGTAATATTTAACCAGGACAAATTTATGAAAGGAATTTTTTGATTATTTAAATATTACATACCCTGATACTTATTGGTCCCTCATATGGAAATAATGTTTTTGTTGATAGCTTTATAATTTAAAGAGAGAGCAACAGAATAGATTTTATTTTGAGTGTGATAGCCCATTATTTTGGTCTTATAAAAACCCCCATATATAGAGTTTATTTTCGTAGGTGAATCTGGTAGGAATTCCTCTTGCTTTTGTAAGAAACTGAAAACATTCTCCTAAGTTGTTTAGACTGACAGCTTGACAGAATTTTTCTGTTATGCTTTCATCTGTAGTTCCTTTAAAAGAGTTCTAATTTAAAGAAATTCAAACCATTCAGAGAGAGGCTGATCAGTTTGGTTGACTTGTTTTTTTTCATGCAAAGTATTTCATTTTTATTATAATGTGAAAAAGAAAAATGCTTGATGGTATTTGAAGGATGAAAAATTGATGTTCTCTAAAGCTTTCCCCAGAACCTAAAGAGATATATCGAGTATCTGTGCTCTGTTACACTAAGTGCTTGGGAGAATAGTCCTGTGTATTTCAGGCTGGTTATCTAGAGGGAATGGCCAAATCTTGTTTTATCTCTTTTTTTCTATCTCCCATCAAATGAGATAATAGCAGTCTGCATACTTTGCAAATAAATAATTAAGAAGCAGCTGAGTATCACAGCAGTGATCAAAGAAGAAGGACAGTAATTGTGGTTCTGTGAATTCAGAGCCACCTTGCACAGGGAGAAGATAGTATAATGTAGAATATCTGAGTTAGCAGCAGCCATCCTGTGCGCTGAAGAAGGCAAGGATCCCATTAAAGAGTGTGTGATCAATAGTTAAAGATTGTTTTTATATGCATAGAAAGGATAAGCTGAACTTGGACATACAATTTTTCTGTGACTTATATCTTGATTATGTAAAGAAATTAAAACATCTTTGGTTTCTGTTGTATATTTCTTCAGTTTTGGCTTTATAAACAGATGTGTTCCAATAGCTAATTTCAAAACTAACAATTCTGTAATTAAGGAAGCAAGAACAGCCTATGATAATTCTTAATTCTCAGGGAGATGATCAAGTTGAAGGGAAAATGCTCAATTAGTGCTGATATTTTTGTGTTCTCATTTACCCATTCCCACACTCTTTGTCCATTGCTGTGCTCCACTTTTGCAATTACAAAATAATGAAGCCATTGTTCAAATTTCTTCTCCAGCTCAGGGGGACATACCAGAGGAGTGTGAAAGTGATGTCTTGCATCCATCTGGGGACATTGTCGATGGAAACCGTGTCACAGCCCCCGTGCCAGCAACAGCCACCTCACTGCAGGACTTAAGTGAGTTCTCAGCTCAGACACAAAAGAAAGTACCCTTTTAAAATGTCAAATGTGTAACACAGAAAGGCAAGTATTTAACAGTCTGTAGGTATGTATGCTGGTGTGGTTGAAAAATTTTCCAAAAAGTGCCAATTCTGTACTAAAGAGGAAAGAGTGTTTTCTTTTGCTGTTCTGTATCAGGATGACTTTTTTCACCCTGGTTTTAGTTAAATTTGGTTTTAATTTAAACATTCTTGCCACCCATCCCAACCCCCTTGTCCAGCATCTGGTGAGATGATTTTTTTTCTTTAGGATAATTATTAAATATAATTTCTGCTCTTGATAGGAATGAGACATGAAATATTTTGGTTTGAAGTATTTTATGTAATGCTTGTGTGGATTTTTTAAAAATTTATTCTTGACTCTATTGGTGAACTGTATTATCACAATGCAGTTTTAATTCTTCGGGTAGATGGGAATTATTTCAGTCAGCATATTCTGCTTTTTTAATTGTTCTAGATGGAAATATTATGGTTCTTTTTATTTAGAGAAGAGCTTTGTAGCTTCTCATGATTCCCAGTACTTAGTTTACCCATCTCGTTGCTATCTGATGCTGTTCTTTGTAGACAGCTTTTTAAATACACTGGTCACATCAGCAGTGTGTCCTGCAGTAATTTTCAAGGGGGTTTTAAATACTTTGCTTTATAAATATAAAGAATTGTATTCAAACACATTGCAGAGGGGGAAAGAATATAGTAACATGGACTTTGGGATAATAAAGTTTTAATGAGAATGCCCATGAAAGGAATGATAAGTGCACCAATCTGTCCAATCTGTGGCTCTACTTTGGTTCTACTCCTCAACTCTTGGTGAGTCATTTATCAGATTAAAAATGTTTAGAGGTGGGAAAACACATTACCCAATACCCAAGAATAAGTTTGGTGTATGTATAAACAATATATCCAGTTGTTTTTCATTTACTGTTAATGTTATACAGGAACCTGGTACTTATTTGTATGCTCTTGTAGTGATTACTGAACTACATGAATCAAATGACAGATGTTGAAATAATTTTTCACAGCAGTGCTGGATCAAAGGCAGATTGAAGAACAGAACCGAGAAGTTAACAAAAACTTAGAAGAAGAAAGGAAAGCAAGAGAAGAAAGGAGAGAGAAAGAACAACAGGAAGCTTTGGAAAGCGAGCAAAAAGAAGTGGAAAACCTTAACGAAGAGGTAGTAATTGAATTAATTTCTGACAGTAATGCAGCTCTGTAGTGTCTTGCAGTTTAGGATTTTTATGTGTGTTACTTGGTTAAAAATAGATTTTATTCCATGAAGTGAAAGTAGTAGAGACTAAGTTATTTTATGTACTTGTGTGATTAACCAAAGTCTCACTAGAGTGTCTCCCTATTCCAAGTAACTTTTTCACTGGAAACAGATGTTTTTCCTTCCGTGCTTCATGTAACTGGAAGCTAGTTTCATGGCCACTGTCACCATGCTGTTGGAACAAGCTGAACATTTGCTGTGTCTGTGGTGTGGCCACTGCAAGTGGGACACCACCAGAACATGTTAATGTCCATCTGTTCATTAGCCTCTGTCAGTGTGTCCAGGGTACTCTGGGAAGCAGAGGGTATAAGGAGACCTTGAGTTTGCTTGAATCCCTTTGAGCTTAAACACTACATGTTTAAACAGTGTTCTGGATTTTTAGGTCCTGTTTAATGCTGCTTAGACTGGTGTGTTTTACTGATGTTAACATGAAATTCTGTATTTATTGCAGGTACTAAGGTATAAATGTATTTTTCTAATCAGTATTTAATTTTTATTTTTGTCTCTTAAAGTATATCCAAGACTCAATGAAAACAGATGAAGTAGAAGATAAAGAGGAAGTAAAATCTGAGCATAGTAACACTGGTGCTGAAAATAATGTAAAGGATCCTCCTTCAAATCCATTAGAAAAATACATGAGAATAATTCAGCAGAGCAGAGAGCAGGAGCTGGCAAACAAGGTGATTGTTCTCAAAACACAGTCCCAAAAATATTGTTGACCAAATTTGTGTATTGCTAGGCATGCTTAGGAATGGAAGCAATATTCACATTTTAATTTTTTCTTCATTTAGAAACTTAATGTAACAACCTGCAGAATGTTTGGATTTGTGTAATGTTTGAAAAGTGTGATGATCCAAAAGAAAAAACGCTGAAAACTTTCTTCTCCAAGGGTTGCTGGTGTTCTCTGGGTGGGGGGTTGGTTAGTTTGTTTTTTAAGGTACTAGGACAGTATTTAAATGTCCTCAATTTTCAGCTTAAACTGAAACTTAAACTATTTCAGTTTAAACAGTTTGAACCTACAGAGGTCAGTTTGTGTTCCTCTAACACAACTGATAGAATTTATTCTGGCAAAATGGAAAATTGGACTTTTAAAGAAAAGGTATGGGTGGACATTACTTCAGTGAAGGAATGCAGGATGCTTTTCTTCAGACATGATCCCAATCTAAATCTCCAAAGTGTAACTATTCTAGATCCTGTGTAGCTTTTGTAGAAATACAGTTGGTCCTTCAGAAGATTTTTATTTCAGTTATGTGCCTTAAAAATACAGATACTACTAAAGTCACTTAAACTTTGACTTTAGAACTGGTTAGAGAAAGTCTGTTTTCCTCTTGGTTGCCAGGATTCAAAAGAAGAAGAAATAAGGGAAGTGTCACTTTCAGAAGGACTTCTGTCTACTGAAAAGGATGACAGGTAAGGCTCATGTATTAATCACTTCTAGTACTCCATGTTTACAAATAATAATAATAAATAATAAATTCTAAATTCATATGTAGTTTTAATATGAATTACATTAAGAGACATCTGCCTCCTTAGAAAGCAAAATAAATTAGTAATCAAAAGCAAGTGTGTGGGAAAAATTGAGGATCTTTCCAATTCTTGTAAATGCAAGTTAAGCACTGTTTGGAACTCCTATCTGAGAGCTGCACTCCATGATCTGTTTCAGTAGTTGTGGCAGTCACAATTCTCTATCTGCAACTGAGCAGCATCCAAATTCCTTGACAAAGAGCTGGAATTTGAGGGATTGTTCTTATGTGATGACCCCCTGGGTGAAGGTTTGTCTGTGCTGCACCTCGCCCATAGTCTGTTCCTAGCTTTGATTTTTCAGTAGCCTTTTAACACACTTTATTCAGACATTTTGATGCCTGCACTGAACAGCCCAGGCATTTCCTCTGGTTCTCTCTAGGCATTGATAAAATAAGGATATGTAGGTTTTAGTTGCTTGCAAGGGAAAAACCAATCAATCTTCCATCAAATCTTTCAGTTTATTTGAAGATGGAGAATTCAAAATAAGCAAAAATGTGGAGCAGATAGAAAAAAGCCCCGTGAAGGTTCACCATGACCATAGTAATGATTCCCTATTATCTGTGCTGTTGAACATAACAGGCCCTACCCTGCTGCTCCTGAATTGGCACCAGTTTTGTGTTGTTTTCACTGGGTGAGCACTACAGAAGATAGTTCTGCTTTTTGAGATAGAGGTGATGGCTTTCAGTTAATGAAGGCCCAAATCCTCCTCCTTTAGGGCTAGTTTTATTGCCAGCAGTTCACTGAAACAGCAAGAGAATTGCAGCAAAGGCAGTCTCTTAACTTTTGTTTTAAAATGAGTATTAAGATTTTAAGATAACCGATGTTGGACTCATAACACCTTCTTTTCCTCTCTCCTATAATCAATACAGTGTTGCAGACATTTCTCTTGGAGACATGGATGAAAGCTTCTGGTGAACAATAGCTACTGATTTTTTCATTGTTATTCTTATTATTAGATGTTTTCAAATAGGTTTCTGTGTGTAATAAATGTTAGGCACCAACATTGCAGGCTGTGTAATTATAAATTAATAAAGCTGATTTTGATCTGTTTTATCACTTCAGTCATTGACTTCAAACAGGAGGAAGCCCTTGAGTGGGGTGGGGGAAAGAACAAAGCAGGGAACAAAAACTGATCAGTATGTTTGGGTAGATTTGTGTTGGCACTGAATTCCTCTAAACTTTGTCAACTTTGCCAACCCCTGCCCCCCAACCCCTTCTCCTCCAAATGGTTCAAAGTGTGGGTAAAAGGAACAAAAAATTCCATTATCATCACCTGCTTTTAAACGTGTCCCATGAAGGCACTTGGCTCACACAGTTTCAGAGTGTGGAGTGTGACAGACCCAAACTAAGGTGCCCCTTCTGCTGCTCTGGCAGGCACAGGAGCCACTTTCAAAAGCAGCCCCTCTCATGGATCACCTCGTTGGTATTAACCAGCCCAGAACGGAGAGATTAAAATAAAAATGCTATTTAACTCATCTTTATTTAAGCTCTGTATTTTGTAGGTAGATTATAGGCAAGATCATTAAACTTTATTTACAGTATAAAATACAGTAGTTTTTATCAATGAAGTAATTTTGGGTGGCAGCATATATTACAACTTGCACTGCATTTGAGGCTGCTCATCTTGACCTAACTACAAGAACATGAAGCCAAGTTTGACAGAATTTAGGGGCAAAAAACAAAGTTCTGTCTTGAATTCACTGGATGTTGAAACACAACGTACCAAAACCGTGACAGATACAAACTTTGCTTTTTGAAATGAAGCTAAAATGTGATGTGGTGGCTACTCCAATTTTACATGCTGCTTACTTTGCTGTTGCAGCCACTCTGGCCTTTACAGAATTTCTGAGAGACTGCTCCTGTTGGATGTTGGGAAGGGATAGTGCTTGTTGCATTATGCTGGCCTGGAACAACTCCCACTACTGCATGCTGCACACAGCTGCTGCTGCAGCTGCACCTGCAGGGCAGCCCTGCCCGAGGGCAGGGAGCTCTGGAACAGAATGTGTTTCACTTCAGATAGAGACATAAAGCCTAGAGAGAAACTGCCATGGAGTAGCTGTAGATCTGGGTTCAAATAAGCATACACAAGTGTTGTCTATTATCTACAAATATTTATTTTAACACTTGGATGTAACTACAGGAAGCCCTTGGCACTGATAGAAAATATTGATTCACTGTTAGGTTACAAAAATTTATACATAGCAAAATTTAATGCTCTTTACATAAAAATATTAGACTACTTAAACAAAACTTCAAAAACTCCCAGTAATAGCTACACTGAATTAGAAAAGAATTAGGCTTTAAGACACTGCCTCCATTATTACCCTTATGCAAACACTGGGCTAGAACATCACCTGCATTGCTGTAGAAATGTCTCCTTCATGCAACAGGTAAGAACATACACTAGGCTATTTTGTCATATTTGCTCTACATCAATCAACTTTGCCCCTTTTTTGAAACTGTCAAATTAGACTTCAATATTTAACAAAAGAAATTATATTTGAAGTTAATACCCCCCAAAAATGCCTTTCCTCTTAATACTGATTTGAAGGAATTTGTGCTTCCTTTGATGTATATTCAGCAAACAGTCAAAACTACCAAACCACACGTCAGCTTAGCAGGGGTACGACTTGAATATTTAATTTTTTCAAATGAATGATGTATTTTTACTTTTCCCCCCCAACATTTATATATATATATATATATATATCATATAGAACAAACACCAAATATACCATCACTAATACTCAAGATATCACTGAATGCTTCTGAAAAAAAACATTAATTAGAAGGCAGACTTCTATGGGAAATGACTTTAAAATGGCACCAGTTTGTTTGTTGTTTTTTTTTCTGAACACCACGTTTTCTTAGTGTGCTAATTAATTTGTAAAAAGGAAAACACATAAGCACTGACTATAAATTTGCTAAGCACCAAGATAGAGAAAGGTGGACATCCTGTATTATTTTTATGGCTGCAAATTTTATTGTTTGTGTAAAACTCTGCAAACTTTCTCATCCGCTCATTTGGAATAGTCAGATCAGTGTCATTTTAACAAGGTAACACTTTCACTTACTTAAAATGTAGGATAATGGTCTCCTGCCACTATATAAATGCTAAGACATTTATAGAAAATAAATATTAAGGCAAAGCTGACATTTATTTTCAAAGAAGGGGATCATTATCCAGATCCAGGGATCTACATTCCATTAAATAGTTAATAAAAAGATCAGAAATTGGGACATTTGACTGACACTCAGGTGAGCACAGGGACACGACGGCTTCATCGTGGATGCGTGTGGCACAGGAGTGGAGCTGCTCCCATGGCCCAGGCAGGGGTGTTCCCAAACAGCCCCCCTGCAACCTGGGAGGTGCTGCAGCTGTGCCACCACACAAACACGAGCTCCTCTCAGAAATCCCAGCTGGGCACGGGTTCCTTTGGGAGGTGCTCAATTGCACGCCCTGCACGAGCCTGTGCCTTGAGGTCTGCACACATCTACTGCCTGCTCGGCTGGGGCACCTGCCACCGTTTGTGCAGGGCGTCATGCTGTAGAACAAGTCAAATATTAAATACCAAAAATCTCAAAGAAGAATAATTTGGTCACTTTTTGTAAAGTGTTGCCTTTTAAAATGCCTGGAATAAACCCTCCATTCTCTGTTAGAAAGAATGGAAGATTACCCATGGGAAGATTTCCCTAAAAAAGTTTTCCAGGAGCTGGAATGTGAAGCTTTTACACTTCTCTCTAATTTTGTTTGGTAGACTCACATCTGTACTGCAGAGCAGCTATTTGCTGATTTGTCAGAGCTACAGAACTCTTCTGCTGAATTACTGTGGCAAACATTTATGTATAAGAATTGAGTTGCTCTTTTGACCGAGACTGGATATCCTGAAGCTCCTGCTCTTCTTTTGCTTTGATATCTTGGTAGGCCTGCATTTTGCTTGCATCCTTTAAGTAGGCCCAGTTAGAAGACAGTATCATGAGGAAGTGGATCTGGAAGAGAAGGGTGAGCATGATGGCGAGTGAGCATGTCAAGAGGCAAAGCAAGCTGCTAGTCCGATTAATAGACGCTCTTTAAAATAACAACCAAAAAATATAGTTATTCTACGTTAATAAGCATTCTGTTATTAAAACAAGCGCAGAGGCTATTTTTCAAAGATCTCTAGAATTTTGCATGCTAATAACTCGGTTATTCACAATTTAGAGAAAGTTAGTACAACGATATTAAAATGAGCTACAGAGTTGTACGGGTCAATTAAAATGCAGAATGGGGGGAAGCAGGAAAACAGTTTTGTACGTGGCAATATACAGAATCTGTAAACTAGGAGGTGCTCAGAAGAACTGCTTTCTAAGGTCGTGGTGTTTATGCATATCCAAGCCCAGAGCCCGGCAGGTCTTTTCCCCCAACAAGCAGATGAGAATTCCACCCTCCCCCTGGAAAAAAACCTGAAACTGTGAACCGTTTTATTTATGCGAACAAGGCTACATTAACACATCGAAAAATTAAACATCAAAACATGAGTCCAAAACTAAGCAAAAGCATGCAATCTCTGGGTTAAGAAGTTTTAATCCTGTATTTTTATAGCTACATTTTAAACTTCCATTGTCCAACCTTAGGTGAAGAGTTTTAAATTGTATATAGCAAACGGTTCCTTTTTTAAAAATTATTATGTGTTTGTTTTTCTAGTTTGTGCATTTGTCTCTTGCCAACTTCTTTTGCCCATACTTCATGCAAAAACATCTACATCTGAAAATACTGATTCACTTATCCTTCTTTTTTCTCCCCAACACTGTAAAAAGGTCCCTGTGATCTATGCATGGTTTTGCTTCCTGTGCAGTCATACTTACATTTTTGAGATCTGGCTACTGAGAAATCAGTTACTAAAGTGCAGCCATACAAGAACAGAAGTTATTTATATGCTGTTTCTTACTAGTTCAGGGTCCAAAAGAAAGAATGTGATTGTTTTACGCAGAGCTAAGACAAGGATTTATTTTCTTAGAGAGAGAGTATCATTTGGCACTTACTTAAGAGTAAGAGAAAATAATTGATTTCATCATGCATGGAACCACTTGGAAATACAAGCAATTTAATTCATAATACCTGGGCTTCTGATCTCTGCCAAAATAGACTGGCACTACTTTTTTATTCCTTTTCTTTCACACCATATATATTTTGTATGCTTGGACGGTATTTGTATTTGGTGTTCATGGTGAAGAACAAATTAATACATCTGACCCTGAACTGTTCCAGTATTTGTTTGAGACGACTGTTAGAAATCAAGTGGAGACTTGAACTGAAAACATCCCTTTTCAGAAGGATGCTTTATAAACACCCCTACAGTAACTGAATCCTCTCAACATGAAAAGATAGCCAGATCTCATCCACATCATAGTTCATATACAAGAAGTCATTTCATTAATCTGATAAGCTAAACGATGCTTACTGAAGCTATTTACAATTACTGTAACAAAATTCAGAAAGCTAGACTTTTAGTCTAGGGTGTCAGTGGTATTTCAAGCTACGCAATGCAGCTTTTTACTGGGCTTATACAATTTAGAATTTAGTGCAGCAATCTTCCCGACTCTTAAACTTCAAAACAGCATAGTTATATGTAGTAGCCATCATGTAGATCAGCTGGTGGAAGAGAACAAAATACAGGAGAGTAAGATACAACAAGGTGACGGCTCAAGCCCACTTGGGCAACTCTCGATACTTTTACAACAGATGTTACTCTGAGCTCCTTCCAGGGTGAAGATGCAAGATAAATAACCTGCCATTTCTCTGGGGAGGATAACCCAGTACAAACCCTAAGGCTATTTTGTCAACCAGTTGTGAGTATTGGGCTTGGCTGGCACAAGGTTAGCAGCTGGCCACTAAAGGAAGCGTTAGACACAGGAACAAGTCATCTTGTTAATGTCCCTTTTCCCCGCCGCTACCTGGAACGGGCACTGCAGGGTTGGACCAGTCAATCTGCCTGGGCCCAGGCTAAGGAAACCAAGAGGTTACAAGCAGCTGATCAAATAAACTACAAAAATGAAAATAAATAGTGGAAATAAAAGCAGAAATAGTGGACAGAAGTAGGATTTTGAAAGGACATGCAAATAATTTTTTCCTAAGTATGTGGGAGGCGGGTTAAGATGACTTTTTAAAGCAAAAGTTGGGGACCTGCTGACTTGTGATGACCAAACCATAGCAGCAAATAATGGTCACCCTCCTTCATGTCTAGTATCACTACTTTTAATATACACAAAATTTAATCTAAAAGCATCTTAAGCCTAAAATGAACATTTTTAAGTATAAAACAACAAAAAATACTACCCACCAATGCTATGACAGTGGCACCAGCTCCAGCACAAGCCACAATGAACAGGTGATAAGACATGTAGAACTAGAGGAAAAAACATGTTAAAAACATTGAAGTAATTCATTAGGAACAGTATAAAATGCATTTCAAGTGTTCTACAGAATAAGGATAAGAAAACCATCTTTGTAGCATGGTAGCAAAGCTTTAGAGAATAAAAATGTTCTGAAAATAATCTTCTTTTTTTTTGGATGATGTAACAATTACTTCAGTGTTATATTTAAAGCAATCTCTTTATACTACTAGTATGAGTTCTCTCCAAAAACTTTCATTAAGTATTTATTACATGGTGCCCAAGTGACTTGTAGGCAAAAGCTGCACACAGGTTATGTTTCTGTACCTCATTCGTGTTGCAGATGTTCTCTAAAATTGGGCCGCAGGCTTTGCCAGGTACAGCATTCCAAGGGATAATACCTGAAACACCACAGAAAAGAAACCACTAATTTTAGCAATCAACACACACTTTCTATTCCTCTCATCTTTTCCACCCACTAGCCAGTTGTGTTCCCATTCTGGGCATCCATGTGTTGACCAGTACAGCTTTGAGTTGGCAGCAGGAATTAAAACAACTCCCTCAAGTTATGCTTTCTCCTCACACTGAGGGCTGCTGCCAAGGCATGTTCTCAGATGTGGTTTTCCCATCTGGCAGCCAAACGGTTGGGTTTTTGCACTTTGAGTCCAGTTGCACACTCTGCCTACTCCCCCACTCAGCACAGAAGAGAGAATCTGCATCTCAGAGGTACTTGGCACCTTTTAGGATAACACTTACTAGATGAGGTTCTACTTGAACAAGAAACTACTGTAGAAGGGTGTGAATATAGAGCTAGAGGGAAGAATTACAGCATTTTTTTCTGGTTTAGTTCCAGTAGGTAAAAAGCATCAAGTGAACGCTGCTACAAGAAAGTTCAGTCTGCTGCACCTCATATACTCCCAATTACTTTTCTTACATGACTGAAAGTCTGAAAAGTCAACAGAATCCAGCAGATTTAAAATAGCATAAACTTGTAGGCCTGTAACAGATGCAAAGCTTAAGCAAAACCCATTTGAATTAAGAGAAAACCAGTTTGTTTCCCCCATACAACTTTGCATTTCAACCGAGCTGGCTGGAATTAGCAGCTCTATAAGCAGCAGGTCATTGAAATTATCGCAGGATGGCACAGCTTTCAAATAGATTTTATAGGATTTACTTCCAAGTCAGCTACTTCTCTGCAACTGCTATATACAGTTCCAGCCTTTTAGCTACCACTTCCACTAAAAAATGGTGAGCAAAGTTCAGTGACACATGTTGTCTGTTAGGGAGCTGCTCTCTCCCATCATGCACTGAAACCCAAATGGTTTTACTGATCAGGGGAGCAATACAGCCCTATCCAGCACTAATACAGCTGCAAAACAACCAGGAGAAGCAGGAAGGTGGAGGAGCACATCTCCCTTCACTCCTAGGCTTTGCTGCTGAAGCAAATGTCTTCCCAGCCTCTTGCTGTGAGCTGCTAAAATAGAATGCAAATGTTAACTGATTTGAAGACTTCTTGCTTTTAAAATTAGTATATCTTTTCTTCTACTGGACTTACCCGGACAGGAGAGCAAAGCCAAGCTTTCTTACTTTTTCAACTTTGAATCCATTTTCTCAGCTTTGAATGACTTAGTCCAAAGAAAGAAACATTCCTAGAAAATGCTAGCTAGAATGAAGCCAAAAGTAATGGTGACAAAAGATCTTCTGCACAAGGGAAGCTGAAAAGATTAACTTCAGGAAAAACTCACCTTAAAAAATGAAAAGCCTGACCCTATTTTAAGTTATTGTCCCAGCTCCCTCAGATTTCTGTGTGTCATCAGAC
The DNA here is from genome assembly GCA_013398115.1 of Falcunculus frontatus. Lineage (NCBI taxonomy): Eukaryota > Metazoa > Chordata > Aves > Passeriformes > Falcunculus > Falcunculus frontatus. The sequence continues at coordinate 1,051,248 of VZRV01002387.1, read as the reverse complement.
AGCAGTATTAATTCCTTATTAGTTATGGCAGACTTCCAATTGCAGGTTTTTTGGTTTTTTAACTGAAAGTAATTGTCAGAGCAACATTCAGACATTTACTTCATCTTTGAATGTAGAACAGCTTTCTGAAGGAACAGAATATATGCATATGGGTTCAAAACCCACAATCTGGTTATCTGTTTCTCAGCACTGTTTCCAAGCAGTTTATTTTGAGGCTGATCTATTTTCAAACCTAATATTACAATATTGGAAACCACTACAAAATCATTTCAGATAAGTGACTTGTCAGTTCAGTGAAATTGATTGCATCTGGAAAGAGATCAGTGTAATGTGAATTAATTAGAAAAGTAATAGCACATTCAGAGACAGAAGATGCTTTAGCACTTGATTCATCTGGTAAGGCTGAAGACAGACCGAGGAGAAAGGATAAAGCTTTTAACCAGGATTAAGACGAGTACCGTATTGCCTGATGTCCACGCAGATCTGGTCCCCTGGAACGGTCACATTTGTCTGGAAAGATTTGATGACTTCACAAGTTGACCATATGTTATAGAACATAAAGACAGGCACAGCAGAGAAGCCAAAGACCCCGAGCCAGGCCACTCCAAGCACATAGGTGAGGAAAACAAACTGGGCAGAGAAAACACAAACACTTAGTGTTTATTCTTTGAAAAGACTATTTAAATTTTCCTTTAAAATGCTCCAAAATAATCTTTAAGCATGCTTTCAGAATTCAAATAAGAAAACATTTGGTTTCCAAGCACACAAAATCAGTATTCTCATTGCTTACAAATACTGTGGTAGTTTAAGTGCTACTGAGAAAGTAATTCAGGCATTTCCTTTTTCATCAGCCTGCTTGAGTAAACAGATTGCCCTCATGAAAGAGCAGCCCATTGATTTCTCAAGATTCTCAGCTAAGCAGGGATGCTGGTCGTAGGCTAAAACCAATAAATTCCAACAAAAATCAATTTAAGGGGTTTTTTAAAATTAACTATAACATACTAGCATTTCTGTACAACTTACAAATCAAAACCACACAGTGAATCAATGCTCACAGAGTTCCCCCATACTTGCTGATTTATTGAAATCAATTTGGAATGTAACATTTGAAAATACCCTTTTTGCAAACATACCATGACGGTTAACAGCAGATCAGAAGGATTCAATTGATCTAATACACATTGCCAAGCAGAAAATTAATTACTTCACCTTGGAGAATCATGGATTTGTCCACTGAAATTTGCTGGTTTGGGTTTGCTCTTTCAAAAAAACTTACATTATATACATTTTCTTTGGTAAGATTATAAGATGTGGCACTGATTGCTTTAGAAATCTCCAGCTTCCTCCTCCCACTGAGCCCTTTCCCTTTTCCCTCCTCTTCTAAGTGTTATGGTGAAACAGTAGCTCTGGCATCAGTTCCTAGCTCCCTCCTCCTGCTGAGACTCGGATTTGGATCCTGCTTGGAAGGCGGGGGAATGCTGTTACATCTTCTGTGCCCTCCTTTCACCGTGAGCTGTGGCTGTTCTCTCTTAGCTGTAGGTGGACTGGAAAGGCTTCACTTCCAGTAAAGCACTGGTGCCCTACTGTCTTACTTAAAACTTATGTGCCAGAGGACAAAAGCAAGGATGGGAAAGGCTCTCAGAGGGGAGGATTCTCAGCCTGACCCAGAACCAAGGGGCTGAACTAATGCTGCAGAGGTGGAAGTTTGCATCCCCACAGGTTTTTTCCAGAACAACCCAGCAAGTGTTAGAGCAAAAGCTGAACAACTGCTTAGATTTCAGTCAATGGGGCTGGTGTGTGGGGAGGTGGAAGTTCTTGCAAAACTATGGCCCATAAAACCCCAGCTAGACTTTAATTTATAGACAACTCAACTGGAATACCCTATTTCATATTAGATAGTGCCTGTACCAGACCTGTATGTTTTGTGTGAGAATTGAGAATCCTCTCTTTGGATTTTGGGAAGGACAAAGTGAACCAGGTTAAAGGACTTCTGTAAATACACTACAAATAAAACATGAGTTTGCATATGTGTATGTGGAAGTGTGCATGAGAGGAAGTGCACAAAGCCTTCAACTCCTAAAACGGCCAGAAAAAAATACACTCACTCTCACATTTAATGTGATAACTGTGGGAAATGGCTATTCTGCATTACCAGAGCCAACACAAATAATTTAGGGAAGATGGAAATCTGTCTTCTGTAACAACCTTATGCAAGATGGGACTGCCTTTCAGGACTTAGCTCAGCAATGTAATGGAAGAAGAAGTAGAGGAGCTCTTGATCAAAGTGGCAAAAGATCCCTGTATGTCCAAAAGCCTGTTGCCTGTACCCAGCTGCAGTCCCTAGTCTGTTAAGTATTTTATCTCCTCACAAACCTTGTTCCAGCCCTAAGGTTTTACACAGCAGCATACAGGCATTTTTCCTGTCACCACCAAACACTGATACATCTTACCAGAGCTCTAAGCCATTACTCAGCTCGTAAATTCTCTCCTTCATTGTGTGGACAAATATGGACAAACATGAGAACACATTTTTCTGCTGTATTTCCATGTGTCACACTGGTGTTTGTATAAGCAGCTGACAATCATGTGCCTGCAACTACTCAACTGCACAAGCAATTGTCTGCACTGATGAGATGTGTATGTTTCTACTTTATTTTCGATCTTTTGAAAACACTGCTTTAGATCTAATTTTGCTCCTTGGTGAAGACCATACTTGCTAGAAAAACCCGAGCAAATAGCTGCTTAACTGGAAAATTATCAGATGCCTTATTTTTATTAGCTCTTGAAAAATTCAGTAAGTACCCAACAGCACAGTGGAAAATTGCTAACTCTCATGAAAATAAACATGCATTTCTTTTGTATTTAACCAGCTGAAAGTACATATTTTTTAAGCACAGGATATAGACTGTATATTAAAATGCAACAATCACATCAAAAGCCTCTTCTCTTTTCACCCACACTTTCCCGTGGGCGATCTATCATACTGCTTAGCTTCCTCCATAACTACAAGCTTTGAATTCAGATTTTCAGTAATAGCTTTGAAATCTTCTCTCAGAAACATAGTTATGGCTGTTCTTGCAGAGTGTGCCCTTGGGGACAACGTGGGTGAGAATCTGAAGTTTTATTTTTAGTTAAACTTTGCTTACAATTTTGTTCTAATACAGAAGTATACTGGAGAGAATATAGCTGGTAACTTTAGGGCTTTAAGTGTTTTAGCTTTGTGAAAAAGCCTCGCTATTCTATCTGTCTGCCTTTTGCCATCTGCAAATCAATACTTGATTCAAGTGCAAAGATGTTGCGAAGCTTCATTCATTCATTACTGTTTGTTGAAGGATCCAGGCACTCAAGCACAATTGACTATGGAAGTCAGTGCCATTGCAGTTTGATATTTAAATAGCTCTGCAAACCACAGCCATTTTACAGTCTGCCTTTAAGCATCACTCAAGTGTTCCATGTTTAAAAGCACAAATTTCATTTTGTCTCACATTTAAGTGTTTTAAATTTAGCAGTCTCCCCAGTTTAGTTTAGACCAGTGGGTTCAGCTTTATGACAGGGGAGGCCGTGGCAGCCCCCACCCAGCCCATCTGCAGCATCTTGATTTGACCAAGCACCCTTGAAGTTCAAAGAAGAACCAAGACATGGATTGACCCTGACCACCTACAAGGAGTTAAACAAAGAAGGCAGCAATATTCTGTTGTTCAAAATCCAGGAGTCAAATGGAGCCCAACAGGTTTTAGCCAGCAAAGACTGCTGTTCCCATTTCTGATCTCACTCACCATTCCACTGATGCAGCGGCCACAGGCTGTCGTTTTGAACTCTCCATGCAGCTCCTTCACAGCACTTGTTGTATAAAAACCTTCTGCCAAAAGGATTATTCCATATAAGAAGAAAAATGATGCAATGCCATAAATTACATACTGCATTAGCTGTATTCTAAAATGGAAAAGAAAAAAATGATATAATTAGGTTTCAGTCCTATAAAAACAAAGTCAGTCCTCTCAAATTATAATAAATGAGAGACAACTCCTAGAAACAAAGTTCAAGGCTCCTTAGCATTTGAAGCAAGCAGACTGCAGGAAAACACTGGTATGACTGTGCCCCTTCCCAGGTAAGCAATCCTGATGAGCATTAGTCTGGCACCTACCTGAGCATCCCCTGTTGGTGCTGCAGTCCTTATGCTGACTGGTGTTAGTCACCAGGCTAAAGGTACAATTTCACGCCTCCACTATGGAGGTTTTCTTTTTCCTCTTACTGATCCTGACACCTAACTTGGGAATGTCTGACAGGGACAAAGCAGGGCCTTGAAATGGCAAAGCCGAGAGCTGAACCCCCAGCTGAACTACCAGGCTCTGTGGTCATTCCTCTGGCTTAGGGAAAGGAAGCAGTCCCTGAAATTCACAATTTCCACCTGTGAAATCCAGTTAACTTAAGTTTGCAAAAATTTCTAAATTCAGCAATACTTGTCTGATACAAAACTCAGCAAACATGCAGTGACTTCTCCTGAGGCTGCTCTACAGCCTGGAAGGGTAGTTCCAAGTGAGCTGGTAGTTCCAGTGCTTTAAGTCACAGCAGTGTTGACTGCCTCAAAATCCTAAAAAAATTCTTAAAAAATGAAAGAGTTATTTAGGAAATGCTTCCATTTTAGATATTCTGGAACCACTTAGAGGAAGATCATCTCAGGGCACATGGTATAAGCACTTCCCTCAGACGGTATTTCAGAAAGTTCTTGATTCCTTAAACATCTACCATCTGCAACGACATTCTAATAGTATTTTTCCTTTAGCTAGAATAGGTAGATGGAAAGAATAATTTCTAAATATTATCAATCAGATTCTGTATCTGTAGCTAATTGTTTTGGAGGACCAGAACACCAGATCTTCCATAGAACACTTCTGGTCTCCAGAAGTCGTATTTCGTTATTGGCATGATTTCTCTGGAACTTCTTAAAAGGAATTTGATTGTTGGAATGGTTATTTTGGATGAAGCTATTCGCTGAACCAAGAGGTTAATTTTATATATCCACACTACCAGTTTTCTGAGGATAAATATGTTTTCCTCAGATGTTTTTTTTTCCAATTCTTGCCACTCTCCACTAAGTAGCTGCTGGCATAGATCTCCAAAGAAGATCTGAATGTTTTAGCTTAAAGAAAATTGATGACTACCATTTATATAGTTAAATGTTACCCTTGTATCAAAATAGGATATTGCTCATTTAAAATTTTATGTGGGAAGTGCTATCTTTGTTTTCCAAACTGATTAAAAATAACAGGATAAATCTGTTGCACCTGTGCTGTAAAGCACAAAAAAATTCACTCAGGATTTGAGAGAGTATAGAAGAAGTCATTTCACCATCATTAATAGTCCAGGAGAGACTCAATGCATGCTACCAGAAATTAGTAATAGGGAAACTGGTTAAAAAGTCTACTCCAAAGGGTGTCTTACTAATGTACTTTTCTTTTTTTTTTTCCTTAATGTCTCTGTAGCCTGAAATTATTTGCCCCTTTCTAACACCTCTTCTCCCTTGCCAGCCCCTTCACTCAGAGCTGAGCTCTGAGCTGCTTTGGTAGGAATTATGCATTTCCCCAGCTGCTGGTGCTGACATGACAAGAAATATTGTCAACAACTCTCCAAAACATAAAACTTGCTGCCTGTTACTGCTGCTTTTGCAATTTCTTCTATTTTGCTCAAATGGAAACTGATGCAAGCACAGGGTGTTTGTTACCCAGCTGCTGAAGAACAGCTGCTTACATTTTCTTACTAAATGTTGTGTCTAACTGCAGGGCCCTGGTGGCTCATGCCCTGGAGCTGGGGACACACTGCCTGGCCACAGCCTGGGACTGAGTGTGTCCAGTGCTGGGAGGCGGGATCCCAGCAGGGAGCATCCCAGAGCAGGTCTGGGCACAGAGGGTCCTGTGGAGAGGGGAAGCCCCGAGATGGTGCTGGGACTGGCACCAGTGCTCAGAGGGCATGCAGCAAACTGGCAGGTCTATGCCTGCAAGCATATAAAGGGAGTCAGTGACAACAGAGATTAAAAAGAAAATAAGAATTAAGTGCGCTGCTCACGGCCCTGATACAAAAGCCTTCAAATATTACCCTAAAAGCTGTGACTTGCTTGCTGCCCATGCGCCCCTGCACGTTCCATGCTCACTGTGCTTATCACAGCCAGGCTGGCTGCTGGACATGGGACCCAAGGCAGTGCTCCAGGCCTTCCTCTGGCCTCAGAGAGAAGCCTCGGGAACATAAAAGACCCAAGTATTTCACCAGTGGTTATGAGCAAAGGCTACATTTGCAGATCTTTCCAGTTTTTTCTCTCTCTTTTTCCTCACACACCAGTCCAGCTTCCTCTGAAGAAGGATAGACAGAACCATGCTTCCCTGTTATTCCTGACATCCCTTCCAACTTTGTCATCAACAAAAACTAAAACTACTCTCGGGATAAAGTTGTTACCCCTTGTTCTGTTACAGGAGGCCCTGGCAAAAGTCCCTCTTCAGCTCTCTTGTAGGTCCTTTTAGGTGTTGGAAGGCTGCTATAAAGTCTCCCCAGAGCCTTCTCTTCTCCAGGCTGAGAAGCCCCAGCTCTCTCAGCCTGTCTTCATGGGAGAGGTGTTCTAGCCCTCGGATCATCTTGGTGGCCTCCTTTGGACTCGCTCCAAGAGGTCCATGTCTCTCCTGTGTTGAGGACCCCCAGAGCTGGATGCAGCACTCCAGGTGGGGTCTCACCAGAGCAGAGGGGCAGAATCCCCACCCTTGCCCTTCTGGTCATGCTGCTTTTGATGCAGCCCAGGATATAACTGGCTTCCTGGGCTGCGAGTGTGTATTTCCAACTCATGTTCAGCTTTTCATCCAATAGCACCCCCAAGCCCTTCTTGGCAGGGCTGCTCTCAATCCCTTCATCTGTCAGCATGTATTGATACTGGGCATTGCCCTGACCCATTTGCAGCACCTTCCACTTGTCCCTGGTGAACATAATGAGGTTCACACAGTCCCACTCCTCAAGGCTTTCAAGGTCCCTCTGGATGGTATCCTTTCTCTCAGGTAAGCCAACTGCACACTCAGCTTGAGAGTCATCCGCAAAGCAGCTGAGGATGCGCTCAATTCCACTGTCTATGACACTGATGAAGATATTAAATAATACTGGTCCCAATATAAATAGGCGTACCAGGATACACACTTTGGTTCTTGTACGCAAGCACCAATAACTGACTGAGTGCTGTTACAAACACAAGCAACCTAATACTCAGGGGTGGAGACTGAGGTTTGAATCCATCTCTACTCATTTAGCATGAGGGTGTTATGGATAATGGGAGTGGGAGGCATACTTACACTTCACTCAGCAAAGCATGGTCACTGGCAGTCGTGGAGAAGTGCTGCTCGAGGATAGACACGGTTCCCGTGAGCGCCACGTGGCCACAGCCACAAAACAACGCTACCCCCGAGAAGCAGAGAATGGTTGCCACGAGTGAAGCATATGGCACTCCTCCTAGGCACTTAATGCAACATTCAAAGCAACCTAAGCAGAAGAGAGAAAGCAAGAGAAACGTCATGAGCAAAAAGCAAATTATGAGGAAAAGAATATTCGTCCTCCACCTGGTTAAAGCCAGAGGGAATAAAAGGCCCAGGCATTGACATGCTAAGCAAAAAATCTATAGGTGGTACAAGACAGCATCATCCTCTAAAGCAGTGACCTACGGATCTGTTGGTATGGACTCAAAGCCCAGAAAGTGGGCTGAGTGCTCCTGTCTTTACAGGATCAAGAGGAGATCGATGAGACAGCCTATGAAATGGAAAAAGCAAAAAAATCACTGTCTAAAGTGATCCATCGCAATTCAGCTGCTCATCCAGAGCTCACCATGTTTCAGCACTACTAATGGCAGGAGCACCAGCTATGCTGGCAACACTGTGAGCCAGAGTGGCAAATACTCAAGACAATACAGCCTTTTGGAAAAGCAGGAGATATTTTGCACTTTCATTGGAAGCTGAATACATTTAGGGGTCTGCAAAACTTAACTACCCTACACTCTCCCAGTACTCCCAAGTTATCTTTTTATGTAAATCCATATGAGGTTATAGGGATACAGATACTTTAACAACAGAAAAATTGAATGGGGTCCAAAGAGTAACAATTTTTGTTGAGGGCAGCTGTAAGCTGTATTTCACAGACAATACATTTCCAGCTTTTTATAGGATGCACTGGATTTACAGTGATCCCTGAATACAGTTTGCAGTAGCATAATCAACTGAAATGCATTGTTTAACTGGTCTGAGTTAACAAAACACCCCCCCAGAGCTGCTATTTGTATGAACACTGTAATAAGGAGGTTGCAGCTGAATTGCCAGGTTCCTTCCAACTGCGTGGCCTGAAAACCCATCTGCTTACAAAGCTGGGAAATGTAAATCGGAAACAAACACAGCTTTTAACTGCGCTATAATGGTAATGGCAATCCATACCAATTCATTACTTCAGGGTGATGGCATTAAGCTGTCTCCATTAATGTGCATTTCATACAACTGTGCAAAACACAAGCCATTAAGACAACGCTTAATGGAGCGGCCAGCGCCGCACGTCGCAGGACAGCCACTGCTGCTATGGCAAGGCACTACACGGACAAAGCGTTTGAAGGCAAGGAGACAGCTGGCAAATGAGGACATCACATCACGTCTTCCCACCCAAAAAATTCCTCACAAAGATCAGCAAATCTCCAGCCACCACATGAGGCAAGTTTCTTTTTATCCCCCTCCCTTTCCCACTAATGAATGAGTTGCAGAGCAGGCACTTCCGTGAGGCACTGGGGAGTAATATGCATCCGATAATTGAAAGATTTCCCATTTCATAAGTGAGAAACTCTTCTTTTAGAGAGTCACTAAACTTACTAAACGCCACTTCACTAACTGCAGACAAGGTTTAATTGTACAGAAACAAGCCTGGGAAGCTTTTATAGTCTAGCCCACAGCTGGAGTCCACTCAGTAGGAACTATCTTCATGACAAAAATACTGCCAAATGAACAAACACTGCAGCTTGGCAGTGACAGGCCAAACAAAATCCAAATGCACACTATCAGAGGAAATAATCTCTGGGTTTCATTTTATCACAGAGGTCCAGAGCTGAGTTCAGACACCAGACCTTGCAGAGCAATCCTCTGCTTTGGGGAATCTGCCTGAGAGCAGCTCACACGCAAGAGCAGCCATACACATGAGGCTGGCTCGCCTCTGCAGCATCTGCTCCCAGGTCAGGCCCAAACCTCCCAGAGTTAATCCAAGAAATGCATGCACCTGGTGCAGGATTAGCCATGAAAGATTATCCAAGAGTAACCACGCTCTGACCCAGCAGACAACACGCATGTGGTCACAGCCCAGCCCAGCACAAAACAAATCACCTTTTGGGCCACACTCCTAAAGCAGGAGACCCAATGCCTGATCATTGCTCAGTGTGGAGAGGTTGATCACCTAAATCATGCTGATCCCACAGACTGCTTTGCAGAAAAATCCTATCAAAGACAGGAAATAAAAACAGCTGGAAGCAAAACCGAGAGACTGACAAGATCCAAAAGAAAAGCTGTTGGTTTCAGAAAATGGGAGCAGCCTAACAAAACCAAAAACTGGTGTAGACCCAGGACTGATGTTTAATACCCCATATAGACAAGCCAGGCCACTGGCAGAACATCTGCCCTGAGGAATCTGTTGGATCCCTTACCCAAACACATCACAGTATCTGCCACTAATCCACAGACCCTCGAACACCAGACAACAGTGGCAGACCCCCTCTCACCTCTCAGTGACTGGAAGCTGCACAGATTGTCTTTGTGGCCATACTCCTTGTCTTCCTCTGCAGTCTAAGTAAAAAGACATCACAGAGTTTGGGTGGCCTTCATTTTCTCAGTGCAGAACAAAGCCAAGGGACACCCTCAGAGATGTCTAAAGCAACCACATTATTTTGAGCAGAGAAAACTGCCCAAATGTGGAACTGCAGGAACTACTCACCTTGACCCTAAGACTAAAGCAGAAATCAGAGAGACGCCCGGAAATAGCACACAGCCAGCTTGCAAGCACATGAAGCATCCCAAACCAGCATGTTTCCAAGAGACAGCATCCATCCATACACAGTCATTCTGCACCCAAACTGCCAGCAGAGCTGCACAGCCTCCTGCCAGAGGGTAACTAACTGCTGGATACAACCTCATCGCAGTGCTGGGGCTGCCACACCTTCTCCCAGATCCCACAGCAAACACTCTTTATGAGCAGATTAAAGCCATGCCATGCCTAGCCTGAGAAATATAGCCGACTTTATAATTTTAACAGAAGCCTAAAACAGAGCAGCTTTCAAAACCAGCTACAGTTTGAAGCTCATCAAGAACTAAGATATGCTTATCAAGCTTCCCAAAGACGCACTGAAGCAAAGCAGAGGATTTCTGAAAACAATTAGAAAGCTTTCCAGGAAACCTTTATGTTCTCTCTCTGTAACTCCAAGTCAGCAACTATCCTCACACAGTACAACTGAAACCCCAGGATGATGTTTGCCTAGCTCATGTTCACAAAATAACTTGCTAATGGTCTGATGACAACTGCAGACTGAAGGCCTGTGAACTCAAGCCGACAAAAATAAGTAGTATTAAAATAAGCTCAGCTCCAATTTTCTGCTAGTTTTCACTTTCCATATGGCCAAAACACTGAACTGTTCGGCTGTATACCCACTTCCAATGAAACAGTGTAAAACGATTTGAATATGAAACTGTACAGCACAAACACACATCACAGCATCTCCCCTTTCAATGGCCATTTTGTGCAGGGCATCACTAGAACCTTTTGTGCAACTCAGCAGAATAAAAACATTTTTTGTCCTCAGGCTGGCGAGCAGCAGTTGCCATGGAGGCAGGTTAATAACAGCCCAATGATTTGCCCAGAGCTGCCTGTGATCTTGGCTACAGATTTAACACACTCTCAGAAGGAGGCCAGCTAAAACAAAGACTGAGATTATTCTCTAGGGAATGAATGCTATTAAACACACACACACACACAAATATTCCTGCTAAAGGACAAAAATAAAGAGAAGAGAAAGAAACAGGAACCGGCTATTCTTTTAATCTCCTGGAAGCTATCAGTCACAGGAAATTGGTAAAGGATGAACCTACATATGTACATAAATAGGCAATTGGTTGCTCAGTGTATGAAGAACAATCATACAATCTGCCCAGCAGTGAACAGCCCACTGCATATATGCAGGGGTTTAGCCATTCAATTTCCCATGCCAAATGGTGACTGTGTGGCTAAACCTGCTTTGGTACTTTAAGTACAGCTTTAAGATTTAAACTCAGAACGGCAAGGTAATAGAGAAATAATGGAAAGTGGTCTTAAAGTAAAAATAAAAAAATAAAAAGAAACAGTTCTTGGACTACCTCATCCTACTAAGGTCAAACCTGTGCTTTGGAAATGACAAAAGATAATGCAATAGGATCAGGTAGCTTCCTTGATTATTGCTAGGGCTTGCTCTAGGAAGATCATATATCATTGAAGCCCAGACTTAAAAAGCTGAGACAGGCAGATGTTCACAAAGCCATGCCTCAAAGATAAGCATGGAAAACATGATGTAAAGAAGGAATATCCACACCTCCTGGACAGAAAGCCAGCCTATTGCCCAGTGCTCCAAACACTTCCTAGGCTCAACTAGTGCCTCAGTGCATTTCAGGTACTAACCACTGGCCCACAGCCAAGGTCACAACGGAACAGAAAACCAAGGAACCAAGAAAACCTGAAAGAAGCTTTGAAAAGCTTTCCAGTTCAGGGAGCTAAACCTCCAGGATCCTGTGGCTGTCTGTCCTGAGTTAGTTCCCACTTTCTTTTCCTTAGAAGTTTGGTTTCTTCCCCTCCCATGAAAGATAAAGCAATGGGCATCATTTTCTCCTCATCACTTACTTCCTGTAATTGTGTAACACATTTTAAGAAATCCTGGCCTGTCAGACACCGGTCCACTTAATACACGGCAAAAATTGCACATCGTGTTCCACCACAGAACCACAATCTCTGTTGGCTTCAGCACCACAGCTCAGGGAGCATGTGGGGAGGAACTCTTTTAATGAAAAAGAAGGTTGCAAGAAATCCAAGGGAGCAAAAGCACTAGATAACACCTCAAATGAAAGCACTAGATAGCATCTTAAATGTAGCCATCACATATAAATCGGGCTCATTACTACACATCCACAGAAGCCTAGTGTTGGTAGCATTACTCCCAATTCACAAATAAATATAAGAGAACAACTCAGTACTCGACATTCACCTCCTGCTTCCCCAGTGCTGAAGATTACCCAATACCAAGCATGAATAATACCCTTGGAGTCCTAAACCACCATGGATTTTTGTCAGAAAATGAACTTTATGCCAATGAAAGCAATTGCCAATTTTACTGTCTGCCACCCACTGTATTTTTTAAAATTTCCATTCTGAATGGCTTATGCATGCTAAGATGTACATTTTTCCTACCTGCTGCATGATGGGCAGCCACAGGAGAAGCAGTGAGGGATGAGGGAATAGATTAATACCTCAGAAGCAAAATTGGAATTTACTTCTTTCTTCTCTGCATGAGACTAAGCCAGTACCTGGCAATTAGGTAACTCCTCACATCTGTCACCCACACCTGCAGCCAAGGGTCAGTGACAACAACACAATAAGATAAAACATTTAATCTTACAAGGGTAAGTTTAAAGCCTGTGACAAATTTCTCTCCACGCTTTAGTAAGGGTACTAAAATAAAAAGGCTCTGTATTAAATCACATAGAAGTCTTTGCTCAAGCTCTATCCTTACCCATTCCTGTTCATCTTAAATTTTGCTGATTTACAAAACATGACACAAGGCTAAAACTGCTATTATTACTTAGAATAAATGTTCACTCACCACACTTCTGGATTAACATTAAACAGACTAAATAAGTGATGAGCTCAAATACAGAAAATCCTTTCTTCTCCTCCCACAAACCTCTTAAGGCTCTTCCACAGAAAACTTCCTTTCAAGTTCAGTATTTACTAATTTTGACTTCTCATCCTACATAAATAAGAATTTGTGAAATTAACTTACATGGAATTTAACCCATGAGAGCCAGTAAACTGAATGTAAGTGCACTTTAGTCTAGCCAGATTGATAATCTCCCCACCGTATTTGCATTCCCCTCTTCCAGGGTTGTTAATCAGTAACTCCTTCCTGGCCAGCAGAGTCCCTGTGATGGAGGGCACACGACCTTCGGAGAACACAGGGCTGCCATGAAGGATCAGACCTGAAATGCAGCAAGACCACCTCTGTTATCCTTCAAAGTGGACAGCACAAGATGCTACTCTCAAGTAAAAACCTGTGAGATCTGGGGTGGTCTGATCCATCCAGTAAATCTCATCCCAATCTCTACTATTTAAGAGCTACCTGAAGAACAAGTAACTCCTTTCTGAAGGTCATCAGCATTAATTGTAACTTTTCCAGTTATTCTTGATACAGACACAAGATATTTGGTTTCAGCACTGTCATACAGCTAGTTCCCCTCTTCTGAGAAGGTATTTATTATCTCTTATCCATTAGATGCTTCCATATTTTTGTGTAGAAGACAACTGTAAGTCCTTGCTCACACGTCCCGTGCTGGAAACCAACACAGAGAAAGCAGGACACTTGGTGCACACTAAGAACAAGCATCTCACAGCCTGGAGGAACCATTAGCAGACCCTTTTTCAAATTCACAAAGCACTGAGTATCTCTGTGGTACTGGATGAGTAATGATAATAAGTGGCTCCTGAATTTGCCAGCAAAAATACAGTAAGCACAGGTTTAAAATTAAGCACTTTTTCTACGATGATTAACAAAAAACCCCACAAACAAACAAACAAACAAGCCCAAACAAACCAAACAGCCTTTCAGAGGTTATCAGTGTTCATCCACAGCAAAAGCTATTTTTTTTTTTCCTCTCACTAAAGAAAAAATGATGTTCAAATTGGAGAAAAGGCTGTTTTACCAAGGAAAGATTTGTTTCTTCTGGTTGGTGTTAAATGATGCAGAGAAGACTCTAAGAACAGATAGCAGTAATCATAAACCCCTTTTTTTTCTTTCCAAATCTCTTCTTCCCAAATCAGCAGTTCTTACAGGAAAAAAAATGCACTCCCATTGCAGGAACCAAACCTGTTTCATGCAAAGACAGATGATCTGAATGGTTTTTTTACATGCCTTATCTAGTCTACCTTCTCCAAATTTAGTGAAATACACACACTCCCCATCTATATCATTCCAACCTCTGCAAGGCTCATTAAGCTCACAGGTGTTCTGAACTCATCTTTTTCAGACAGTGAAATCTACAGAATAGGAATCATTACATCCATATTTATTGCAAGTGCCCATCCCAGGTGTTTGCTGTACGAGAGAAAGGAGTCAGACCTGCACAGGAAGAATGCTGCTGCCCCATGAGATGAGGAGATGAGATGAGAGAACTGCTCTTGTCCAGCTTTATTGCTTTTGGACAAAGGTCAGGCAGAATTTTATTTTAATTCATGTCTTCTCTGTTTTACTTTCGGCCCATGAAACAGTGGAATCCATAGCAGAAGAAAAATATCTAATTTATACTTTGGAAAAGGCCTTACTTCAAACAGGTTTCAGTGGGAATTCTTGAGGAGGGATATTTCTTAGCCTTAAGCTACTTCTGCAGAAAAAAAATTAAGCTGGTGATTTAAAAAAGAGACTTCTCACATAAGGAGCAGATCAGGCATTATTGATATAAGCTTTGGCATTATTTCTCCTGGAGACTTGTTCTAGTATTTTGCTATCCAAAATAACCCTCGGGATTCAGTGCATGTGGAAGCACTCATTGGCATGCAGAGCTCCAAGTTCAAACACACTGAACCAGCAAGGGCAGCTGCTGGTCCAAACTGGGGCTGTAACTCTCAGCTGGCACATCAACAACTCACTGCTCAACAGGCCTGAAGACCCTCCTTCCTTTCTGCCCTTGCCCTGGCCTCCCTCCCCTCGCTTCTTTTATTTTTGTCTTCTTGGAGAAATGCTCAGGAGGGTCAACATGCAGGAACTGCTGCTTCAATAGGTGCCAGTCCAGGCAATAATTTTGGACAAACTCAAGGTAGAAGGGTAAAAGAGATGAAGCAATGGGCAAACTGCCAAAGACACCCAAATGCCTGAAGGTCTAGACAAGCTCAGTGTGGAAATACAAAGGCATCTAAGCATTTCAGTTCCATGGGTGACTTCCATAGCTCTTTGAAAATCTGTAAGGACATTTGGGTTTCCTTGATCCGACTGTCCTCCAGACCCACCTGTAACTTGGCTGACACGATTTTTAAAACTGAGTTTTACTTTAATCAAAGGTGAATACCTTACCTGGAAGACTGGAGTTGAAACTTTTAGTTCCACCTTTCTGCCAGCTGTAACTCACCTCACCCTCCACCAGCCTTCAGCACTCAGCAGGAGAGCAAGACTTTTGCCACACTGGATTTCAGCCACTGCTATCGACTGCTTCCCCAGCTGACTCCTTCCTAAGCTATAAAGAAGCAAACAAGAAACAGAACCTCTCTCTCCCTAGAGCTGAGGGCCAAAACCAGTGTGCGTCTGTGTGTATGTGCATTCCAGTATGGCAGATCTCAGATTCAGAAGGTAAATTCTCAGTTTAAGAGATAACTGAAGATACAAAGATCTTCCCAGACATTTACCCAACTATGGAACAAGAGGGAGTAATAAAAGACCTGAACTGTAACTGCAGAAGTCCTTTGCCCTTCAACAGCTTTCATGCAGGTATTTCCCCAGCTGCATCCTCACCACATCATTCCCAAAACTTGAGCTTGTTTCAGCAAAGGAGCAGTAAGTCTGTTTCAGTGGGATACTCCACATTCACATGCCCTCATGTGCTCACAGAGCAGCTGAAACACCTCCCAGCATCTGGGGGAAGCAAGTTTCAGGAGAAAAAAAAAAAAGATTCCCATAAAGCAAACAACACCCACCCAACCTGGAACAGTGCCTATAGCTAAGCTCATGTTAAACAACTATTGCAAAGTTTCTCTTTCTAGAGAAAAGATGGTACTTTGCTTTCTGGGAAAAAAGTTGTTTTAGCATTTTGAAAGGCTCATTGAGCTTGCAGGTGTTCTGGGGATGTCTTGGCTCCAGCACTGCAGTGAATCTCCCACACTGACTCTTTCCTTGTTGCTCAAGTGCTGGATTCAAGCCTAAATTAGGGAAGTGAGATCATGTTGTACATGGAGACCCTGGGAGAAGAGGTGGATGCCATGAGGACTGCCACAGAGGTGCCCTCATAGTGATGTCCATTTGGACACTGACTGAGGAGACAAAGGCACCCAGGAAATCATGTGCCTTGTCAAAGGAGCAGAGAGGGTATCTCAGCACAGCAGCCAGTGCCACCCAGCAGTGGGGAGCTGTGGGCCAGTGCGGAGGGGAGGCATCTTACAGGGATTTGTGTCAGGACTGAAGTGACATCTTCCCTCCAATCTAAGGGACAGGAGCGAAGACCAGCATTTTCACAGTGGCTAATCCATCATTGGCAGGTTGGTTTTACCCAAGACCAGCTCAGAGAGGTTTAATTGCTGTCTAAAAGACTTTTAATTTCTTTAAGCGCAGCCATTTAAAACATCTTCCTTTGAACTGGCATTTCTGGGCTCTGGTGGTGGGTTTTTTTTTACCCCATCAACAAGAACCCTTTCACCCTCAACTCCTCCATGACAGGCACATTTACCTACATGTTAGTTCAGAAAGATTCCCAAGGCAGACTGAAAAGGGTTCAGTTGCCTAAACAAGGGTTTCTAGCACCATTTTAGGTGCCAGACTCCCAGCTGCTGTAACAGAAGGCTGTGCATCTCCGTGTCCTGGCTCATCTGTGCCAGCACATATGGATATGTCTCATCACTGGGGACAGCTGAAGGGGCCCAAGACCCTGATAACCAGGGTCTAGCCTGCTCCTTCCGTGTCCTTTGCAGCCCAGGGAGGCAGCATTCATAGTCTACCACTCCTTCCTGAAGCATTTCTTTTGTGTGTAAAATATCCCACGTGCACTAAATGTGAACTTTGGAAATGTCTCCTGGCAGCCCCAAATCTGTCACCCAGCTAACTTATCATAAAATATGGTAAAAATGACTACTGACACTGAAGACAGAGATCATAATTTGTGACCTAAGTATTTGGAGGGAAAAAGGGCCATTTGAAATACATAAACATTTGAATCCTAAAGCACAAGAGTATGAAAATGTAATGGAAAAGGGAAGGATGAGGCAGCAAGCTTTGGTGAATATTTCTCTGCATTGCTATTAAAGTCTCTGATGCGGAGGCAGGCGTCTCCGGCAAACAAGCTGTCAAGTAGGCTTCAGTCAATCAGCTCCATAAAGAGAAGAGGATTCTGGATAGAGCTAGCTGCAAAGGCTGTCTCTGAGCATAGATATCCCTTGCTGTGCTATCCATCAGTCAGACTGGAATTTTCCAATGCAATCAATCAGAGGCTTGATTTCAGGTGCCTTTCTGAGATGCTTCAAAACTCAATTCCCCCATAGACCCTGAAAATAAAGCTTCAGGAAAACTATAGAGGATCTTCTTGAGGTCTCAAGCTAGGCATCAGAAGGACAGGCATGTAGAATCACCATACCATTTTTACAGCCTCACCTGAAATCCACCTTTAGACTCTGACATACGCACTTATGGCTTCTAACAAGGGAAAAATGCAAACCAAACCACAGAATGATGTCTAGGAAGCACATTGTAGGATACCAGTAAGTCAGATGTGCTGTCACTGCTTTAGTGTCATTTCTGCATTTGTGGCTGATGAGTCTGATAGATTCATCTGCATAAACCCCCATACTATTTCATCTCATCCTTACACAGTTTGGAAGCAATTGGGAGCACAGTTAAAAGGAAGCTGTCCCTCACCACCCGTTATTGTCTTTCCAGCATTAACAACGAAATTCAAATTTATGTCAAGTGTTCATACAAAAGAAGTAGACTCCTTAAAGCCTTAACAAACAAAACAAGAAAAACAGAGGAATGTTTATCTTAAATTGTTA
Organism: Falcunculus frontatus; assembly: GCA_013398115.1. Taxonomy (NCBI): domain Eukaryota; kingdom Metazoa; phylum Chordata; class Aves; order Passeriformes; genus Falcunculus; species Falcunculus frontatus. The sequence goes on along the minus strand of VZRV01002387.1, from coordinate 1,033,227 downwards.
GGACTACTGCAAAGCATTAAGTTTATGCTACTACCATTTCTGAACCCTTTATTTCCCTTTCACCCAGCCCTTTATTTACCTTGAATCCCCAAAGGACTAATATTGCCTCTCAATGCTGGCACATGATGGTACCGGTGTGGCCTTGAACTCCTGTACATCCAGTGGTACCTGCCAATTTCCATTTCTGGTCTGGTGATCACTGCCAATTTTAGGTGGTAAAAAGTCAGTGTCACCAGCAAGTTTTAGTTCAGTACTTTCAGTCATTTAACTTTAAAAACAAGAGCCCAAAAAAACACTTTGTAGTTTCAGAACTGAAACAACATAACCTTACAGACTAAGGGAGAGATTAGGAGGGATGATCAACAGGAAAATGCTCACACAGGTGTTAAGGAAGGTTGAATAGCTGAAAGTCCACCTAGATTTGAGTTAAAACACATAAGGAAGGGCTCTCTATTCCTTACCCCCACCCACTCTAATGTCTCCCTCTCTTTGTCCATGACAAAAAGCTCTGCTCCAGAAGTAAAGGAAGGTAAAGTCATAGGAAATCACATTACCTGTTTTTAAAAAAGACTCTAATGCTGTCAAAGAAAAAGGTTATTGCTTTATGTCAAGGTAGGGCAAATGCAAAGGTTTGCTCTGATACTTTCTTACATTAAAAAAATAAAAGTTTGTGGCCTTTATTTCACATAGGCTCTGCTCACATCCAAAAATCTGGACCAAATGCTTTAAAAATGATTTTTTCCAGGTTCATGACCAAGCAGAGCAGTCCTGCTTCTCCTTGTCTTTTCAGAGGAAGCCCAGCAACAAGACCCCACGTGCAGTACCTCACTCACCCACTCACACACTTATTGCACACTCATTGGCACAGGGTTTCTGTGCCCCTGAAAGAAGCCACTGGGGAAACAGCATCAAACCCCTTTTGAGCCTATATGTCCCCCACTGGTACCACTATGGCCTTGCCAAAGCTGTCAGGGTGAGACAGCTTTTATTCCAAATGCACCAGAGTCCCCCTCTGCAGTGGCTAAATGAAAAAGCAACCATCATTTCTGGCTGAAGCAAATCCAATTCAGCAGTGTTTGGGCACGTGGAAAAAGTGAAGGTTGTAGGATGAAAACCCTATCTACTGTAGACTAGATTAGAGACAAATTTCAGGGGGTAGGAGAAGTAGAAATGCCATAAATTTCTAGCCTGTGAGGGGCTCGGAAGGTCCTGGACCTGGTCCCTCTCTCATGTGGTTTTGCTGCTTGTGCAATGAGGAGTTTGGCACAGCCATATTTGCATACGTCAAGAAGACAAAAAAATATTGGCCTTGAATCCAAATGTTGGATCTAGAGATTTAAACCAAGAATTTGTTTGTCTTCTTTGTCAGCAAATGAACTCTAATACTAAAAGAGTCTTTTGGGTTTTGTACATAAATTTAGTATCAATGGCTCTCTAAAGGATACTTTGTGGCTTGGTATTTTCCCCTCTCTGCATCTCACACACAAACCAGCAAGCAGGTATCAGTAAATCTTCCACAGAAGACATTATTCCATGTTGTATGGCTTACTCTTTCTCTTAGGAAAGACAAGTTCCACATCTTATGAGCATAACAAAATTCAAACTGTGTTGAAATTACTGTTCCAAAATGACTGCACACTCTCAGGATGATATCATCTCCTTCCGCTCAGAGAGGAACAATCCTGCTTGTGAGATCACAAGGAATGCCATAATAATTGAATTGGATACAAAATGGAAAACAAAATTCTTTGCTAGTACTGCAAATCTCTTCTCCTCTGCCTCCCCAATGTCTGCTCCCTGCTTTTTGGAAGCTACTTACTGGACACTGGCAAAAGATTCAGACTTAAAAAAAAAAAAAATTAAAAATAATCAGCTGCAAAGACTTCCAGAAAGAAAAGAATTCTTCATTTGCACTGCAGTAGCATCTAAACCAAACCTTTGACATAAAGAAGATTTTATCTTACTAGCTTGAACCCACAGTTCGAGATTTCTCCTGCAGTGGTCACAAAAAGCACTTGTTCAGAGCAGCAGAGCAGGCAGCTCCTTTTCTCCCTTAGCCTGGGGGAATGCTGGTTAAGTCACCTGTCTGCTGCGGTACAAACATCAAACCCTGAAACACAGAGACAGCACGTAAACTTTGTAGCATCATTTCTGTAAATGAAAGTATTCTATGGAGATATTCATAGAATATTCTTTCTTTAATTAGCAGTTTCTGGTTTTGCAGTAACAGGGCTCCTTTCATTAGGAGGCAGTTCAAACTCCATAAGGAATCTCAGTTTTTTCACTGCTCTGCAAAGAGCCACTTAGCAATGGCTGTTTGGTAGCCCTTCGTGCATGCCTGGCACGACCTCTGAAGCTGAAGAGAATCTCGGGGTGACTTTGCTGGGACCCACCCAGGCTCACTCATGTAAAATCAACACCAGGTCAAAAGCTTCCCAGGCTTCAGTGGCATAACAACTACTGCATGCAGTCTGTACCCACTGGACTTCAACTCTGTACCCTGAATAGTTGGGAAAGGAAACAGGCGTAAAGGGCTTCTTTGCCTTTTGCTTTTGAGGAACTAACTGCATTAATTGCATTCCCTGGTCTATGTTACAATACCCTCCACCCACAGCCAAGCTCCCAAGGCTTGAGGCCTCCTGTCAGAATCAGGTTGTCCTCAATCCTGCACAGACACAGCAGCTAAAGAACTGACAATGTTTTCATGACACACCACGCAGGCACACGGATGGCGACTGTGGTGTTCAATATTCATTGGGATGAATCATCTTGCACGCCTGTAATAAAAATTCACAGTGCTCAATATCCTCATGCTTGCTGCCTTTATCATATGGTTTTAGAGGAAACACACAGTTTTGACATTTATCTGTCTCAGCTGATGAAGCAGTCCATGGGAGAAAAGAGAAGGTGTTGTTTCATCATTGATGGTCTGGTGATGCATACTGGACAAGGAGCAAGACTGGCCAGAAAATGGGGAAGGGTCAGAGTAACTGAAGGAGACCTTCCCCCCCTCTTTGCTTCCCCTCTTTAGCCCCTTTGCTCCTGCTGCAAAATCCATTGTGCACGTACAGTGCCATCTGGGTTTCCCCCACCCCCCGTTACCATATCCCATGGCACATATGTCTAGGTTTTCTGCTTTCACGAGGTTGTTCAGACCAGTAGGAGTACATTCTCCGAGTATTTTTCAACCCCCTCCTATTTAGAAACCAAATCCTATTCATTAAAACCTAAATCACTAAGCCTGCCAAATTATTATCCCCAGAATATCGCGTGTCCCAGATTCTCCCTGGGCTGGACCTCTCTTCCTACAGCCGTATTCTTCAGGGACTTAGAGCAGTTATTGTTGTGAGTGGATCTGAAACACTAATCAGCTGCTTAAAATGGGGAAAAATATCCAGCATACTAAAAATCTTTGAATGGCTTGACAGCTCTGATACCATTGTGTGAGCCTAACATTAAGTTGGTACCTTTGAAATTTTGGTTGATGATCATAACACATATTTAAAAAAAAACTTTTTTTTTTCAATTTGTTGTAATGAAAAATACATCTGTGATGCATCAAAATATCATATGCTCACTGTGTAAAAATAACTTTCCTAAAAGTGAAATAAACTGCACGACAATCCATTCCTTTCTCACGTGTTTAAATAAAGCTGTCAAGTGTGACAACTGTGTAACTGTGTGCAGTAGTGTATGAGAAGAAAAGTATTTTCTTTATATTTTGACTAGTATATACTTGTCTATTCAGAGCTTAAAAGCTGAAACATGGCTTCATATACCATGAAAACAATAAAGCTCACAGCTATTACTGAGCACAAGATCTTCTTTTATCAAGAGCTCATAAGCAGGGAAGAGCCAATTAAAAGGGACCTTTAGTACAGCTGCTCAAATTGGTCTTCGTTATTCCTCAGCACAGCATAGGCAATTTGAACATCATAAGTATTCATATAGAGAAACTACACTCTAGCACCATGGTTTTCTTCCATCCCATGTGTAATTGGTGAATTCACCATGGTCATGCACAGTTGGGGTTTCTTTTCTTTTTTTTCTTCTTCTTTTTTTTTTTTTTTTTCAAATTTTGCAACTTGGTAGTATTTCTCACAGTTAAATGAAAAGGGAAACTTCTTGTCTCTGTTAATGTGTATCAGGATCTGTATCCTTCACTGCTGATGCAAAACGGCATTTCGTTTTTCTTATTTATTCCACCTCAGTAAATCTGCCTGCCCAGTCCTCACATTTTGATTTAATTTAATGCCTGCAAGATAAACCCTGTCATTTGTAATAATTTGTAAACTTTCATCTTTAAAATGCATCCAATCTGTCCTGCAGCCCTGCAAAGTATCTGTTAAACATTTTGCTTCAGCTTTCATGGTGTTCTCCTCTGATAAGGGCTGCTGATACACAGCATAAAGCTGACTTATTTCTTATCTCCATCAACATGGGGGTTGTTCCAATTCCAATTAAAAAAAACTGGGGCAGCAGCCACTCATCTGGGTGCAGAGAAACAAATGTCAGATAAACACTGAATCCATCAGCTGCGCAGTATCACTGCCTGAATCAGGCAGGGGATTCATGAAAATAGCTAAAAGATAGAACAGGAATTCTATACAGTTTAAGAAACTGTATAGAATTTAAGAAAACTTTAAGAATCTAAATAATTTTCAATCATTTTAATTTATCAATCAGTAATTATTCATAAAGCACATTAGCTCGTGCACATTGTCTCAGCTACACTGCAGTCCAAAACAGCTGGCTGTCCACATTTGCCACAGAGATGGGAAACACAAACCAATACCTGTGTGGCACCACCACTCACATATGACTGCTTTAGGTGCTTAAACTGAAAACAGACCTCACTGCTCATGCCAAGTGCTCTGGCAGCATGGCTCTCCAGTGTTCTCCCAAGTACTGGAAGCCCTGTACACAGACAGCCTGTAGTCCTAGCCCAACTTCCTCCAAGTATTTATTCCACAAAACTGCAGTACATCATCAAGAAGGTCCTTGCATTGAAAAGACATCCCAGAAACATGCGGTTTAAAATTCTGGTAAAGGGAAAAAACCTCTTAGCTTAAAAGTACGATTTGCTATTAGTTAAATGCAGATACTTTCCCCAGAACCTGGCAGTGAAAAGCATACTGAATGTGAACTTGAATACCCAAAGCAGAATGCTCATGATCTTCCCTTGCTCAGTCGTAGCAATAGTAGCATCTCCCAAACTCCTTCAGATGATGGGTTATCTCCTTAGGCTTTGCAATTAATTTCTAGAAGGAAGAGTTAAAAGACCTTGTGATAGCACTTCAATTGATTCAAGCTGTGGTAGTTGCCTTGAGATCACTGGATCTAGGGCATCTCATAAAGGATGGCCATTACCAAGTCCAGGTGGGATCCTAGAGGGAGAAGTAAATGTTGCAAGGCTGGCAAGCATGTGAGGCATAACAAGTAAGAGATCTGATCCAGAGAGTAAACAGAGGAGTAATTTTCTGTTTTACACCCCAAAATGAAGCAGCAGCATTTCCCTGCAAGTTTCTTTACACACAGAAAAAGCCCATTTTCCTCCATGGGAGCTGCCAGTGAAAGAGTCCTTTTGAAAAATTCTGACATTTGAGAGGTACCTGATGCCTGCTGAGCCCATCTGAAAACCCAACTGGACTTGACAGATTTAGCACTTTGGAAAATCTGCCCCTCAAGACCAAATACGTCTCCCCCGTGACCACTTCACAGCAGTAACTTTGCAGGGGAATCTGGTCTATTTGTTTTCCCATAGAAATTAGGAGTAAGACTGATTCAGCTTTCTGCATTTTATTTGCTGTGAAGCATATTGAGAATTTAAGTGAATAGAAATACAGAGCATAATGTGAGAGACCATGTGTCACTTTCAGGAATCAGAGAACCGGCAAGAACAAAGCCTACAAATGTTACATACATACACCTGTGTAACAGGTCCAAAGCACAAAATTATCATAGAAAAAACTAGGAAATGGTGGTAACATTGGGATAGGAGGCTCCCTTGCTTGCATTCGATGAAAGCAACAGATCAACCACCTTGACTTGGAAGCAGATTTACTGTTCTACATGTTGTGCTTTCATCCTTGCCAAAACAAAAGGAAAGCCATAAACTCATCATAAACACACTCAGTAACACATTTTGTTTTGCACAGCTGCTAATGCATATAGATAACTTACTTTAGTGTTTATTGTAACATGAATTCCATCGGTTTAAAAGGAGCTTGTCAATCAGAAGAAAGAATTGCTGTAATTTTTGAAGAATGATCAGTTCAAGGTGGTTTTATAGTCAATCTATCCAGGACATTTTGTACATTAATTACTCAAAATCTGCAGTGAGGTGGGTTATTGTCCACATACACTAATGGCTTTCAGAGTTTAATCTCTCATCAGAGGACCTCCTTTTGTGAAATCCCTAAGGGATTATGTAGTACTATGTCTAATCACTTGACAAATTTCATTTACTTGAAACTGAAGCTTATTTTATATGAGGTGTGTAGCAGGAGTCAGATTCAAAGTAGGAAAACAAAATCTGTTACTGGACAGTACCGGGATTTATCATGTTTATATCTGAACTGCTTAACAATCGATGAAAGAATTCTGCTTGGGGGAATGCATTAGTTGTTTATCAGCTGCTTAAGCCTATGAGATACTCAGATTTCTTATAAACGATACACAACAGGTTAAAAAAATATACTGTGACTCAAGTAAAAAGACAGAGGAAATTTAAATAATTTTGTTACTATTGTATCACTCAGAAAAAAAAAAAAGGCAGCAGAGTAGTCTGCTACACTTAAGAGGAACGGCTATTTGACATAAATTATACGACACAGAAACAAAATATCCCTTGCTAGTTGAATTTACGCTCTGAAGTTCAGCACTCCAGACCAAACAGAATCACCTGTGAAGCTGGGATGGATGAAGCACCTCTCTTTCTGCGCTGCCATCTCCCTACCACAGAACCATTACCATGGAATTGTTCTCTCCATTAAGCAGCAATTCTCAGTGATTAACACATCCTGAAATCTAATGTTGCAAAACTCACTGCATTGTTCCCCCTTATCACAGTACAGGCAGATCTCTACGAAAGTGCAATTTGCCAGATGACACCATAGAAAAAGAATTTTAAAAATAAGAGTAGCATTTGGCATCAAGCTCACTACACGAAGGTTATGTGACATTATAATCTATTATATGCTATTATAACCTAGGTCTCCCATACTGCATTGCAAAGCCTTGCTACATGGCTAGTCTCGATGAAAACACCAGATTACGGCTCTGAAAACAACATGCAAACACACAGGCACACGCTACCTCTGTAAACCAAATTAACCAAAATCTGTCAAAGACGCAGCAATAACAAGACTTCTTTAGCAGGCATCATTTCGGGTAGGGTTAGGACAGATTCAGAGCAAATACAGACGCAGACAGAAAGGTTGATGCTCTATTAATTTGTTGTCAAGCCATGCAGGAAAGGACGGCTGAAAGCCCGAAGATGCAGTAATGATTGTTTAAGAGCTATTTGAAAAAGTGACAAAACTGGCCTAAACCTCTTTAAGCCCCCTGAGTGAAAAGATTTAAACAGGCTATTGTTAGACCCCTGGGTACCTTTTTTCTCTTGGCTTTGTTCTGCATTTTCCTCCGCTGCAGTTTCCATGGCTGGCTTCATACCATCCACCAAAAATGCCGCCCCCCCTCCCCCCCCAGCAAGCACTTTTTCTCTTCGCCTCCTTTCTCACTCCCTTCCGTCTCCTATTTACAGCGGCGGTGATTGAGCGGCTCTGTTCTCCCCTACAGTAGATTACAGTCCTTTCCAAAATGCCAGAAAAGTCTTGTCAGCTTCAATTTCGCTCCGCTGACTGGTCCACGAGGAGCTGTGCCAGCTCGCTCAGCTATACGTCACCACGGTCCCCAGCTATAAAATAGCCATCCTGTGCCTCGGCTTGCCACACCGTGGGGACCAGCATCACCCGCTCGCGCCCCCTTCCTCCTGCCCTCCGCTCTTCCCCTCTTTCCCCGTCTCCCAACAAATGTTAATCAATTCTCCGGGCAGTGAATGGATTGGTGACATCGGGAGGAGAGATGCAAGTGAGAAAGAAAGAAGCCCCCGGCCGCTGTGGGGTGAGCCCCCCGGCCGCCGTCTCTAAGGGGAGTGCACGCCGGCACACAATTACAAGGCTCCCTTTCCCATGGGACCTTGTTATTACGCTTTGCATTTTGATTTATTCCACATGCCCTCTGCTCTTTCAAGGGGCGGGGGGTGATGGGTCTGTTCTCTCTGTTTGCTTTCTTTGCCGAGAGTTCCGCTCACCCACGGCAAGAGACTGTGTGAGAGAAGCATACAAGCAAAAGTGGGCATGTATGTGTGTACATGGAAAATTTAAATTCTTTCTCTGACTTGCAAGCACAATGGAAAAAAAAAAAATCCAAGCAAGGAGACAGGAAGCAAGCTCAAGCAACCTAAAATGCACGTGCAACACTTTAAAAGATAAAATGTTTAAGAAAACACAACTTGGGCTTTAAAAGGAAGTCTGCCACTAGAGACCTAAAGCCTAAATGCTTGGGAGTGAGCGCAGAGTTGCTGTTCAGCACGTTTGATCACTCCTCTAAATCCAGACAGACTGCAGCATGATCAAATAAGCTGTACTTGGGAGCAACAAACCCAAGACATGCCAACGTTGCATTGCATGAGGTGACTTTAGGTGTTCCCAGCCCACTCCCGTGCTGGGGAACCACAGAGCAGGGCAACACCACGTACGTACGGGTATTGCTCCCCTCCCAAAACCTGGGACAAGTGACACATTTAAGGCTGTACTGAGGCTAATTAACCTTGCCTGTCACTTTGCTTGTCTCAGTGCCTCACAGTGCAACATACTGCACAGGGCACAAGTGTCCAAAGGCATCCCTTTGTGTGTGTAGGATGGTGGAGCAAGCAGGGAGTAATGGCCTTTGGGGTCCAGCCACTGCAGCCAGTTCTGCAGCCCGCAAAGACACCCAGCAGATTCAGCAAATGCTGGGGATGTTAAAACCTACACCCTGCATGTTCCCTAGAACAGATTCAAACAGGAGAGTGGGAAGAGGGAAGCAGTCCAAAGATTTGTAGCTGCAATTTAGTCTCTTCTGGGTGAAGTTACTACACCCACAATTTTGCTGTGCATTTTTATTTCTAGATGCCTAGTGAAAAGCACAAAAGCCCTCAGACCCAATCATTAGAGAAAGTTCCCTTCTCTTTCAAGAAATTAGTGCACAAACCCTCTTCTCTCATCACAGCCAACACAGCTGTTACTTTGCTTTGGGCACTACTGCTCAGACTTCAGGTTTCAGCATAGCTGCCAGGAGGCCTTGGACATGCCCTAAGGTTTCATATCACAGCATCAAAACTTGCTGTCAAGCATTTGCCTAAAATGCTTCCTTGGAGTCCCGGAAGAGTCTGCAGCTGAAGCTCTCACTTCAGCAGACCTCTCTATAAGCAGGATGAAGCTAATCTGTAGACGGCATGAAGTATCCTCAGGAGCCAACACGGGGTAAGGGTTTGGGTTCCTGAAGGTAATCAAATCAGTAGCCACAGCAAAGACCTCAGCCCAGGTGGCAAGGCATATTTCTCCAATCTTCCCCTCCAGTGCTCAGACAGCAATCCATACACAGATTGAAATCCCTCCCCAGCAAGACCATGCACTGCAAACACACTCCCTGAAAGAATCGGCCAAAAGGTGAAACATGGGTGATGTGTTCGTTATATTCTTTTAATCATTACTAAAAGTTGCTGGTACAATGATTATACAAAGAAAAGATTCTACAAAAAGTGCTTTTTTACCCCATTTAACATCAGTAAGACTGAAAAACCATAACAAATACACCCTCTTTGCTGAAAGTCACACAAATTTTAGTCATTGGTCAAAGCAGTTGATTGCTTCTGACATAAAATTCTCTTCTTGGAATGCCTCATTGTGCAGTTGGTACTTCTGTCACAGTCTTAGATCTCTCTTTCTTAATGATCTTTGCTTTTAGACTGGAAGGTCTAAAACTTTAAAAGGTTGAAACCTCCCTTCTGACTACCCTAAGTTACAAAAGGCCTGCTCATAACCTAATTCAAGTGGTGCAATATCAATGTACTTATCAGTATAAATACACAGAAAATACAAACATAATCTGGAATTTCCTTTATTTAAACAGAAAATACATTAGACAGAACCTCTGGTTAGAGACTATCTCTGGAGGAAACCCATGATTGTAGCACTCCCCTCTTTACCCGTGAGACCTTCTCCTTCAAACAGCTCCGTGCTTTCCTACTGTTGAGCAGAATTTGTTAGGCAGGCTCAGGACTTCAGGGCTGATGTTTCGGAAACCCAAACCCAACAGGCTGGGAGACTATTTCCTCGACTCTACTGCCAGGATAACCCCTTCCCCAAACAGGCAAGGAAATATCAGTGCACAATACCAGAATCAACTTCACAAGAACTTGAACTGAAGACTTCAAAAACCATCAAGCCCAACTATTCAAAAGCATTAATTCTACCTACTAAATCATCCTCTAAAAGCTTCAAGTGATACATGAGTGTAAAGTTCTCTCCCCTCCCTTCTTACTATTTTCTGGATTGCTGCAACATATGATAGGTTTTAAGCACTTATCATCCCAAGTAATTTCTTGATTTTCAAACTTCTGCACCATAATTGGTAAATGCAACAGATAAAACAAACTACATGATTTCCTCCAGGGCTAACATGGGTGCAGATCTTGTACTTCAAGCATTAATCTCAGCCAGCAAGTTGTCTCATTCAATGTTCCCTCCCTTAAACAGACACATCCTTTTCATAATATGTGATGAACCTGGGAGACATCAAGTTTATGTTTATGACAACACAGCAAAAGAGTAAGCCACGAAGATTTTGCCTTTTTTAAGGCAAAAATTTAAAAAAAAAAAAATCTTTAAGACTGATATTCAGCAAAAACCTGCTTGTACAGACCAGACTGATTTAGATAACCAGTAGCCAGGGCAGGCAACTAGTTACATTTGAGGCATTCAGCCCAGCATTTTATTTGCAGAACAAGATAAAACTGAAAATGAGGAGAGGGGCTGAGCAGCAAGGGTTTCTGCTGCTAAAGCACAGCTCTGAGCCTACTGCCAAACCTCAGGATGAATAGCAGTGGAGGAAAGTATGTGAAGGCACTGCAGACCAAGTCACATTCACTACAAAATAGTTTTTAAAAAAAGACTTGAACCTGTTTTATCTAAGTTTAAAAAAAAAACCCAAACCACACATTTAATCATTTTGCTCAGACAATTAAAATGGCACAATTGCAGAAGTTAAAAAAATATATTAAAAACCCTATTCTGTTCATGCGCCAGTTCCTTTTGAACATCTATCTTTAATGTCACTGAATCTAGTTTACATTCCTGAAGGCTGAGAAGCTCTACCATAAGCTACTGCAAATTCTTCACAAGCTTTCAGGAGATGAATACACACTTGCCATTTCTACAAAGGCTTCGCAGAGCTGTAATAAAGAGTGTTCTCACATAGCTGAAGAGCAATTTGAGATTGTCTACGAGATCCAAGACTCAGAAGTTAAAATACAGAGACTGTCCCTCAAAGAAGACTGACACATAGTCCAAACAACTAATTTTAAAGACAACTTGTAGAATACATTTTAAAAAAAATATTTAACAGAAAGAACAAATACACGTGAAGCCACTTGGTGCAGTGTAATTGCTTGCGTTCAGCTTTAAACCAGTTACCTAAGACTTGCTTATAAAACCCAATCCAAATACTTACGCAAAAGCAGGCAAACTTTCCATGCGGATAAAATCAAAGTATGACAACAAGTTTTCAGTTGTGCAGCAGTCATATATTGGGCAAGTACTTTAAAAAAAAATTAAAAACTGGGGTCCATTCTTTCAGACATACTAGGTTACTAGGAAAATGAAATCCAAATTAATTAACAAATAACAGTGATCCCTGCACTTATACCACAGTATAAAACATAGACATGAGTCTGCACTGCACTTAGGGGTCTCAATCTCAGACTTCCATAAGAAAGAGCAAAAATAAAGGCTTAAGCATGGATAGTGGTTACCTCTGCAGCCAAAGAAAATCACTGAGTTAACGAACGGAGCTAAGCCCAGGAGGGTAAGCAAACCTTAACAGTGTGAAGATGCCAGTGCTGTGACTTTCTTAACAAAGCCTCGTGAAGATATCAGTGACTGCTGCCAAGATGAATGCCTGGTGGCAAGCAGCAGGTTAAAGAGATGTCACTCAGCTGTTGGGTTACGTACAGTTCTCTGTCCAGCCTGTTTCCAGCTGGACCACTGCAGTTACAGCCAGTGCTGAGAATCAAAGGTAATAAACAGCCCAGATCCAGAACATACACCACTGGCTAACATGCAGCTGGAACACAAAGGAAAAAAAAAATCCCTTAGAAAGTTAATAGATGGTTCTGTATGGCTTTTCCAGTAGCAAGGTCTCATCAAGCTCTAGTCTCAAATCTCAGATTGCAGAGATGTGAAGTCTACCAAAGAAAAAAGCCTGGAGAACTATAATGAAAGTCAAAATGAAAGAAAAAGTTGATGTATTCTTAAGCAGGTGGGAGCTACATTTCTGCTTATGAAAGGCAGTCAACAGCACAGAAGGAAATAAGTAATTTTAAAAAGCGCTGGACTTTACTTATCTAATCGAAGGGCCCATTTTCCTGGGTGTAAGATACTTGTATTAAAAAAAAAAAAGCTGGGGAAAATAATTTAAAACTCTTGACAGACAAAATACAGGAATCTCAACCATGCCAAATACTTCTGAGGAAAGGCAACACAAACGAAAATAAAATAGGATACATTTGAAACTAAGCTGGAAGAAACGTCACCTCTTGCATCCCTCTCTTGTGAGGCTGCCTGAAGTAGCACCATGCTTTTGGCAAGCCAGAAAGATATGCTGACAAACTAGAGCCCATTTAGACTAAAGTAGAAAGAGCACAGAAATACAGAAAATGAAAGCAAAGACTTCCTAGCATCTTCCCCAGAAGGAACTTTCATTAGGCAAGTGTTCAGAGCTCCAGCTCCAGTGGCTGTCTTCAGCTTCCACTCCAGCTTCACAATTTCATGGCATAGTTTTCTACAAGTGCACTGCATGGCAGCTTTCAAATGCTTTAACTTTACAACGAGGCAGCAAAACAAGGCTTTGAGTTATCCAATCTCCACACATTTTTCTCTTCACCAGTGGCAAGATCCTCACATACATGACTAATACATGAAGCCTTCAACAGTACCTCAAATGCTCCACCAGAATTTTAAGGGCTAAGTTTTTGATTTTGGCACACATAACCACCTTTTCTTGTTCCCTCTGTCCATCACAACTGGGAGGAGATTCTCAGCTATCATGCCTCTGCCTTGTAGTGCAGGAAAATAATACGCTCAAGTCTTTTGTCTTTGTTGCCTTAATTCTGCACCTTGAACACAATCCAACATACTCTTGCTGTGAACCCGCTTCTCCAATACTGTTGTCAAAGCCTACTGCCATCTCAGAAAACTAACTAGAGCTTCTGAATACTTGGACATACTGAAATAGCATCCTAGATATTTATGTCGCACTTGCCAGCACTCAAGTAGAAGTGCCTCTTGTACTTGTAGAAGAGCTATTTCTGCCAGCAATTTAGAAGGCAGCAAAGGTATCATTATCATATACTCCTGTTAATACAGCTGCCTCATCTCAAAACACAAGAGCTTGAGACAGGACTGGTACTGGGAGGCTACCTGTTGATTTTTTTTTCTCTATCTATAAATAAACATCACTGAGTTCAGCCTTGACATAAACTTACCCTTTTGCTCCACAGAGTCAGATTTAATCAGACAATCCTCTCTTAACTTTACATCCAGTTCTGATTTTCAAAATTGCCCTCCCACTCTTCACATAGACTTCAGCATCCCACCTACAATCTCATCTATTCAGTGCTCATTTTGTTCTTCAGTCTTGGCTTCAGTCCAGCCTTTTCACAAAGCGTGGAAAAAAGCAGGGAAAGAAAAAGAAGTGCAAAACCCTACAGCTCCCCAAAAAGAAACCAGGGGCACTCATTATAGAAGGGTATCTCACACTGTGTACTGGGGGTACAGTGTATGGGGAGGGATAAGGATGAAGAATCCTCCTAGAATGTCATGAAGGATTCCATGTGTAAACCACAGATGTAGATATGTGTATGCACGCATGTAGAAAACACGTATGTGTGCATATCCATATGTACATGAAGAAAATGCATACAATTATATACATATTTTTATTGAACAGTAAACCATACGAGCATCGCTGGAACCACTATGAGGAATGCATACTAATTTACAGAGTCATGCAATAGGTATTCAGTTTGATAGTGAATGCATCCCAGTGCTACAGACTGCTACAGACTCCTCCAGCTCAAGGTTTCGGGGCCAGGAACCAAGTTACCCAAGATCTGACTGAAGCTTGCAACAGAGCTAAACCACACCTTGGGAGCACCGTTACCTGCTCATCTCAGTATCCTGGGTTGAAAAACTGGCCCCACTAGCCCAAGCCTCTGCCATTGCTCCTAGACCCCACCCATGGATTGCTGGGCAGTTGTGTGTCAACATTTTGAAAATCCTAACTCAGCAGTCAAAATGTTGACGTAAAAGAAAGCCTGAGAATAATGATTGGTATGAGGTACTGAAATTCACTGTTTGAAGTTTCAGCACCTTGTAAGTCACGACGACTGTAGCTGTTTCCCTGAGACAGAAAATTCCCATTCCAGTGTAATTAAACTGTACTTTGGGAAAGATCCTGGACCAGTTCTGTCATGCAGCGCTGGACTGCCTGCTGAATTGCAAATATAGTTTCTGTTCACACATAAGACATTAGTCATGAAATCCTCTGTTAAGACACTAACGAAAGGGTCCCTAATTAATCATTGTATTCTTTGCAACAGCAGATATCCTCATTAGGAAAGCAGCAGGACATTAACAAGTCCCACGTTGAGAGTGTCCAATTAACTCATCGACTAAATATGTGCCAAGCAACTTCTCCGGTCTAGCTTTTCCAGTCCCCTCTTTCCAGCTGCAGCGATTGGGATCCCAGTCATGTCTTAAGTAGTGGTTCTTTTGCGCTTTGCAAAGCCTTTGAGAGCGCCGCCGGTGAACAACAAACAACGGCCCCTCAAGTGTTTTACAGGTCTTTCACTTGCGCCCATAAAAAGCTAAGTGTGCACTCAGCGAGTTCGGCATAATTAAGAAAGAAACCCACCCCTCTACCTTTATAAACAGGGAACGACTTAACCCGCTAACAGCGACTATGGTTGGAGCTCCCTCAGGATCACGGCACGCCTCGATTTGTGCCGAACCTCAGCAGTGGGTGATCCTGCATACAAAGTGAGCTCTGAGACAAAAGTGCTATAGGGTGAGTTAAGGACAAAGTAGCAGCTTTCAGCCTGGATTCCCAGATAGGCTGTCAAGTAAAATCCCTTGCCAGGGCAGGATTACTCCCTAGAGTATACATTTCCAACACTTTGTAGCGCCTAATTTTCTAAGTGTCTCAAGCTTGGAGCCTTTCAATGTTTCTCGAGAAGCGCCATTCTGTGGCCCGGCAGATTTTGAGGCTTGGCACAAAGGAGGGCTCGCACAATGGCCAGGGCCCCGCTGCAGTTAGCGCAGAAGGAGCAGCTTCTCCAGAAGGAGCAGGGTCCCTGCCTCTGAAATGGCCTCCAGTCCTGCCGCCTTGAAAACCACACAGACTCTCTTTTGAGCTATCCCTAGTTATATCCCCATTTCTGTTTCTTTCCAAACATGACATTCACTTGTTTTAAACAGCTGAAAGGCCTAATTTCTGCACTTTGTCATGACTCAGGGTAAAATTCGTTTAGCATCTACTTTTCTTCATCTGTTCCTTCATCCGTTTTATTTCTACTCTGATTTTCAGCACATTTGTAACCATTTCTCTTGCACTCAGAGCTTCCCAGGTGTAAACACTAAGCATTCTCATTATGTGTTTCATCTGGAGACCCTGACATTCTTATTGAAAATGCCCCAAGCATTTTTGATTTCAGTAGTACTACAGACACACATTTCCATATATATCACTACTACTGGTTCCTGAAGTACAATTATCTGCTTCACCTTTCTGCACCATTTGGAGAGGAAAAGAAAGGAGCTAAAGAACCAGGGAAATGGAGAAGAGATGGATACATTGAAAAAAACCTTAAAATTAAAACAATGAGAAAAGCACAAGGCAGAAACAATACCCAAGGCGGTGGCTAAGGTTCTTTCCTTGGTCTGTAAGAACAATGAGTGGAAAAAAAATTTACTACGTTAAGTGTGCATTCACTGTCCTGGAGGTGACCAAAAGCATGTTGCTCAACATGGGACAGAGCTCCACTCATTGCATGCCCCAAGGTTGCAGAAAAAGACCACAGCTTCTCTTGCCCAGCCAAAATCATCCAGCCCAACTTGCCTGTTCACAGGCTTATTAGTACAGGGAAGAAACCGAAGACCAGCCACAGCTTTAAAAGTATTTATAAGCACTTCATTCTAGCCATAGTACTCAGAAATTGTGTGTTTGAGTGTAGCAGATACTTCTACTGCAGACAGAACATCACCAGATTGCAAAAACAATCAAAAGCCCATTTTCTTAGTCTAATTTGCCATTAGTACACTGCGGGTTTATAGAGCCAAACAAACAACTATAACTAAATTTTCACTGCCATTTCAAACTGTTTCCAAGCAAATATCATAGCAACATTCTCAGATCATCAAGTTCACTCAATCCCAAATTCTCTACAATAAAACAACACTCACACATGTCTAAAAGAAAACAGAAAATGTATTCCTGAGTAAACTGAGCATCTACTTAGTTTTGGACCAACAGGGTCTTGAGACAAACTCCATCATTTAAAGACCTTTTCACAACTTGAAGAGAGAAGGGAAAAAACCCCCCAAACTCTAGGCTTTTATACATATCAGTCAGTATCTAAAGACTAGTGCTTAGAGATTTTTAATCCATACCAAACACCGATGAATGTATTTATTTGAACCTCAAATATAATCATATAGATACGGCAACAGACTAAGTAGCATTTCACAGACTGCCTCGTGTTGCATAACTGAGAAGAAAAGTGACGCCAGTTGCAGCATCCCCCATTTCCCGAGCTGAAGGCGACTCTTTACAGAGGGAGCTCAGCGCGGCGCCGCCAGTGAGCACCACTGCCCTGCACGCATCAGCAGCTCGGAAAAGAAGCGATGGAGGCCTTGTCACGAAAAATCTGTTATTTCAGCTTAAACTGCACTTAAAGTGAACAGAAAGTAGCCGCCCGTGTTACCCGGAGAGAAAGCCCGTGTTCCCGGGCTGCGGGATGGGTGATGGTGGCCGGTGCTCGCACACCTCGGCAGCAGCCCCTCCGCCCCGTCGCGGTGGCTGCCCGGGGAGAGCCCCAGGACCCTGGCTGGCGGGGATGGGGGGGTCCCAGGGGCCAGGGCAGCCGGCGCCCATGGGAACCCGCCCGGGCCGGGCCTTCACGGGTGAGCGGGCTCGTCAGCCCCATTCAGCGCCGCTCCCCGCGCACAATGCCCGGAGCCGCGCTCCCAGAGCACGGGCCTCCCCCTGCTCCCGCTTTTATCATCCTTCATATCTCAACGATGACAGGCCTGAAAGGGCTTCTGATGGGAAATGTGCTTTGAATTAGCATATTTCCCCCTGCATACAATGGAGGCATTAAGCTGCTGCGTTTTGCAAGTCCAAACAAAAGCAGCCCAGGCTGTTTTTAGCAGCACTGTTTGAAGTTTTATTCCCCCTCTCTCTCTCTCGAGTTGCAAGCATATTTAACAAATTTTCGCTCTTTCTGTAAAGAAGGAAGAGCGACCGATAAAATCTTATTATTCGATCGGTTTCAGACTTTAAAAGAAAAAGCAAGAGACAATCTTTCGATACTGCAAAGAGCAACACGGCATCTGTGCACTGCTTCCACTGAGCTGCAGCTCAGGGTCCACCTCCCAGAGAGCTTGTCTGGCTGCCCTCAACACTTGCATGGACCCCGTCATCAAGGATTTCAGAACTCGAATACATTCATGGTAACCCAGTCCTGTACAGACCCAGAAAGGGTCCTGTATTCACAGCTCAATTTTACCCCTGTACCCCAGGCACACTCTTGAAAATACCAGTTTTGAAAATGAGAAACTGGACCACTGTGCTGTAAGGAGAAGCAAAAAAAAAAAAACCTTTCCCCCATCCTGGAATTATCCTTTGGTTTAACAGGAGAGCTGAACCTCAGAAGTACAACCTTTAAGAAATGGCTTCAACCTAGAAAGTGAATTTCTATTTACCCAGGAAAAGAGGGCAAGAGGAAGGAGATGGAAATGAGTTCAACACAGAAGAGGAGGAAAAAGCATTCCTGCATCAAAACATCTTTGGGCAACAGCTGCCAGGAGAACAAATCTGCCTCAGCTCAGTGTGTTTGTAACTGCTCATTAACACAGCTGGACCATTAGGAAGCCAGTTTGTGGCTTTCTTGGTGAAGAGGCATGTCTGCCTTCTTCCTACATTAAACAGAATTTTCTCTCAGAGGAAGACATATGATTACAAAGTCAAAATGCTTCTTAGAGGAAGGATTTGGTGGTTTGGGTTTGGTTTTTCTTCTTCTTCTTCCCTCTCCCAAAATTTCCATGGTATTTATGTAATCTTCTATATGTGGCACAGCTAAGAACAAAAATCACACTCCTTAACAACATGAGATTACAGCAGAAAAGCAGAATGCCAATGAGATCCCAGGCAGGCAGCTTGCAAGTAAGGTGGATATAAAAGCTCTTCAGAAAAAAGCCTGGGTTGCAGCCTGCAGAAGGAGTCTTGTAGGAGAAATGTCTGCTTTGTTCAGACTCTTCTGTTCTGTCTCAGGAAATTTTCCTGAGGATGAGGATCCGTCTCTCCTCCTTGATTTCTTTTGCAGCAATGCTCAAGATACTCAACAGTGTCTGCTGTGCATGAGCACTTTGCTCTCAGCCATCCACCTCCACCGTGCCACGTACCAAGCGGCCCACGCGGCACCACGCTCCCTCCTGCAGAGTGCCAGCCCATGCAGATCTGCACAACCTGCCAGGAGAGGCATTTCACTCACTGATTTTCACCACAATGACAGAGCTCCTGGCCCTGGCACAGTACAGTGTCCATATGGCAACTGCACAGCAGCGACTGAGGTCTTACCTTAGACATCCTCCTCCCTCCGGCAGGGACCCTCCCTTCTCACCACAAGGTCCTCTGCAACACTGAGCATCTACAGCCCGAGGGTCTGATCCCTAGTGACTCCCACTCTTCTCTGATGCACCAGCTCTGACAACTTGACTCCCAGGAAAGCTTTTTCATAGTTTCCAGTAGCCACAGGTTCACTTTCAGTGTGTTTGTTCAGGGGCACAAAAGAATCCGGCTGGAGAGGACTACACATTATTTGGCAGTTTTTCCTCTACCACCACATGAAAATTGCCTTTAAAGGCTGGACATGAGTTTTCCCATGCTCTGAGGCACTTCACAACTTGGTACCAAAATAGTAGACAAGGCTGCCACATGTTACCATAGAAAGGTCTAATGTCAAAGCAAAAGGAAAAAGGACTTAATAGGCCCTTCAGAGGCCTTCATTAGGTCATTAACAGATGGGTGAGAGTAACAAAGCAGTCTAGGCAGGAGAAAAGAGGAATTAAAGACCAAAATGGAGACTGGTTTTCTCACTTACACTGGAATGAGAACTTCACTTTGTAAGCGTTCCTTCTGAGATGAGTCCTTTGGAATCAAATGCCACAACAGAAAATGAAATAAAATAGATCTCAGCTCCATTCACATAGAGTTCTCCTTATCTCAACCCATGAGACTTTTGCTACATTTTCTCTGCATTACTGAACAGTGGGAGGGCAGTGGCTTTGGTGGGCACCTAATGTCCAGCCAGGGTCAACTCACTACAGTGGTAAGAGATCTGACCACTAAAAAGGTCCAGTAAACTCAGCAATGAGATTTTAGGCTTCTTAGGGGTGAACATCTATCAAAAGAAACTTCAGGTGAAACAGTGTCATAACTTCAAATTTAAATCAAGGAAAGAGAAAGCTGAGAAAAAAAGCCCTCCACTTATTTAGAAATACTGTGTCTCACCTGCAGAATGTCTCTTCAGCGTCTTGGGGTGTGAAGAAGAAAGGAAGTGAAAGAACTCAGACTAGGGTAAACCAGTGCCTTTCACGTTGCTGACACCCAAAGGGACATGATCACAGCACTTACCAATCAAGGAAATACTCTCAAATTTCATTTATTCTTCAGATTCACTGGATTCAGACCAAGGATGAATACAGAGCACATGCTGCCATCCGCTGTGGTGTTCTGGCACAGGGCAGCACCCTGCCAACAAAGGCACCACTCTTCCTTTCAGAGAGCCCCAGAAAGAGCGCTCTGTGTTCTCATGTGATGAGGCAGGCTTTTACAACTTGGATCACTACAGGGTATTGAACTCTGACAGTCTGTTTACTGAGGGTTCACTTGCTTTATCTCAGACCTCAACAGGTAGGTATGATATCTAAGCTAAAATAAACCATCCTCATCACATTCATTTTGGCATCATGAGTCACTATCTTACTGAAACAAAACTACCTTCTCACCTCCACATTGAGTAACTGCTATTAACTTTTCCAGTATCCCACCTACTGCTGTTTTCTGCTGTGCAAGTGCACAGCATAGAAACATCTCAGAATATGCTTCACGCTTCAGCATTCAGTGAGAAGAGGAAGACACAGAGAATGCTGAGGATATACTATGCTTGCTCCTGGCAGGCAGAAATAGTTTCTGGCCTTCTATATTAATCTCATGAAAAAAGAACCAAACCCCAAAACTATTGGCACTCACACAAGAGATTGATGTGCTATGAAGCAGGACAAGCTCCACACATTTCCTTTCCTGTCCTTTTAACTCAGTCTAAGAAAACTGATCTCAAGGATCATTACTATTTTTGCTACTTTCTAAACATTGCCCTGACTTGGGGAATCTTGCTGCAGGTATCAAGGCAGAGCTGATTTTCAGTCTTGTCAGGAAATGGTAGAAATTTGCTAGTCTAAATTTTCTGCTCCAAATGCAAGAGTCCCAGAATTCATTCAGACACACAGATGTTAAAGAAAAAAGTACCATGGCTTTCAAGGTTTCCCTTGGAGAGAGGATCACGATTCATGAAACAGAAAATTCCTTTCAGATCAAGGCTGGAAAGCAGAGAATGCCAAACACCGAAGAGCTGGGCCACCAGCTACATCATGACCAAGATCAGAAGAGTGATGCAAGTAGGCATACAGCAAGGCGAGAGGAGAAGTAAATACTTCCCCACATCATCCTATGCATCCTAGTTGGAGTGCACTGCCCGGACAGAGACCATGATTCTACAGCACTGAAGCTTCCCACAGGGATCCTTCATGGTCCCAGACACGCTGCTCAAGCTGATCCCACACTGGGGAGAAATAACCTGTGTTCTGCTACAGAGAGGCTTCCTCACAGAGTTGCACCACTGAAGCTAAGAAGCCCAGAAACACTCAAGGACCCGGATACTTATAAACCCTTTTCTCCCCAAAAGACACACTCCTCTTCTTTCCACCTATGCTCTATCTGCAATGTAGCATCACCACAGATGTTGACACAATTTTATCTCTCCTCTAAATAGATCAAAGAGAAAAAAAAATAATATATATATATATGTGTGTGTGTGTGTGTGTGTGTGTGTGTATAAAAATATATCCCAACTAAGCCAAGATGTAGCAACTATGTGGGATGCCCTACAGAAGTGAAATGTAATTCTTCCACAGTTTGAATCATCTGACAGTGTTATGCTGATCTGTTCTCATAAATATTGTTTAAGATTTTTCCTTCAGGACACAAAATACATACTACCAATACATAGTGGGCTCTACTTTCCACCCCCGCAAGTTGAAGCACTGTTATGGATATGCTCTGTAAATAATCCCTGTGCAGTCCCACAGAAAAAAAGAGATTGCACACCTAAAGCTGAGCAGATATTTAGAATTGTAATGGAGAAGGAAGACTAAAAATCAGCCATTTGCATCTTAAAATATTTGTAATTTCTATTTCACAAATCACCATTTTCTTTTCAAAAATACTGCTTCTCAGTGCTGGTGTAAGCCCTAAGTTTAGAGACATGGGGAAAGAATTTCTATTCCTCTACAGTAAGAATTACAGAAGTTACTGCCTCTGTTTCCCCTTTGGACCACATTTCAGCCTGGATTTAACCACTTCGCTACACAGAACAGTTGATGTATATGTAAGTGAATGAGATTTAAGGGGAAAGTATGTTTTTGCTTGGAAACATGCAAACAACACAGTGTTGAAAAACTAAGTACATAAACCGAATGGACTATCCTTTTGCATTTGCTGAGGTACTTCACAAACATAGGACAGGTGTATTACCCCTTTTGATGCATAAACTAGGGCACAAAAATTGCTTCCACAAACACTAAAATAACTTTATTGATCTTTCACAGTATGTGCCTAGATTTCCAGATGCACTCTTAGCTACAGGGGTCAATTAGATACTACAGATATCTTTAAACTTAATAAATTATCTGAACAGAAAATGTTAACAAATAAAATAGGTTACCATTCACGCGAGCTCCATCTTTAAGGAGTAGGAAAGCTACTTTCAAGTTATCCTCAGAGAAACATTTCAGTAATTTTTCTCTGAATTTTTAGCTAAGCTATTTCTTTCTTTCACATTATTTTTGAAACTTTACAGAAGTTTTCTAAACTCTGCATGCTAATTAGATTCTAATCCAATTCACCAGATGTGGGCAGCCATCAGTACTCTTCACAAGACTTGTGATTATAAAAAAAAAAAAAAAAAAATCAAAGTTGCTTCAGTTCCTCCTTGCAAGGGAGCACTCTTCTGCATTTTGCTCTTAAAAACATATCAACAAGGGCCCGAAGTGAGTAGCACAGGTTACATTTCTACCTCAGACTGAGTTTCTCCTCTTAATAGTTTTTGTATGATTTCCTGTTTATCTATGTTTGTGCCTAAATGCAACATAAAAAGCATGAACTATTTTCAGCTGCAACAGCAGTATTTTAATTCTCACCAATTTATTTGACAATGCTCTTTTTTAGAGAGGATTTTATGGAGTAAGAGGCAAATGGAAACAGAGTTTTAAATGTGATTTGGTGAAGACTCACACTGCACTTAGGAAATACCCATACAGCAGGGACAGTAACTAGCAACTATGACATTACATTTAAACACTGGTACCCAATACTTACTCATTAGCATTCTCCAGCAATTCTGCTGCTTTTAAGAAGTTTCATTCTTTTGCTTTCAAAATAGCTATGATCTGCTAATACATGATCTGCCTGAAACCCCCTCTGACAAGCTCTACCAACACAGTCATATTTTTCCCACTTGCACTTTCACATCATTTGAATGCATGCATTGTCAGCCTCCTCTGCCTCCACCTCTCCTTTCCTACATTATGTGCAGCACTCATTTGTTTCAGATTATAAAAAGCACTAGAGGATTCTGAAGCCACTAAAAAGAAGTTGCCGGCATATGGGATCTGTGGGAAATTTGATCCAGTAGGTGAAATAAGACTTAACTTTAGAACTGATAAATAGGATAGAAGTTTCAAGTATTACTATAGAATAGGTTGCATTTTTCCTTTTAAAGTTATGCAGAAGAACTGTGGCCATTGCCCTTGCAGAAAACTGCAAGAAACCTGCTTTTTTTTTTTTTAGCATTGAGACAGATGGCCCTGGCTTCAAATATAGAAGACCTTCCTACACAAAACAGAGGTGCTGGCACATGATACGTGGGTGAAGGATATTCTGGATACTTGCCTGGGAATGTGTGTACCCAAGAGGTGAAATACCAGGATAAGAGAGAAAAAAGGAGATAAAAAAGAAAAAGAAAGCTAAGAAGGAAGAGGGAAGAAGGAAGCACCAAAGCAGCAGGCTCAGAAGGCATGGTGAAACATGTCAGTGACAGAAGAAAATGCAAAAAGCATCACTTTCTGAGCAGATGGGGAGTGCATATGTACCTTTACATGGGGGTTCAGACTACTGCATTGATACTATTTGTGAATAATAAATGGGGTTTGAGATTAAGAGCAAAGAAATGACTTTAGTTCAGATGAAGGAGGTGGCAGAGCCCTTCAGACTCCATCCACCTCCCACATGAGTGGGAAAGCAGCACTTTGAGTCCTGCCAGCAGGCAAGGTCATGCCAAACCCTCAGTGGGTTTCACCCCACAACTGGACCACTTCAGGATCCCTAACTGGAGACTCTCCCACCCAGCAGTCCTGCTCTTGCTCACAGCCTTCCGCCCCTGTCGCCTGTCACAGCCGTGGGCTCACAGTCTTTGTCTCCCTCCTGAATAACTCCTCCTTCTTTCAGCCTGTGCTTAATCCTCCAGGAAACCTCATTCTCCCGAGAAGAAGAGTGCTTCTGTACGTAATCTCCAGACAGCAGCTGTGACCCCGGCACCCAGAAAGGCGATCATTGTGCAGAACTGTGGTAGCAGGGGTGAACTTCCCCTCTCCCCCCCGCCACTTATTTGAGGGCTGCTGGAAGCGCGCTGTCACTTTATGCGCACACACTGCCAGCAGTGATTTTCTCTGGCAGCTGTGGGGTACTTGTCCCTTCACCCTCATTGCAGGCTACCCTCAGAATCTGCACAACCATCTATTTTATTATTTTTTATTTTGCATTTTAAGGAATTGAACTTCCCACCTGCCAACAGAAGGAGCACTTGTTTTTTGCATTCAGTCCTCGAGGCTATGGCAGTATTACTGAAAAGTGACTTTGTCCATTTTTAATATCCAAAAATACAGAACAGCTGTGCTTTCTTGAAGTCCTTTTGTATAAGAGTGGCTCTGAGACAATACTAAATTCAAGGCTGCCAAAGCTCAGACCTGAACAGCCTGAAAAATTGCCTTTTTTTTCTACCAGTTCTCAAGACGCACTATACTACCAGCATGTCAGTAAAGCAACAGGTGTTATTTTAAGGCAGAAGAATTTGAACAATGTAATTCTTCATGGCAGGCTTATCAGCCTTTTAGTACGCTCAGCTTTTATTAATCTGACACAAGGCAAACTTACGTAACAGCACAGTGCGTACTAATTTACAGGATAACAACATGGATGCTGAGTTTGGAACACTGCACTTTTGTTTCAGACTGTGGATATTTCCCATACTCCTAAGAAAGGCATATGCTGCGCAAACACTTCTAAAAGCATCCAAGTGGAATTCAATATATTGAAAGAAGCTAAAGTACTCTGGAGTGATTAACAAACACGCTTCAGCAGAATGGCACAAAAGGATAATTAAGAACTAAACCCACAGAGATACTGAGACAACTAAAATCTCTCCAATTTCTTCTGCAATGGATCAGAAAAGCTCACTTTCCCACTGATGGTGTACAGACACATGTAAAAGTGGTTCCAGATCACTGCCAAGTAACTACAAACCTTCCCATCTTCTAATGCAAACCCTCAGTTTTGGAGGATTTAAGGACTCCTGTTTGGAGACAGTGAAGATACAGTGGCCACAGAGCTGAACAATATCCCTTCTCTGACTCTTAGCTAATGTTTCTTCTCCACGGGCAGAAGCACACTGGAAGCCATCCACCCAGAATGCTGGTCTCTGGCAGAGTAAGAGTCAGAAAAAAAATGGTATCAGAAAGACAGAGCTGTCTGAAATGGCAACAATACCATGGGAAAAATGATGTGACTTCTCGGTTTTCCAAAATTAGCCTGTTTGACTTATCCTTCATCCCAGAGGACAAATACAAAACACCTCAAGGACAAAGAAATGCCTTTCTCCTCTAGCTCAAGAGAATTTTTCCAGACTCTGCCTATGCAATCCAAGTCATCATCTCCCCACTGAGACAACACAGCTCTGGTGAAAGGCATATGATCACCATTCAGCTTAGCAAAATGGATCACAGCAAAATTATTCTCTTTCCTCTGGCCCTTCCCAAAGTCTCTTATTCACTCCTTGAAACATTGTTAATATCAAAGTCCTCAACCAGAAAGGAAAAACAGCTAAAAATCACTCTCAGTACCTTCTCAAAGGCTGAGAGAGATTTCCAGGAGAGATTTTACACTGAACTACTATTTGTCCACCTTTAAAACACACTTTTCCTTCCCTCATTGGCTAGAAATATACTTAACAGAGGTGCATGCACACACACATTTCTGCTTGCTATGGCACACATCTTCAGGACTAGTAGACCTGATGACGAAAGATACTTTGCTCCCACAGGCTGGAGAAAAGCTTTCAGCAGTAGCTCCACATAGGTGAGCCATTCCCACTCATGCCCGCTTCCCTTCTCTCTTTGAAACCAAACACTTGCACACTATCTGCCATGCCCACACACGGGTTGCCCTGAGTATCCGAACATTCATAACACAACCCAGCCCTTCTATAGATGAGGTAAAGCCAACCAGTTAACATGCTGAGGACCCCCTCCCATAGTGACAAAAGACTGTAGGCAGCAACGTACTATGAAAATTCACATATTATTATATCTGTTCATGTACAATCAGTGAGTATCAGTGCTACTTCAGGTGGTTGGCATCAGCACTGCCTTCCTCATCAAGTGCTTTGCAGTGAGTAAGCAGCTCTGGGGCAGATCTGTAATCTGCAGATGCTGTTTGCCTGTCTTCATCATGTCTACACAAATGAACATATGGCCTTCTAGCACAAGGCCAGCTTACACAGTCATTAATTAGATACAATTTCAGCCTGTTCAACGTATCTGATACAAAAATCTGTCCTCTGGCAGGAATGCCCTTGTGATGTAGAAACTTTGTCTCTTTGTGAATTGACCCATTTGATCAGAAAAAGCAACAATTTTGCCTGTGACCAGGTAAATATCTGTTTATTACAAATGCAGGTACAGCAATGTAAACACACCTGAACTTGCCAGAGGGTTTCTTCTCACTCTCCCTAGTTTTCACTACAAGTAGAAGATGGGCCCCCCCTCTCTCCCTCCAGCATGTGACACCCAAGATATTCTCCAAAGGTACCATCACAGCTCAGCAAGGCATTACAATGCCAGTAATTCAGTCCTGCTGCCAGGCTCAGAGAGCTAGTCACAAAACTCATGGGAAAGCACATGGAAGCAATGGTCCTACATGCAGACATGCCTCATGGCTCTATGTACCTAAGCAGACTTTGCGAATTGTTGCACTTCACTCATTTTTAAGTGAATAATCAAGAATGAGGATTAATTAAGGCTGAAGACTCAGAAAAGTTGGTATGAAAAATACATTTTTGGTAAAAGGTGGTAAATTTTTGTTCAGATTTTGCCGCACTGCTTCATTTTCTCACACAGCAGCACAAAACAACACCAGGCACATACACAGCCCCAGACAGGGCTGCTCCTCAGAAGCAATCAGAGCACATGATGGCTCAAAGAAGGAGAACTTTGAGCTGTGCGCTCTTCTTTCATCACGCACAGCACCAAGCAGGAGTTTGCAATGCAGCACTGTTTGCAGAAAAGCATAGCAAATTCAAGAAGTTTGTAAGAACTTCCCAATAACATATGAGGTGCAAACTGCTGGTTTATGAGGAGAGAGACCTGACCTACAGGCATGGCCTGGAGTTAATGGGGGAGAGGACCTTCTGTGTGAAATGTGAGGAGTCTTCAGCAAAGCAAAGCAGGTACTTCACAGAAAGAAGTGAGGATTTAACAACAACTACAGAAAAAGCATTTGAGGGATAGCATCCAATTGAATGATTCGTCTTTGATGGTACTGAACTACTCCTCAATTACTATAAGAGAATTTTTTCTCTTAGTAGTCCTTGATTATACACCAGTTACAGAACAAAGTACCCAGTAACAGTGGCCCTTCCAAATATGGTAATGGCTAGAGGTCCTTTTCTGTGGAAACAGATAGGCAGTAAGATCTTTCCTTTGGAAGCTAGCTGGTTCACTGCTTTCCCCTTGAACCTTATAATGTTTGCACATGCTTATTTTTGGCTGAGCAAATAAACGTACTTAAAAGTGCATTGATCCCCACTTTCACGTGAACCTTGGTGGCTTTCTTGAATTTTTTTCCTAGAGATACAAGTCTCTCACAGAGCTTAACAGTCACAAATTATATATAACTATGATTATTATGATAGAAAATTAATCATAACTTCTCTGCTGTGTTTCATTGCAATGGATTATGTTTTAAGACTGACTTCCAGCAGATTCTGAGTACTAGCAGAAAAGTTATATTTTAAACATCTATGCTATACAAATAATGCTGTGCTTATATAGTATATTCATCCTTTCTCATTTCCTGATTTCAAATTGATTAGAGTTTACTTAGCAGTCACTATTTTAATGTAATTCTTCACTATCAGCTTGTGAAGTTGGGAATGGCTGACAGTTATCTCTGTTGACAAGCACCGGTCATGCTTCTCTCCAGATGAAGCACCTTAAACCAGAAGCAAGACAGCACTCAGTGGTCTCTGTACAATCTAGGGTTCCTTACTGTTACCTATTTTATGTCCATAGACTGCATCACGATTTCTACAAGCTGAGGAATTCCAGGTTTGTTTGATGTCTTTGCCTTTTCTACCTCTTTCTCATAAGGAAGCTGAGAAGAGTGATGACAAGAAGCTGGTAATGAAGAATCACTGAACATAGCTGATATTCACAGGGAAGGCTCTAGAGAAAGATTTGGTACCTGGAGACCTCAACCTGTCCTACTAGGCAGGGGACAAATCACTGAACCAGCCCAACACCTGGTGATGGCAGTGCTATAACAGGCCAGGGTGGCACAAGACAGGTAAGGGGACAAGACTGACTGCAGCATCAGAAGGTGACTTTCTTATTGGAATTTAACTGGAGGTAATATGTATCACATAAAGACCCACCAAGCTAGACTGAGTGTGGTACTACTTCCAAAACCCACAGGACATACGCTTAAATGGCACTGCAGAGTCACGAAGAAAATGAAAAGATTTGGAGTACCAGAGATTTCAGCTCCCCTCTCAATACTTCCATCGTCTACATTCTGCAGCTCAAACCATGTGAACCTGCCATGAGGGGAATAAAGCCTCCAAGAGGTTGGGCTTGAGAAAAGTGGACACTTAAATCAGCAGGAGATCAGCATCCACTTGGGTGTAAAGCATAACATTCACATCTAACACTTGTGAAAGGCGCTAGCCCCAGACTGGCACAGTCTAAGCAAAGAGAAGGCTTGCTGGACAAAAGGAATGTAAAAGCAGACAAACTTCCCATCTCTAACCCGGGTGAGTCCAGCAGAAGCTACTCCCAAGCAGTGATGTATAACAGCTTCAAACAAGTCAGAACTGTCAGCAGAAAGTACTACACAATTTAGTGAGCCGCTTCTAAAAGTAATCTGAAGAGTGAAACTTAACTGCACGTAAAAGCCTCCAAGATCTGGTCTTACCCTCTCCAAAGGGCACTGATCTGGATTTTTGTCCTGTATTTTCTTTTGTTTCCTCTGGTGCCCAAACAAACACTCTGCTAGAACAGATTATAGTGTGCATCATCCCTTCCTGTGGTGAAAAGACTATGAAGCAAGCCCACATTTCCTTCCACTGCCAAAATCACTTAGACATTCTGGCAACGCAGGACACATTCTTTATGTTATCTGGCAGCTAGTGTCTGACAGCTGTTCAGCAGCCTATCTGAAAAAAAACCTGATGGCCTCACTCCAGTTCCTGACAGACTTATTCCAGATCACAAAGCTTCCAGATTATTATAGCCTACAAGACTTCATCCACTGAGTCCTCCATCATCTCACTGTCTTCTACTTCTCCTACAAGGCTATTTCCTCTGGAGAAAGACAGCTGATCTGGTATCTTGAAAGCCTTGGCCAGATGAGGAAGCTACTTTCATACATCTTTCATAGATGAATCATCAGCATAATAAAGAGTATTACTTATTAGTAGCATGCATTTTGTGTTCCAGCTTCCAGACTCCGGAACTTGTTATGCCACTGTCTTATGAATCCAAACTCTGTCCACTGGTAGAAATATTCCCCCACACAGAGACTGACCTGCTCTTGGATCATAGCAAAACCTCACTCCCTCACAGCTTTTCTACAGTTACTGTTCTCCTTGCAACTCGTGTGAGTCAAACCCTTTCACACAGTACTGAATCTTCATCACTCCTGTAACTGGGACTCAGCTGCGTCCCTTCCTCGAGTGCTCTACACCAAGAGCTCATGCTCCATTATCCATCAAAAACAGCATGGGCCTCAAACTGCAATTCGTTCCTCTCTTGGATTGGGACCTTACATTTGGGTTCTAGATGAGGTCTCTTTTGCAACTATATCAATATCTTCATCCCTACAGCTGGTTAAATTAATTTAAAAACACTATCTTTCTCCTCTATCCATGCAGATTCCTCCACTTCAACAACTTCTTGAAGCCCATTGGATTTTTATGAAGACATTTTATGTCGTGTATAATTTATTCACGATAGCATTTCTTTACTGTTTAAATGGTGTGACCAAAATATTCTTATGTATTGTTTTTCCTTATTGGCTAATAAGAATGTAACAGTCACCCTTAATTAGACTGGTTGGACTACACAGCTTAGGTACTTCAGGGACAGCTAATATTAAAGGAATTACCACTTCTTAGGGTGGTGGGACACAAAAAAATTCCAGGGATTTCTTTCTGAGTCACAGCTAACAGCCACAAAGACTTTCATCTCAGCTCTGCAGTGTGACAGTTTTAAATGGCTTCAGCAACTTTGTACAGTGTAGGAGATACATCTCAACATTATTTTTCTGAGTTATCAGAAAAAAAAATTCTTCAGATCTATCTGAAAATAAAACACTTTACCTTTCATGAACACTGTCTAGTGCTTCCTGAGGTCTGTACTCCTTGTCACCAGCCACCTTAGAAAATAAGCATTAAGGACACCAATATGAAGAATGCAACCAGAAATTAAATTGTCTTACCTATCTCCTTCCAGCCTAGACCAGACACCTCACTGATACAGAATTTCTTTGATGTTTATGGCTCAGAATTTCTGTGGACCTGCAACAGGACAGCACTGACACATCTTAGTGTTAAAAACTAAGATAACCTGAATTAATGAACTACTTCTGAATAGCAAGAAAGGAAATGTAGAACAGAGTACAACATTTTCTAGAAACCATAATGATTTTCTGCTGAAATATTTAAACGTAGTTAATGCCAAGGAATTTTCCCTTTCTGATATATTGGGTTGGGAAGTAATATGTAATACCAGGCCTTTTTGATCATCTTGAATCTCTCTAGCAACAGGCAATCAACAGCCTTTCCAACAACCACAGAGTAATCAAAAAGATTACAGGGGATTAAAACTGAATATCCTTGATACTTTAAGTGTTTAGTTTAAGTCATGTGAAAATGTAACATTTAAACATGTTTTGAAGCACATTCTTACTTGGAAAAATTCCTGGAGTTTTGCTGGGAGAAGACACGTGTTAGAAAGTGCTGCTGTTTGTTTTTCCCAGCATACAGGGACTAGTGGTATGAGACAGGATTCTTCTACATTGGTCCTGGCAAAAGGGTCTATTTATTAGGGAAAGTAAAGCTATACAGTACTTTAAACTTACCATTTCCATTCACCAATACATTTTTATGCACATAATGAAAATTGAGGCTGGGCATACCTGTTCAGAGATAGTTATAACAAGACAGTCCTCACAGAGTGGCCAAGGAGTACTGTACACACCCTCCCCATCGATCCATGGCTGCAGGATAATACCCTGAATGAACAGCAGCCTGCTGCACTGGACTCCTGACTCGAGCTGCTCACCAGCTACCTACTGCTGGAGACTTCTCATTTCTACCAAGACCATCCCCTCTCCATTTCTCTGTAGCTGTCAGCAATCATGCAGAAAATACAACTGTATAATAGAACAGCAAAGTCATCCAATACCATAGATATTGCACACACCAATGAAGATTCATATCACAGAATAATTTAGGTTGGGAGGGATTTCTGGTAGTTTCCAGCCCAATGCCCAGGCCAAAGCAGGGTCAGTTACAGCTGACTGCTCACGGCTTCGTCCAGTTCTGCATTGAGTATCTCTAAGGATGTTCTCAGTCTCCCTGGATAATGTCTTCCAATGCTTAACCACCCTCACAGGAAAAAGGAAATATTTCCTTGGAACTCACTTGCAATTCTTGCATTCTGGCTCAAGGACATGTTTTTTCATCCTAATATTATGTATCTCCAAGATGAGCCTGGCGTCTTCTCCAAACCCTTCCAATTAGGGCATGAAAGACTATCCACAACAAAAAAACCCAAAAAAAACAAAAAAAAAAAACCCAAACAAAAGCAAAAACCCAAACAAACAAAAATCCTCCCAAAAAAACCCCCCCAAAACAAAAAAAACCAAACCAAAACAAAAAAAACCAACAACAAACTTGTTTTCTTTCCCCTAGTTAAACTATTTCAGCCAAATTCAAAACTGATATACTCTTTAAAGCATTTTGCAATCACACATTTTTTACGGAAGAGCTGAAAACATCATGGGAAAAAAACACTTTGAGAAGATGTACAGAAAGAGGCTGTTGAAGATCTTATTCTGTATATTTCATATTCACCAATTTCACAAGAAAACTGACTACTCTGTATTAAAAAGAAAAGAAAGGAAAATCTTCTTTTGTTAGTGCCAAAATCTTCAAGTCTTTAAAAAAAAAAAAATTCAAGGAAATCACATCCTGTAGTTCTAAAAGCTACTGCAAGAATCCACACAGCATTTTTTCTCCCAGGAAGAAGAAAGTCAGTTTCCCATCAGGCGATCACGACTGAAACAATTCATCTGCATTGAGATTAAATGAAACTTTTAAAATGTACTCAAAAGCTACATTCATTGCTGTAAGGAAGAATGACCTCCCTCATAATGAACTCTGAGACTAGCAGCCAGCTTACAGAGGTTTTATAATGGCCAGTTTTGGCTTCAGAGTAACTGGTAGCTTCATTTTGCATGTTGCATAGCAGATTTGGGGGCCTGCTGAGGCATTGAAGAACTGGACTCAAAAGTCTGCAACTGAGGCTAGAATATGTTATTTTTATATTAAAGCAATATACTGTGAACCTGAAATTTAACATTTATTTTAATTTTGTGTTTTGATAAGCACTAAAACTGGATTACTTAAGGCAATTTCAAATGCTATGTTTTAAGTAAGCGAGAAGATGTTTTACATAAATGGGAAGAAAGCTCCTGATGTACTAAAGAACATGAATTGGATCATCGGGTGGACAACACTCCTGAATGCAGTTTGCCTACTAAGATCCTAATCCATGTAAGAGCCCAAAGACGCCCTACCTGCACCAGCAAAAGATAACTTATGAAGGAAAGCTGAGGAAAAGCTAGGGTGATGGACAACAGGACCAGAGGGTTGGACAGATCAGCTGCAGAACACACCTGCTATGGGAGGTGTACCACACAACTGCACATCACACAATTAAACGTTATGAACGGCCTTTCCTACAGATGGATGCACAACTGG
This sequence comes from Falcunculus frontatus, assembly GCA_013398115.1. NCBI lineage: Eukaryota > Metazoa > Chordata > Aves > Passeriformes > Falcunculus > Falcunculus frontatus. The sequence goes on along the minus strand of VZRV01002387.1, from coordinate 999,752 downwards.
CAAAGTTGGGACAGCAGTTTGCTAGTGAAAGACGTCTCTGAACCACACCTTTTGGGGTCAACATCAAACTAACGATACTATTCCAGAGATCTCATTTTATCTTAATTATCAAGAAGGCATTCCATTAGTCAAATGACCATTAAACAAACAAAAAAACCCCTTTGATTGTATTCTTGTACTCAATGTTTAATTTTGCAGGCCTCCTGGCTAAAACAGTCTAATTAAACAAAGAATGAGTCAACTGGGAGTGGGGATGGCTGGGAGTGTTGGATGAAGTATTCACAGTGACCTGTACAGTTTCCATACATTTTTCTCCAGCACGCACTCGTTACTGTCAGAGGTGCAGTGGTAGCACAGGAGGACATGCCGAAATTAGATTCCCTCTAGCCTGTGTCGTTATTAACCACAAGCCAAGTCAGAAGGAAAGAGATGCAAGAACAAGCTGTACAAATTCATTCCATCCGAAACGAAGGGTGAAACACCGTTATTTCACTGCAGTCCCCATTAAACCAAATCTGCTTTGATGAGTCTGATTTGATGCCCCTCATTCTTGCCTGGACTTCCTCTACAGGCATATCCAGCAACAGGGACTGCCACAGCCCTTCAGGCATGACAGTCTCCCCTCCACTGGCCTGTATCTGCATCTGTGTTACCACTCTTTGTAGCACAGTTACAGAGATAAGCAAAACATTTGCCATTTTCTTTCCTCTGCAACTTAAATCTACTTTCTGGCTGCAGAAGCAAGTGCATGTTAAACACATAAGCATCATAAAAGCCCTAAGACTTAGGCATGATGAACTCGAGGGAAGAATGTGATCCTGCACTAGCATAAAGTACAGTACGCAATCACAATGACTACAAATATTTTATGTAGAAGATTTATTGGCAAACCTCCACAGGGCCTGCAATCCCTAGCACAATTTCCTGTGCTCTTATTAGAGGAAGATAACCTTTTGGCAATTGTTTGTATAAGGTGACAGTAATTGCTCACGGTAAAGAGCTTAATTAGTGGAAGATAAAGTATTACATTAAAGGGAGTGACAGCAAAATAGATTCTGTATCATTCTCATTTTTTTTAATAGTTGATAAAACTAAAAACGTCTTGTAATTGAAAAGAACACAAGAAAATATTTAACAAAACAGAGGATGGGGATTGCAAAAAACACTTTCCAGACAGCTGCAGATAGCTGGACAGCACATTTGACTTTCCCTTGGGTTGTTCGTGGGTTTCTTATTGGAAATGGAAGCAACTGTGATATACACAGACTTCTAATGAAATGTTGCAATGGAGTCCTTTGTTACCGTGTGACTGGGACACTGCATGACCACGTGCTTTGCTTTACTCAGAAAAGAAGCCTGAGGAATTTTAATCAAACACAATCGCAACACAACATACAGCATGACCAAAAGTAATCTGTGACATCTTGTCTTAGACAAACGCTCTCCTAAAAATTTAGCAGTTTCTAGCCTTGGTCGAAAGAAACCCCAAGTCCTAAAACATGTGATAAACTGAGAGGCACAGAAATACGAGGATTATGAAGCATGAAGGCAAGGATAGGCAACAGTAATTCCACGCCTGTAGGTGCTCTGAGTTGCCACAGCAACAGAGATAGGTTGGAGGAGGCAGGAAACAGCAAGGAGATATCTAGGACCGCATTGCATCCTCCCATCCTGCAGCTCGTACACACCACAGAGTGTTGGCAGCTCTGAGACATCAAAACTGCAGAGGGAAGACCTCCAGGAAATATGCAGACAGACCCCACGAATATCCACCCAATATTAAGTACACTTTGCACTAGCTTGAGTTCTGCAAGTACCAGCTTCTGGATTGATTTCTAGATACTTCTACCCACCAAAAGAAAAACACAGGTTTAAGAAACAGGGCACTGAACAGCACACCTCAACCAGCAGTTAAGTGCTGATCCCAGCTCTGCCTCAGGTCGAGCTTTTCCTACCAAACCATACCAGTTTGCACACAGCTGCTGTCAGGAGCACACTCATCCTGGAGGAGAAGAAGCTGCACCAGAGCGACATCCCAAGCCCTCCCTCAACAACGAAGACCTAGACAGATGCTTTAAATATAAGCATCTACCAGGCAGCCAGAGACAGAACACAAAGTCCCAGCTTGCCACATTCTGGCCTGCCCCTTAATTACATGTCAACAGCACACACTAACGAAAGAAAACTTAGAGCTCGATTCCTTTTCAGCTACTTAAAACTGCTGCTCCAGGGTAGAAAAACAGAGTAAAGCCAATCTGTGTTTGGAAGCAGAAGACCTAGGTTTAAACAAAAACATGCAACCACATTGTTCATTTGGCTGTGGGGAAAAAAATTGGAGAAAAAACTCTCTTCAAAACAAGAGGGAAAGTCAGGAACAGCAAAAGGCTAACTCATCCCAGAACAGGAGATGACATGTGTAAGAGCTCCCCACAACTGATGACTACCTGCATGGCTGGTAAAGAGAGTGCAACTGGGAAACATAGGAAAGCAACAAACTTCAGGGAAGTAAAGTCATAACCATGCAGCTGAGCTCTGTTTTTCATGATTTAGATCCTGAATTGGCAAGGTGCAAAAGTGCAAGAACAGAACTTGGACACTTAGGTCAGGCATGTGTATACACTTCAGCAGTGTGGTTTATGCAGTAGTTTATGCAACACTTAATCACAAATAAGAAATACCACCACATTCACTATGCAAAACTTATCTGGTTGACCAGAAAAATTCACCTGGGTATGCCCAGGGGTAGAAGATGCAAAGGTCCCTTCCTGGGTCCCACTAAGAAGAGGCCCACCTGGCTGCCCTGAAGCACCCATCATCCCACGTCTAAGCAGGAGGGTGCTGCTCCCCCAGCTCTGCCACCCAACCCCCGTGGGCACCAGGAGCTCAGAGGAGCAGCTGAGCAGAGCGTAACAAACATCCGAGTGCTGGAATGTGGCCTGTGTGCAGGGTCCACATCTGCCTCTGCCCAAAGGGAATAAGCATTTCATGGAAGCATTGTCTCCAGATGTAAAACTAGTTTCTAAAGCCAAAGAGAACCCAGAAATGTATCTCTCTGCTTCGCCTCAGAGCGTAATGTGAGACACTCATGGTAAACCTGGGCTCATGCCAGCAGGAGCTTGAACGTGGAGCTTTTTTCCTCCTTTACATAGCAACTGGCTTGAGGTTTACATCCATCACCCTAAGCACTCACAGACACAAAAAAGGAACAAGGAAACCAACCTAGTTAAGGAAGGTGGTAGAAAGAACTGGAATCCCATTCCTCCTCCTGTATGGAGCCACCAGGTCTCTGAGAAAACAAACTGGTAATCTAAGGCAACACGCAAGCCTCGAGCCAACATTTGTATCAAGCACACACGTAGAAACAACGCTGACAAAGGGCCAAACCCAAGCCCTGCTGAAGCCCAGGTGAGTCCTGTAAGGCTACTAAAAGCTAATTTTGCAAATCTGTGAAAAACTTCAAGCTCTAGCAAGATTTTGATCTACAACCAACAAAATAGATCCTGCTCATCGCTGTGTGTCAGTAAGGGCAGCTAGTCATATAAGGCACAATACCGTGTATGTGGATAGCTAATTTTCATTCAGCTGCTTTCCTCCAACTAAATGTATTTTTTGTTCATTGGAAACCATCCAGAGAACAAGTCATAGATGAGCACTGTTACTAGAAATCACAAGAATAAGTTACTTCTGAAATCCAGGATAAACATTTCAAGGCTGGTTATAGCACACATGGATGCACGTGTACACTATATGGAGAAATGGTTTGTTCAGGGGCTAACCAGAAGTGGTAAATAATATCTGTGCACCACTGAGCTGGACTGAGCACTTTCCAATCCCCCACTTTTCTTCTCCTCCAGCCAAGAATCTGTTCAGAGCAATTCACTGACAGGCAACCCAGTTGAAAAAGCTCTTTCCTCTTTGTAGTGCATCCTTAAGCACTACCCTTGAATCACACTCTCTAAAGGCTTTGCCAGCTCAGAGGCAAACCAGGCAGCACAGGACAGCGACATCCTCAGTCTGCATATGACATCAGCTGGGTAACATATGGCCCCAACGTGAAAAGCCAGCAGTGCAGAAATTACTTGCACCATCTCCTGTGCACCGGAAGATTTTTCAAGTTGGGCTCCTGTGAATGTACCTCCACTGGCAGGAACTCTGAAACAAAGCTACAGGAGGAGGTTGCAGAGATGGTTTCATAAACCCCGCTTGCCTAATTGGAAACACAAGGATATTTTTCTTAGCAACTGACATCTCTAGAGACTCGCTGCTTTCTGAAGTACAAAGCATGTGTGCAGGGAAATTCGAGGTCTCTTATATGACCTTTATGTCTTTCATAATCATTCCAGGGAAAAAAAATGTGTCAGCCCTTGGCACATCAGGTCTCCTTTTTCTGACTAAGATGGGATGCCTGTTTTGCTTTCTTTTAACAACTGAAAATCATCATCTTTCCAAGCAATAGTGACAACTTTTTCAGTGTCCTTGTCTCTTGTATCTTTAGTCTCTACAGTGGTAAAGCGGTGGCAGGTGAGTCAGGGAAGTATTAAATCCATTGCTATCCCCAGCCGAAAACAGTTGACTGAGCTCGGCTTTCCTCCTCAAAAACTTTAAACCAGCATTTTAAATTAACATGAATCATCATAACTTATACTGTGCTATTTGTCACAAGCGCTACCACATTTCTTTTTGAAACACTGCCCTGTAAACTGCAAATGGTTGAATGAAGTATTTTACATGCACAACTCCCAATCTTAGATTAACACTTAATGGCCATACTCCTCCACTGTGCATATACAGCGTGTGAGGGAATGCCTGTCATAAAATGGTCCACACTTCAGGCAAAGCATAAATAAAATAGCTATAAATTTAAATGATGTTCTAACTGTGCAATTTAGGATGGGTTGTTTACGAGCATTCACTGAAGAAATAGGCCATGGTTTTAAATACTGAAAAAAACCAGAAATCCGCTTAAGAAACATATTTGCCTTATTTTAAGGTCAGCATTTAAATATCTGCATCTGGTAAATATTTTATTTCCATGGTACAGCATACGAAACACTAAAGAAAGATCCAGTTGCTATTTTAATTCACTTCTGGGCTTTAAAATACGGCCCTATTTTGACACAATAATATGTAGCCACATTTGTTAAGAAAATCATTAGCAATGCTAAGGAGTATTTCTATGGCTCTAAAGCAATAGTTGAAGCTCTTCAAAGCAGGTAAAACATGGAATACACTGAGCTGTTTATCTTCACATAATATTATTAGAGTAATCTATAATATTACATAAAATTATTATATTAATCTATAATATTTTTCAGTAGCTACCATACAACTTAACCACCATTCACCCTTAGTTTAATCCTGTAGAGGACAAAACTCTTGAACTCCTTGATACCTGAGTCAAACTTAGGCCACCATGATCTATTGCCTTCATCACTATAATACTCCACTCTTCTGGAGATGGCAGCTGCAGTTCTGCAAGTCCTGTGACTTACTCCAGGGGAGGCTGAGACTCCCACAGACAGTGGGTAAGTGATCTCTCCACCTCAGGTACTCTCAAGCACCACTTGAGAAGACCAAACCACCCAGGAAGCAGATGAGTGGTGGGAACGTGCGCTAACAGGGACTGAGAAGTTAGGCTGCTAGGAGATCACTGAGAGTTATTCACGCTTGCTCTTGTGCCTGCTGTTCCTTGCCAGGCTCCCCAAGCCAGCTGATGCTGCACTAACAGCACAGCCCGAGCTAGCACCAGCACAAGGTGCTGGCTCGAGAGCTACACCTGCTCAGAGGCAAGCAGGGGTGTGAGAGGCCTTTGCACACAAGTGAGGTCTGCAGGCACACACCTGGGGACTGAAACACCTCGGCATCCCTGTGCTGGACATCTGCTTGTTGAAACCACAAGGAAGACATGTCACTGTTCAGCCATTTGTTCCTCAAGTTAGGAGAGGAGGAGGTGAGCTATCTTCACTTTCCTTACATTAACTTAGCACTTTTATAATGCAGCAAGTCAATACAGGACACAGAACATTACCATGTGCAAATGTGGCTCACACTGTTGAGTAATACCGCTATTTTAAACCCTCTGCTGCTAAGCAACACTGACAGTATGGTTGGAACATTTTGGAAATACCGAATGCTTCAATTCTTCCCCCCCACACACGTGTAAAAAAGCTGCTCCCGCACTGCACATACATCCAGAAGCTATTCAAAGACGGGGGCTTCAGTTTTTGTCAGTTTAATTCTCCTCAGCATTGCAAGGACCCTGGTCATTTGTGCAGAAGCAGCCCCTTAAGAGATAAACAAATGTGGCCTCTTGGTTTGTATTTAAGCACCCCAAAGGAACCATTCCTGGAAAGCTCAGCCATCAGCTTCTTGTACTGCATACTCACAGCTAACAAGGAAATGGAAAAAAAATTACGAGTTCCCTTAATTCAAGAACAACTCCCAAGGCTGGGACCCTCTCCAAATATCATACTTACCTGAACTGTCTAAAACAGAGCAGTTTATGTCCCTTCCTGTAAGAGCTAGAAGGGTATTTGTGACAAGCACTACAAAGCAAAGAGTAATTGCTGACAGCCAACATGAAAAATTTCCAATGCTTGTAGAGCAACAAGGACAGAAGAGAGCATGGGGAAAGCACAACATTCAATGTCTTAAGAGGAAGACTTGGTGGTAGACTTCGGTGAAACTGCATTTACTGCGCTGAGGAACACTTCTTTTAAACCTTTCTATTTACTTATGCTTCAGTAGGAGAAGGGGTGAAAGTGAGCTTGGAAGTCTCATGCCCAGGGGCTGTCAGCACTTAGTCCCTTTAAACTGATCTCACTTTGTGGAGGAATTTTGCATTTTTCTGTACCAAGGAAGCACTGAAAAATGGCCTATTAATTGGGTTTCCTCTTGGATGGATTGTTTCACAAGGCTTGACTGCATTTTCTCAGGCAGAAGTGTACCTCTGAGATACGACTGATTGAGAAATGCTGCCCAATTCTTATAGAATATACTTCAAACTTTTCATCAGCTTACTCCTCTCATTGTTATTCTAATTTATTCCAAAGTACTTCATTTTGCCACAGACATTAGTGAGGTTACAGATACTCATGTCTCTTCAAGTATTAATTCTATGGCATTTTTCACTTCACTGTATATTTACCTGTCTATTAATCTACATGGATGATTTCATAGCTAATCATTTCTACTAACACCCTTTTAGACACTTGTGACTTCAACCCTGAAGATGTAGGTGGCTGGAAAGACTTGCTTGTCTTCCTCCTCCCTCCTGTGATCTAAAATTAAAATGACGTGACCAGGACAACATATCCTATACTTCTTTGACAGACAGCACAGGTCTAGACCCAATTTCCACAGAAAAAAGTGAATCACTGAAGAACAGCAAGACAAAGCTTCTCTTAAGTAAGCACATTACAGCCTCCTGGGGAGAGAGCAAGCGAAGGCAGATGTGGAACACACATTTGGGTATCACATAGGTACCGTTAAGTAAGATGCTTTGGAAAAAAATACACTGTTTATCTTCCAGTTGACTGGAACAGACCCTAATTCAGTCACATGGGAACTGCAGTACTGTACGATTATGCAGCAGCTGAAAGAGGTCTTCTTACCTACAGAAAAGGCATTTAGGATGGAGTCTCTTTGGACCATTCTCTGCTTATTCCCAAATAAGATCCAGCACTTTCTGCAATCAACAGGAACAGGTAATGCTAAACCCACCATGCATGTCTCTCTGATCTGCAAGACAACTGTGTCAATGATCAAATGCTGTAGAAGAAAACATTGTTCAAGCACAGTGGCCTTCAACCTGCAGCATTTAAAATCCCTCTGCAGCTATCGAAGGCAACTCTTTTTTCTCACTTCACAATGACAAACTGCAAAACAGGAGACTACAGCATGACTAATGAATCCCTCAATTCCCATCTGCCAACACAAGTCAGTCAGTGTTTCACCCGCTCGCCCCCAACCCTTCGTACTCTGGAGCGTTTGTTGAGCCCTGCAGCTGATCAGCCTCAAAACAGGATGGCAGCACACACCACACAGCCAAATCTTCCTGGCAGGGCACTGGTCACCCTCCCTTGCTTATATTGGTAGACAAAAGGGTATTTCTGACAGCTTTCTCCTCTCCTGTTCCATTGTCAATTTCATTGGCTGTAAATCACAAAGACCACAAAGAGTTCATCTTCATTTCCATGTCCAATATCAAGGTTTACCTTCAAGACTGCTAGGTATGAGACAGGCACAGATCATTAGTTAGTATGTAATTTAATTATTTGCTTGCAATTTTTCTGTTTTCATTAGAAATCTATTTTTTTTACATTAAAACCCTCAGTTAAAAAAAAAAAAAGGCAGCTTTTTTCTGAAGTATTTCCTGCCAAATTTAAGGATGAAAAATTGAGAAATTAATTTAGATATGCTTGAAACAATGTACCCTCAAGGTCCAAACTACTAAAATGGGGAGACAGAGTGGGAATGATGCAGCTCATTCTCCTCTGCCTATTTCAGTTGTCACTCAAGGACCTGATCTGTGAGCCCAGTAAGTCAAAATGATCCTCATTTCCTCTGTTCCCTCTCCCTTTTCCTCAGTTTGTTAGCAGTAGGTCCCACCAAATCTGAAATTAAACACTGCTGCAGTTTTACTGACAGGTAGAACCCAGAGCACAGATACTTCATTAACAGCAGGATGAAAATCGAGTGAAGGTACCAAGAAGAGGAATCCACAGACATTTTGATGCAAGTTTGCTCCACCTGGTGAAATGCAAAAATGCAACGGATCTGCCCACCCCGCAGTTCTGCTGAGTGAGGGCATTCTTGCTCTGCTGAGAAGCAGCCATATGCTGTCAGCTGTCATGATCAGCAAAGGTATTACTGCATTAGCACCTACAGTGCTCAATTAGGGAGAAGGCTCCTGCTGTGTGAGGTGAAGAAAGCAGACTGCTGTCATCCTAGGCTGAATCCTCTGCTACACAGACAAGTTGCAGAACCTGAACCAAAAAAAAAAAAACAAACCAAAAAAACCAAAACCAAACAGATGGGAGGTCCCTGCACTAAAAGGACAAAGCAATAGTGAAAACAGGGTACATTTCATCAAAATCTGAGACTTCAGATGTTCGAGATCATGGCTTGATAAGGAAAGGGGTATTTAGCTAAATATCACCTGTCCAGACAGGGAGCTCTTTCTACATACACATGGCACCATTATGAAGAACCAAAAGGTCTGTGCAAAACAAAATGCACAATGAAAGTCAACAGAATTGTCTGAGTAACAATCCAACTCATGTCAGAACACCTTGTTTCACAGAATATTCTAAGTTATAAGGGACCCACATGGATCATCCCAGTCCAGGTCTTAGCCCTGCACAGGACAGCCCCAAGAATCACATCATGAGATTGTGATGCCTGAGAGTATTGTCCAACTGATTCATGTGCTCTGTCAGGCTTGGTGCTGTGACCACTTCCTGGGGGAGCCCATTCCAGTGCTCAACCACTCTCTGAATTAAAAACATTTTTCTAATATCCAACCTAAACCTCCCCTGACACAGCTTCATTCATTCCCTTAGGTCCTTTCACTGGTGACCAGAAAGAACAGATTGGTGCTTGCCCCTCTGCTTTCCCTTGTGAGGAAGCTGTAGACTCCCCTCAATCTTCTCTTCTCTAGGCTGATCAGATCAAGCGACCTTAGCCATCCCTCATACAGCTTCCCCTCCAGACCCTTCACTATGCATAAAAATGGTTCACATGCATAAAAAACACGCATTGTTCACGAACATAAAAAAGGAGAAACAATTTAATAAATTTATGTGCTTTTGGGAACATACTTAGTAATAATCCAGCAGCAAGTTAGCTAAGAGCAGGCAAAAGGTGGCATTGTACCACCATAAATCCCACGAGTGCACGCGCAGGATACCACCGTTAGGAAAGGGATTGTTTTTTCCATTCATCACTTCTTATTCACAACAATGCAAACAGCTCGTTGGTGAGAAAATGGTGCTAATAATGCCAAGGTTGTGGATTTGATCCCTGTTGGGCTATTCACTTAAGAGTTGGACTCGATGACCCTTCTGGGTCTCTTCCAACTCAGGATATTCTGTGATTCTGTGAAATAAGTAGTGGCTGCCCAATGCTGGCATAGAAAAAGTCAATGGGAACACACTAGTCATACTGTCATGAAGATGCAAAGGACAAGTGAAAGACAATGGCAGTCATTCATTTTCTAAAATGACGTGTTGCTGCAAGACTTTTGGGCAGTGCTTCCCTTAACAGAATGCAGCAAATATGATTGAATACCCATCCCCCGCCTCTCTCACTTGATTTTCCAAACAGAACAAACAACAAATGTTAGGCAGCATCACCCATCCTCCAAAAACTCTTCCAAAAGCACCTGGTTATAGAGAATGATGCCTGGACTCTCAATTTCTGATGCATCATAACCAAATCTGCCACAGAAAAAGAAAATATTCTTCCTATGAAACAGGGAACAATTTGTTTCCATAGCAGCAAGGACAGTGATGAGCAACCTGGGCGAACAGCTTGAGAATTATTAGGAGCTCAACACAGATCAGATGATTTACATACAACATAAATAGTGCAGAAGGTGACGAGAAGGAGCAATAGCCTTTGAAGTATGAACAAGCAGTAGCCTTTGAGAATGATAGAGCCAATCATCAGATCTAGACTTGTCTCTTTTCCTTTCATCCCTTCACAGAGTCAGGAGAAAACTGTCAGCGCAGATGGATAAACAGCACTGGAGGAGATAGGATGGCACCTCTGAGTCATAATGCTGTAATCCCAAAGCACCCTTGCAACAGCCAATATCTGGGTGAGAACAGCAGCAAATTTAACAACTTTCAAAGTGAGGTGTAACCTTTGTTTAATCTATGCTCTGCAACACTGTCAACTGTTACCTGAAAGAGTCTGACAGACATTGTACTACTCTGCTTGTGGAAGATGCACATCACAAACAACATCCATTCAAAGCTCCTTTTCATCAGTGAAACAAGTGCTATCCATCCTCAGCTTTGAGGGGACTGACACCTAATTAAGTCCAAAGCGACACAAACCCATGAGGTGAACCCAAGGATCATTTGTCCTTAGCATAGAATTACACACCCTCTCTTCCCCTATTTTCTCACAAATGCCCTAAGTTCTTAGAGAATCCCACTTTAATATTGTTGGGTCTTGACTCTTAAAAACCTTGAACTAGAATTTTGGTTCCAAAACTAACTGAACCAAACATATTGACTGTCAACCAGCTGCAACAGTTTCTGAAACAGGACATTTGGTAAAAAAACCCCAAATTCCACAACACTTAAAGCACAAAAAGTTATGTATCAGCTAAACACTTCTACCCTGTGATAGAAGATTAAACTCCCTGTAAAGTTTTTCTATGTGTATTCACTTTATTTATCATTAATGCTGAAAATTGCTAACAGGCATATTTTGAGAGCAATATTGCTAAAGCCATTATGACACTGCAACCTTGAAGGCACCTTGAAGACTGAGTAGCATTGTGGCTATGCCAGGGCTAATCCACTTAAGAAAATCAAGATGAAATTCCTCGCTTGACATTTCTGAGAACAAGGTGACAGAGTTTTAACAAACTCGTCATTGAAGGTACTCTGTGTAAGTCAACCCAGAAAGTTTTCATGGAGATTATAACCAGTCTCCAGTACAGACTGTATCCACATAGCCTGATGCAAAACACCTAACTGAAAAATTAGGTGGAGCAACTGGGTGGACAAAATTATTTTCTTTTATGTGAAGCAACAAAACATTCTGCTGTCCCCTTCAGGTTTCTCAACTCCACAGTACACAAGAAGAAACCTCCCCTCAACTAATGAGCATGGGGCCTGAGACAAGCTTTGAAAGAAGCTAGACCTGGTATCTTCCTCTTTGGGGAATTATCTTTCACAGCCACCAACTAGTCTTGAAATAACAGCATGGGAAAATAAGCACTATCCATCCCCTAGGAAATAAACATCTCCATATGTATACACAGAAAAAATATCTATAGCATGATGTTTGTGGGAACACGGGAAGAGGAATTTCATGTTGCTTAAAAACATAAGTAATGATGCCCAGCTGTGTCAGATCAATAACTTGGTATTCTGACTCAGTGACAAAAGCAGATGTTAGAAAGTGAGTCTGGCCATTTTTTGCATTTCTTTCCTCTTATACTCCCTGAGGGTTTGGGATTGCTATATTAAAAATATTAATTGCTATATTACTTGGAATTTATTGCTGAAATTTTCCCTGAAATCCTGAATCCTTTCCTACCTGTAAATTACAACCTTTCAGAATTAACCCTCACCATGACAGATCTTACAGAGCTTGAACAGTGCACAAGTTTCAGTGACACAAAAAAGCACCAAAACAAGACACGGGCAGGTATCTGCAACTCATTCATATCTATTATGAATTTTGTTATCTCTGTCTTTCAAAGGGAGGAGAGTCCTTCTTTAAGTTAATTCAACTCCTATTTGCTCACTTGGAAGTGCTTGAGGTTGAATTCTATTAAAAATTACTGAAGCCAAGCCAATGTGCACCGGGGATCTTGGCAGAAGAACGCAGGCACATCTCTTTTCCTTTCTAAATGGCAGGAAAGCCCTTTCCAGGAAGGAATATTTTTACATTTCATTGCTCTATTTCAACCCTTCATTTTTTGTACTTGTTCCTCCTGAGTTCACACTGTTAGGCCACGTTTCATTGCTTCCACAGTCTCACAGCACCGCAAGGGACCAAGAGGCTGCCACCAGGGTATCACACAGCCAAGCTCGGCCACCTGAGTTTGCTGTAGCTCTGAAGAAGCTGCGACCACCGTGCTCAGCCACAGCCAGTTCTTCTCTCAGACATATTTGCGTAAAGTAAGGCTGTTGATTTTCATGCAGAGATTCCATATATTGAAGTGAAGTTCCCACCCTTGTGTTCCGTGGAGAAGGCTGCCCACACAGCATGCAGGCTGTTTAAAAGCTTACCCCTGTGCCAGTTTGGTTTGCTGTCTAGCCAGGAAATGCTTCTGCCTCCCCCTGCTCAAAGGACATCAACGCTATTCAAGTGCAGCAAGAGCAGCCATTATTCCAGCTGAAAGGAACAGAACGTCACCCTTTGAGGATACAAACTGCAGGAAAGCTTTGGGGTGAGAAGAAAAGATCCAGGGAAAAAAACCCCCAAGTGCCTAAAGAGTATAGTACTCTTTGATCCACAGAGAAAGATCTTGCTAAGGACTGGATCCTGTTTAAAGGGATGCATAAGTAAACTGAGACCTTTCCTAAGCTCAATATGGAAGCACTGCAGTGTTATTGCAGTGCCAGCAGACCACAGTAAGAAAGCAGCATGTGACATTGACTTCACAGAAACCTCTTCTGGTGGCAAATGTTAGCTGAGTTTTGATGTACCTGGCAAGCCCAAGGAGACAGGGTCTCACACATTTAAAACTCAAACACTTAAACACAAGCTGATAAAGCACTGCCTGCTGTTAGCCTGACATAGTAGCTCCAGATACCCTCAAGTAGCTCAAGGGTACCCTCACACCCACTGGCAAAGCCCTCCTTCAAAGCATGTCTAAATAGACTCAGGCTAAAAGCTAAGGACAGAAGCAGCCAGAAGGAGCTTAAGGATCGCTTGAACTTGTCAGGGAAAGCTCCCCGGTTACTCTTAGGCCAACAATGCCCTTGTGGCTGAAATGGGTTGGATTAAATTGAAGCACATCAGTCAAGAGGCCAGTCCCTTCAGGCACTCTTGACAGCCAGAGCACAGCAGTATGGCAGAGCTCCCCCCTGCCACCCCACATGGTTACAGAGAGAGAGTCTCCTCAGCTACAAGGCTAAAGTTAGCTGGTAACATGGAAACGTGTTCTCACTACCCACATCCCCAGATGTCAGATTAATTTAAATACATTTAACCATATTCAAAATCTATGCGTTGCCAGGAAAACAAGTGCACTAATTTATGTCTGTGAGAAATTCAACTGACAAATCCAGAAGCAACACAAAAGTGATAAACAGGTTAGATAGTGGAAATAATCATGCATTTAGCCTTGGCTGTAATTTGTCAATACAAGGCTTTTAGCAAGCAAAAAGCATTTGCACAGAGACCTAGAAAATGAAGCACTGCCAAAGAGATCAGCTGCTAGAAGCAACACTGCCATCTCATGATTTTATTTCAAGTCTCATGATAGTCAGTGCCTCTAACAGGGCTTCAGCTTTTCAACTGTCAAACATGAGCTGTAAGTTGCTTAAAACAAAATACAAAATGAAATTTTCTAGCCTGATTTTTTTTCTGATAAAAAGCCTAAATATGTAACCTTTAACTATTGATCAAGAGGCAAAATTGATGAACTCAAAGCACAACATTCAAAACTAAACCATGCGCTTCTGGGTCATGAATTCTCAACAGCCTGACTTTCTGCACCAGACTGCCATCCTCATGAGCTATATAAGCATAGCAGCTCAGTTCACAGACAGATTTGAGAAGCTCTGGCTCCCTGCTATAACAGCTTGACAGTCAACTTTTGGGCATCCAGGGGGAAAAAAAAAAACCCCAAAAAACAAAGATAGGAGCCCACACCTTCCTTGGACTACAGCTGTCAGAAGGGACCATAACATCCCAGAGCTTGGAAACGTTTTCAGTTCCTAGAAAAAACTAAACACACCTGATGGACAAACCATCCACAGATCCCCTCTCTCCCAATGACAATTTACTGGCAAAAGGTTACAAACAGGTCCTAGTTTGATGTTCACAAGCATGTGAAGAGTCATTCAAATCTGAAGCAAGAAGGCCTTTTGCTGCTCACAGCGATGCCTTGCTCTTCAGCTGAGAAGGATGGAGACACAACCTAGACACCAACTCCTCTCAGGGATGTTTCTTGCCCCGGCTCCAAGTTCTCCTGCCATGCTTCCCCTGGTGTGCAAACCCACTGACTTGCTTTCTGCGGCCTAACAGGAGCAGGGAAGAGCCCTGTACTCACATCAATGCAAAGCATCCTCTCAGTGATACACGCTCAAGGCTTCTCTTGATTTTATCAATTTTATTTCATCCACAACAGCTGGAAGACTTCTAAGTAGCTTTAATGACTTGTGGGATCAAATTACTCTGGAATGGCAGGAACAGGGTAGGCCAGAGAGCAGATACTCCTGATCCAAAGCAAGTAAGGCTCACCAAGGAGCACACAGGACAGAGCACCCCAACTCCCACAGCTGCCTGACCCCAGCTGGCCTTGCAGCTGCAACCCAGCACCAAGGCTGGCAGGAGCTGCTCTGACGCTCAAGGCAAGTTTCTCCCAGGCCACATCCGCTCTTGGAGGCAACAAACCCATACTGGCCAGCAGATGAACACAGCTTTGAGAGCTGCACTCTTGGTTGTCGGGCTTGATTCAAAGGGGCACAACAGCAGATGCACTAGAAGAGCTTTTCTCATCTTCCCTCTCCGTAACTTCACTTAACAAGGAGAGATTCTCTAGACTATTATGTTTTCAAAGGAGCAAGCTAGAACAGCTGGGCTCACAACTTTTTTCCCTTGCAGAGGAACACCAGTAGAGGCCACCACAAACCCAACTGAGCAGGTTTTCAGTCACACAGGCAGGTGTGTGGTTTCACCCACACCAAGGGGAAAAGGGACTGGAGACAGGATCAGGGCTTCAATTATGTCTTGACCAGTGTTTGAACAAGACATCAAGGCAAGCTTCATCACTGGTAGCCTTTAGAATCTCCTCATGTATTATTCAGTATTGTTTTAACCCCTCTCTTCAGCCGGAAGTTCATTATTATACCTGGAAGAGCACAAGTGAAAAAACAGTAAATAACATGACAGTATTTCCTGGGCATCACGTAAAGTGCTGCAGCATTCAGCAAAGAGAAATTCCAGTGAATCTTCACTAAGAGGCGGGGGTTAAGCTGTCATGCCTACATCCTCTTGCAGTTCACAATAAAGCCTCATCTACTGATGTGAAATCCCATTTCTGATAGGAGAAACTAATAGAGGCCAGCTGTTTTTCCTCTGTTTTCTCCCCAGTCAAGTCATCACCTCAAACTCCTGTATATACAAAGGCCCCATCCTTATACTCACTGCCTCCTTAGAACAACTACTGGCTGATGAAAGTACATAGAAAACATGCAAGAGGCCACATCTGTACCCCCAAACAAGATACTTTCAATTTAAGAGTTATAATTTGTCACTGGACTAACAAATGCAGCTCAAGCCAAGACTTATTTCAGAGCTTACACACACCAACATAAACGCCACTCTGAATTGGATTACGCTTTTGCTTAATCCAAAAGAAGCTTTCATTAAAAAGCCATTTTTTATTTCCTGAGCAGGAAGACTTTCAGGCAACAACATCTAGAACTTCTGTAGGCAGTCTGCACTGTTCACCTCATTAATATACTTTTTAAAGAAACCATAAAACCACAAATCCTTAAGCCAGGCTCTCCAGCACTGCTTCTGGATCTTGAACGGGGATGCTTACCAGAACCAGCAGGTCCTTTCAAGCCCAAGCAGCAGAAATACCTCTCTTTGCCCCTTGCTCTCCATAAAAATGACAACAGCAGCTTCAAGCAAGGCCAGATTAAAATCCCCTACTCTGGTTCAAGCAGAAGTATTTCATTGCAGATGTTGAGGAGACCAGCCCAGGCATGAAGAGGTGGCTCAGGTCTGGGCTGGGTGCACAGTAAAAAACCCCAGCTATTGCAAAGCAAGCCCACCTTTCCAACTCACCTACAGGCAGTGCTTGGACGGGACAGGCAAGAATAAACAAACTGTAACAAACTACTGCTCCTCACTGTTTCTAAGTCATTCTTCTCTGTCTAGTTATGTGTTATTGAGCATTATGGGTCACTAATTGACCATCACAGATTAAGACCATGTAAATCAAGGTAAGAGTGATCAACAGGAAGAAAGTGTACACATGCTTCTTCCCAACTGCTTATGCTACATATTGGTTACTGAACACACCTGTGAGTTCACAGATATCTTCATTTTTCAGACTCTGATAGACCTCCCTCTGTCACTAGATTGATAGTCTATAAAGAAAAGAAAGAAGCGTGACAAAAGATTTTGAGTGTCTGAAAGGTTTCTGCAAAAAGGATCAGAGCGTAACATCCTCCCTATTCACCCGGGACAGACAGTGCAGTTGGCTTAAAATGATGATAAAAAGAAATTTAGACTGTTATTAGGAAACTGTGAGGAGGAGGTGATTGAGGGAAGAGGAACAAGGGAAAAAACAAAGACAAATGCCCATCCCAGGTGTAAGGACCAGACCAGGTCACCTAGAGGTGCCTATGCTGTCAGTGCCTGGAGGTTTTCCAGAAGGAGAGACACAAATATGTGCTGGAATTGCACAGAGACTGCAAGGAGCTAGGGGAGAACCAAGGGGATGATAGATATCAGTGTGATTTTTCATGGTGACATGACTACCAGATTTAATGCACCTTTTTTTGTTTTACAAGTGCTTTCACCAACAGCCATGTATCTATTAGAGAGCTGAGAGGAGATGAGCACTCAAAGGAAATGCATTCACCAGAGGTGAATGGCAATCTAAGACATTTCAAAGGTCTGAAGAGAGGAGGAGAAGCTCTTAGCCTCAACAATTCACCCCTGCCCCATCTCATGACTTGAACTACCACCTTGACAACACCTCCCACCTTTCAAAGTGTAGCAAAGACCCATTCAAAGGTATTTGACAGGGTTTTAAGAACAGGGACATTGCAATTTCCTTTTCGATCCAAAGAGTCAGAGGGAATAAAGGCTTTCTCCACTAATTTCAGCTACCCAGATACCTTTTACTGGATGATGCACAACAGAAAAGAGCAATTCCTTCGGTATTTTGTTGTTCAGCCACAAAGAGCAGTATTTTGAAAGCATAACGATTACTTCTTGTCAGGTCTGTAAAATAAGGTCGATCATGCTGGGGTTTTTATTGACTCGAGAATAGTACAACTAAGCTCTTTTTTCCGTTTTATGCTCATATACGCTAATCTTTTTAAATGAAATTTTATAAAAGTTACTTTTCTTTGTTTAACTACGAAGTTAAAGAAATGGTACCATAACACTCTGGATAATACACAACAGCTCTTATCCACAGATTTTTGGCATCTCTGTCCTTAAAGTTGTCACAGACAGCAATAGAAAATATAAAAATAAGACCAGGAATTTCTGAAAATCTTTTATAGTTCATTAGTGACCACATCTTTCCAGTATCTCCTAGGACTTATGCAATTCTTTCCACACACTGGTATTGGCTGCACACCACAAATGTAACTATTCAACATACATATTTGCTCTGTTTGGTCATCAGTTTCTTAAAAGCAATTTTTCCATTCAGGAAAAGTCCAGTTATGAACCTATAATACAATAACCTTAACCACAAAACAGTGGCAAATTTCAACGACAGTTTGCCTAAAACCCAAAGATATATTTTAGACACACTGTGACAAGAAGTTAAAACTCAGTCTCGATGGTTCAAAACACTCAATAGCGCTCTTCTGTATGTCAGAAAACACTTCAATGAGTGTCTATGGAAACACTTCAAAAATCTGCACAGCTTTTAATCCAGTAACAAGGAATAATAATTTTAAATATTTTACATGTGTCTATGAAAACAGTTACATCACACAATTAATACACAGAAGTAGTTGAGGAGTTGGGCAATTCTATGGTGACACAGAGGATCAAGGTGCACCACAGCTCCCTGGTTTCTCCCCCTAGTAGGTAGCTAATGTCCTTAATGAGGGACTGCTGGCACTGAGAACTTTGATACAGGACATCCTTTATGTGACTGAGCAGGGAAAACAAACTCCCAGCTACCAATCAGGACTGTAGTAGGCATCCTGTTTATTTTTCTTTTCTTTTTCTGTTTAATTGAAACACAAGAGTAACTGATTATTCAAAGTGGCAGAAAATTAAAAAACCCCCTTAGCTTAAACACAACACTTTTTCAAATGGGGGAAAATGCTTAACATTGGCTGTACTATTTATTCTGTTTTCTTAAAATAGCGACCTGATCCTTGAGCAGAGATGGTCACAGGTAAAGCAATTACTTTGACAAGGTAATGTACAGAGAAACGACTAAAATTTCATCAACCCTTTAAAATAAATGTTTGCTATTTCAAGGTGAAAATGGAAAATCATCTTGGTGTTGACTGACGCCATTTCCATTGTCCATGTACAGTTGCCTAGTTTCAGCATTATGCAGTGATCACGTGAATGAATTCTCACACAATGGCCTGACTCGTTACATAATGCTTAAACAACAAGCACTGGGACTAAATCTTCCATTAATGAAGTATTTGAAGGTCTTGGCCATCAACAAAATATAGTAACAGGCTCTAAGTCTGTATGATAAGGGGGGAGGAGACACCAAATGTGTATTAAATGAGAGCTGAAACTTGACTTCATTGCAGTCTTCAACTCACAGCAGGCCATTGCAAAAAGTTATGTATGACAAGTTACATATGACTGCAAGGTCACATAGAGCTATTAAGAGTTATAGGAAGATATTCCCATTGATATTTAGCATCTATTTAAAATCTGAATTGTCTTTTTCACTTAGAGGGTGGTGACAAATCACAGAATTAAGTTTCCCTGTGAAGTTTGGCAGTAGTTTGACCAGTTGTCTGACAGGACAAGTAACTGATAATAAACCTACAAAGTCTTTTTCATACCAGGGATTTCTCTCCCACAGTTATGTGTCCGTATTTCCCTGAAGGGAATGCAGGAGAAATGGGGGAAGAGACAAGACCATACACACCCCACAAAGGTGTGTTATGAACTATGCAAATTAAGCCAGAGTCATTCGGAAGGGGCCTCAGGAGGTGAATAAATCCAATCTCTTGCTTACAAAAGGGACAGTTTCAAAGTTAGACTAGGTTGCCTCGACCAGTTGAGTTTTGAAAATATCCCAGATCAAAGTTTCCACAACCTGAATGACTTCAAGCACTTAACCACTCTCACTACAGTTTTTTCTCCTTATGTCCAATAAAAAAATTTCTTTCATTGCAACAAGTGACAACTGTCCCCTGTCCTTGTAGTGTGCACATATAAGAAGTACTTACCTCCACTTTCTCACACACATCCATTATGATCTGGGGATTAGACTGGCCCCCAGCCTTCTTTCTTCCCTCCGACTCTTCATATGCTCTGGTCCCCTAAATATTTCACTGGATTTCTGCTGGATTTCCCTCTCTGATCTCTCCATAAAGCAGTTACAAAGAAGTGACAGATCAAGGAGCAAAAGTCATTATTAATCTGCTTTGAACATTTTAGTGGTTTTCACATTGACAGAACAGAGAAGCACCAACAAATCTTTCTCTGAATAAGCAGTGATCACAACAAAGTACCCCAAAAGGCGTGCTCTTCTCTTCCTGCAACAGTGAGGTTTGTCAACAACTTCAGTCTCACCGACCTCTCGCTAAGAGCCACCACACTTGTCAAAAGTCTTCTACCATAACAGAGAAAAAAATAAATCTAATTGCACTGTAAAACCAACCAAGAGCCTTCAAGACAGCATTTGGATAAAAACCAAACTTGCTGGACATTAAGAGTTGACTTCTTTTTACTGAGCTGTAACAGACACCTAGCAAGTTCAACGGGAATTCACATAAAATATTCCAGCAGATCTATTGACTTCATTGCATGATAAAACAGAAGGATTACAATACCAGATAAATAGTCAGACTGTGTAGAAGAGATTTTTTATATTTATGTGTGTGTATATGTGCCAGTGCACATATGTGCACTAAGCATTTTCACA
This sequence comes from Falcunculus frontatus, assembly GCA_013398115.1. Lineage (NCBI taxonomy): Eukaryota > Metazoa > Chordata > Aves > Passeriformes > Falcunculus > Falcunculus frontatus. The sequence continues at coordinate 979,006 of VZRV01002387.1, read as the reverse complement.
GGCTTAGAAGAGGGAAATCCAAAGACCGTGTTCTGACTGATTTTACAGGAGTAGTAATCTCTTGCAAATAAATACAATTTAACTGTCCAATCCACAACTCAGCTCCATAAAGCCATCTCAAAAACAGCATTCTTCCTCCCTCCCAATAAACAAAACATGACCTTCCACATCGGTGCTTCTCTTCACATGAACCACCTCACTATCAGGAGTCTGCTAAACACATGAGGCTTCAAACTGACCTACACCAAATGAAAATCATGTAGCAGTCATTTATAGTTGAAGAGTAAAATACTTTTGAGTGATTTACCTAGCAAGTGCATTATAATGATTTTAAGTTAGCAGTGTGCTAACTTAGCTACATTAAGTTGGCAAAGAGAACACACAAGAGTGTATAATGCTAAAGATCTCATAGTCAATGCACTCATGCTGTTTTGAGGCAGAGGGAAAATGCCTGTACAACAGAAGTTACTTTCACACAGGCAGAAAGGTTGTCAAGAGATTACAGAGCACTGTAATACGTGTCCAGAGAGGAACTCAAATATGCAGCTTCCACCATCTACTGCCTGATCAGTTTGGCTCATGAGGGTACAAAGCAAATGCCTCTATTTCCACTTCATGGGTTTCCACTTCAATTATCCATCTTCCCAATGGTACAACTAATAAACAGTTAGGTGGCTTCCTCTTTGCTGGAACTGGGTGAGGTATTTTTCAAAGTCGTTTTACATAGCAGAATAAAATTGAGAGGGTTTTAAGACAAGACTACAGATAATTGCAGCAAGTTCTTTGCATCCCAAGCAAAAAGGAGCAATAATACACAATAATTCAGGTCAGGTGACAAACAACAAGCTATCATCACCCACTTCCCAAGCTCTCTAGAAGCTCTCTCTAACATTTAGCACCTGTTTTGACTGGTCCTGGAAACATCTCTTTTTTTGAGCATACTATCCCAAGAAGTGCTAAAGCAGCAAAGTGGTAACAGCTTGCACCAGCTGGTTCTAGCAGCGATGCAGATAGAAGTTGCTGGGAGGAGGTGGGACAAAAAGCATTCTCAACCAGTCAGCTGAGAACTGAAGAAGGAAACAAAGTTCAACAACTCGTTGTAAAAGACAATGTACCTTAAAATACCCAGAACATTTACACCTCCATAGCACAGGTACCTGTAAGTGTTCAAGTTCTTTGCTCAAATTTAATGAATAAATGATACTTCTATCTTACAATGATTCATAAACAAATTGATCATTATTAATGAAAAACAAAGTAGACTGATCCTATTAGAAACTGCAAAAGGTGAAACGTACAGTCTTAACATCTTCACTCAGAAAAGATGCAAGAGGCAAAGATACTACCAGTGACAAGGTCAAAAGGTGAGCAGAGATAAAGATGCAATTGTGGCCAAAAGGCATCCTCCATTTCTCCTCCTTCACTTATTACTTAGAAAGAAATACCAAGCTCTAAGCCTGCAAGGGAAAATAAATACTTTCAGTTTATTATTTTAAGTCTTGAAAATGGAACTCTGCTGAATCTGAGCATCGCTGAGATCTGTGCCAGATCAGTAATTATCTTTGCACACGCCTCCCTCTGAAAAATGGCCTTACTAATCAAAACACACCCAAGTGAAATTCTATGAGAAAAAAAAAAAAAAAAATCTAATTTTGCCTGTCCTGAATCAATTTCTGTCTCTCCCAGGCAGTGAAAGTCCCTTTTCCTAGTTTTATTTTAAGAATATTGAAACAGATTACAAAAACGTTCCTCAAGAGCAGGACAGAGAAGTTCCTGGTACGCACAGGCAAAAGTTCAATTTTTCATTTTTCTCAATTTCTACAATGGCCAAAAAGGTATGCAAATTAAATTTCTACTTCAGTTTATTGCTTTAATTACACAATCTGTATCTTCAGCTTCTGTAACAATTATATACTTGCTAAGCAGATGCAAAAACTAACACACAAGTTGTAGGATGTCAGCCTTTGGGCAAGTGGCAGAAGAAGGGGAAGAAACATATCAGGATACAGTGTATTGCCATAAATCATTTTCACAAAGCAGTCACAAAGAAAGCATTTATCTGAAACTGAGTAATTTAGTGCTGTGCCTGTCTGCTTTCCAGCTGCAAATTAAACTCTAGCACAGAAAAGAATGTACTAAACCTGTTCCAAAATGACCAGATGTGCACACTCAAACACCATTCACACCACTCTGGTGAACAGCTGGAGCCAAGTTTTGACAAGGGCAACACTGCAGTTTAGTAGTGACAGACAGTATCATGTGAATTATAACTAAGTGATATGCTTCAGCCAAAAACAAACAAAAAGCTAGGGACACTGCAGGGATCCTTTCAATAGCCAGGGAACACTAATGCCAAACTCAACAGGCAAAATCAGCACTGACCTCTTACAACAACACATGGAAACTGAACAGCTGGGGAGCAAAAAACCCTAACAATTAGTATTTAGATGAAGAGACAAGTGCACTTCTGACACATCTCTCAGTCATCCCCCCTTGCCACTCGTCTTGTCCCACACTGCAGTGTAGCCTCAGAGCACAAAAACTTTCTTTTTAGTGCAACTAAGCCTAGACATGTGCTCAAGGAGAACACAAGGCACCCCAACCAGAGCTAATTTGACATGACCCTCCACCCATCAGTAAAATGTTCAGCAAGGACACTGGGACCTTATGAACAGCAGTTTCACTCTACAGAACCAAGCCTAACAAGCCACACTACTGAGGACACAACCACCTCTGGCTGCACCTACTGGTGTGCACAGCCCGGCCCCATGCAGACCTGGACCTCCTGCAGAAGAGCCACAGCTCCCTCTAGGCCCAGCAAGAGATGAGGGTTTCAGCTGCTGGGCTGCAACAAGCTGTGGTATGTCTCCATTTTGACTAAAAATGTCACAGAATCATAGAATGGCTTAGGTTGGAAGGGACCTTAAAGATAAATTAGTTCCAACCCCACTGCTGTGGACAGGGACACCATCCACTGGACCAGGTTGCTCAGAGCTCCAGTCTGACCTTAACTATGTCCAGGGATGGGGCATCCACAGCTTGTTCTGGGCAACCTATTCCAGTGCCTCACCACTGTCACAGTAAAAAATTGTTTCTAATATCTAACCTAAACCTACTCTCAGTTTGAAGCCATTCCCTCTCGTACTGTCACTAAATGCCTTGTAAATAGTCTCTGTCCATCTTTCTTGTAGGCACCCTTCAGGTATTGGAAGGCCACAATTAGGTCACCCTAAAGCCTTCTTGTTACCAGGCTGAGCAAACCAAATTCTCTCAGCCTTTCTCTTCACAGCAGAGCTGCTCCATCCCTGTGATTAGCTTGGTGGCCCTTCTACCTGAATAAGCTGTCTGGAAGCTCAGAAGCTGTGCTACAGCCTATTCAACACCACCATTTTAGCATCACTTGATTGTTTTACTTGTTCATGAAGTCTGCTCTGCCAAACCAAAACACAATTTAAAGGGAGAACTACAGAAACTAATTCAAATCAAAAAAAGCATCAAAGAGCTAAAAGGCCAGAGTGAAATGAGTCACAATAACTTGACTCACTTGTGACATAACTTGTACCTTCTGACTTTTTTATACTTCAGATGCACCACTTCCTTGGCACAGATACTACTCTGGACCCTGATCAGCTATTCAAGCACGGCTGGGGAGCTATGGTGGGTGGAGAGGGATGTACCATAAAAGCAAATTAAAAACAAAATAAAATACTTTCTTTAGCTTTCCTCATAAGCAAAACCGCCTCTGGAACTTTGAAAACCTATGCTGAAGTTTACACAGATTTATCACCTACGTGATTACTGTGTGCAGCATATACCCAAGCAGCTTATGCTTTTGGTTAGATTTCAAAGACAGACAAATCAGATTAGCAGCAGTCACTAGCTAAGCACCAGAATTAGAGACTACTGAAATGACTTTTTGTTTTTAAACTCTCATTTTCCTGCTCATTTTATTTATTTGCTAGCCCAGTTGCTTAGAGAGAGTAATTCAGATTTGAAAAAAAAACCCCAACCATAGCCACCATCTTCACCCATGGGGCCAGGAAGTGCTTCCCAGAGCTGGCCCTGCACACCCCCTCGCCAGAAGCAATACACTGCCAGGCTGCACCAGACAGCCCAAGTACAAATTCTCTAACCTCACCAGCCCTGCAGGATTCCTCAAGGTGCTGCTGAAGGCAGCCAGGTGAGGCCATGCCTGCCCTGGTGCCTACAGCCCACCCTCCCTGCGGAGAGAGGGAGGGACAAGTATGAGCTCCCCAGACCCCCCACCTCCTCAGAAGGGCTCCCCCCCTCTCCAGCTTCCCTCAGATGTGTACCGCCTCACACAGACTTGTGCCAAAAGAAGTGTGGATTGCTGGTAGCATGTGGGAGATCACATGCAGGTTTAAAATACAGCATACACATGGTCGAGAGTGATCAGATACATCTATTTCTGCTTACTAGCTACATATGCACTGGCAGATTTGGTATACAGTTGTTTTAGTTAACTGATATATATTGAAGGTGTTGGAGTGCATTAAAATGATGGGCTCTTCATTCAAACCAAGTATGACTTTAAACTGATTTATTATTTATCTTCCATCTTTTAATAAATTAAAAAACTTAGATTATGCATCTTCTTAAAATAGACCTGCATATTGTATGCATGACAAAACCACGTGCAAAGTTACCATAAAAGCTATCTATAGTTTAGTCAACATGTTTTAAGTGGTCACTGGAGATTCAACTGAAAAATAAACTTGCGAAGCAATAGCAGCAGACTTGCAGGGGGAACAGTCGCTGCTGAGGTCTCAGTACCCATGCACTTTCAGAAGAGAGGAGGTGACTTCAAACCAACTCTAACCTGATCCCATGAACTGAGCAACCCTCAATGGTGGGAGCTTCCCAAGTGCCCTCCTGGAGGGCAAATTTCAGTCCATTTTCATCCAAAAGGAAACGAGGTCATGGACTCCAGGACTGCTCTGAGATTTGAACCAAAGCACAGTGCACAAAGATAAACGAGATTTGCTCCAGAGCCCCATGCCTGGGTCAAAAATAAAATGCAAATGCAGAAAACACCCGCCATCTGTTATGGCCATTTACTTGACTATGGATTTCCCTTTGCTCTCTATGCTGAAAATATTTGAGCTTATACATTCCTCTGGTACAATTTTCACTGTGAAATAATTTTGCCCGCAGTTCAAAAGAATTACAAGAATTCGGTTCAGCTTCACAGCTCTCAGTTTTCAGCTTTGTCTGGTGACTCCAGCTCCCATCAGTTTAGCCCAGCTGGGGAGCACAGAGGGCCACCTCCTCGTTATCCCCCTCTCTCATTAAAGGGTTGGCTTATTTGCACACTTGTTCACGATTCCTTCCTCTTTGGAGTGCAGTACTGGGTGCAGCTACCGCAATGCAGTTGATTTCAGGAACATATCCTCATTTAAATCTGAAATTTTCTCTATAGGGAGGCTGAAATAACACACTGCATTAAATGTACCAGACAAACATTTTTCAGCTGAGTAAAAATAGTACTTCAACGATTATTTGCAGTCAATCACACTGTTTGACCAAAGTAAAACAGGGTACTAGGGGTTTAAAAGGGGTTCTTCACCTACCATTTTGTCAATAAGCTTACCAACAGTAGGATAGTACTTTTCTTCATGGGTAACTGTCTTTGAGGTCATCAGATAAATACTTTCATAGATCTCTTTCAAGAAAAATAGTCCTTTGAGCTTAACACTTCCATTTATTTATCCTTCAGGAAATTAAGAAAAAGAAAAGCAGCACAAACAATATTTAATAAAATACCGTTTTAACGTACCTTAAAGTCTGTCAAACTCTGACTTAGCTATTATGCTCAATAATAATCTCTATTCATCGCCACAGCATATGTTCAACTGCATACTCAAAAAAAGAATCCTAGAATCACAGGATCAGTTAGGTTGAAAAAGACCTCTGTGATCACAGAGTTCAACCTATGAACACCACCCTGTCAACCAGACCATGGCACTGAGTGCCACGTCCAGTCTTTCCTTAAGCATCTCTAGGGATGGTGATTCCACCACTCCCTGGGGAGTCCATTCCAATGCCTAACAAATCCTTCCATGCAGAAATTCCTCCTGATGTCCAACTTGAACCGCTGCTGGTACAGCCTGAGGCTATGATCTCTTATCCTGCCACTGGTTACCCGGGAGAAGAGGCCAACCCACACCTGGCTACAAGCTCCTTTCAGGTACTTGTAGACAGCAGTAAGGTCTCCCCTGAGCCTCCTTTTCTCCAGGCTGAACACCCCCAGCTCCCTCAATCACTCCTCATATGCCTCACTCTCTAGAGCCTTCATCTGCTTCAGTGCCCTTCACCGAAAGAACATGTGAGTGTCAGATTTTCACATGCTCATGCCTGGGTACAAAGTCCTGGTAAATGAGCATTCAAACATTCTAATGAAAACTGAGCTGCATTCTGTACAAAAAGTTGTGTGGCATCTACATTGTTCCTAATGTTAAAAAAAAAAATTAAAAATTATCCATAGGTAATCAGATACTCAGGAGTGTGACTAACCTAAAAAGTGTGTCCAGCTCTCCAGCTCTTTTGACAAATTTGACAGCTGTTCTGGCATACATCTTTTCTGCCCTTTTCATCCCTTCTTTCTTCCCCATTTTCACTTTAACAGATGCTTTTATTCTGTTTTGGGTTTTTTTGTTTCTCCTCCTCTCTTCAGTGGCAGTGTTGGGGGGAGGGAGGAAGGGAGGAAGCGTAGGGTGCTAATGCACAAAGCAGTGCTTGTTAAAAACTGGACATATCCAGGCAATTCGCCAAATTTAATTCCAAAGACCCTGCTTGTGATTCGATGCTAAAGCGGAATATAGCATTGTTCTATCTGTCTGTAGGACACCGCGTCTTCTGTGGAAGAGGAGTTCAAAACAAAAGGACAAAAAACAGCTTGACACTACCCCCAGCCTCCAAACACACACTTCATTCCAGAAAATACAATATTCATTGGCCTTCAGAGTTGCTAGAAATAAATCAAGCGGAAAAAAAAAGGGATTATCTCACAAACATGATGAAAAAACATTATTCAAGTTCACAGCGGACATGGTAAAAGCCAAAAAGAGTAAAATTCTGCTGCTTTTATTAGATCTGCTACATTCAAACTTTGGATTTGGACCTTTTTGCAGTGAAAACTGTTGATGAAGAAGAGATATCAGAGTATGGCCTGAAAATACCATGATGACCTGTGTCCTTGAGAAATGTAAAGCATTGACACAGCTTCCCAAACTCTTCTGAGCCAGACTGTGAATTCCGTATTAATTTCATGAGGAATCATTACATAAGGCTAGAGGAGAGGCTGTTCAGGTGAGAAAGTGCTCATACACGTAAATCAGTGGCTCTAAAGCCAAGACTGAGATTATTTTACGAAATGAGGGAGGGAGAAAGACAAAGAGAAATTAGCTACACTTAAAATTGTAATGACTAATGGTCACACACTTTCCCCCTCACAATTTGCCATGTAGCCCAATTTGTCCCAACAGATGTTAAACCATAACTCAATTTAACAGTGGAAAGAAGTACTAAATTGTGAAATGGGCACAACATGAGTTTAAATTCCAGATGATTTATGCCACATTGCATTACTAGCATTACGTATCCAAAATAAAATGCATATACTGACATCTATGGCAGTAATAATATATTGAACTACATACAGAAGTTGTGTGAAGAGATAAATCAAGATTTAACTGACAGGGTCCCAAGCACAAATTTTAACTCACTTCCCGTTTAGACAACTTTTTTCCTTTATTAACCTCATGTGCAAGAAGTGCTTCTTTTCCCACGACTTTCCACTTTTCCATGTGCAGCCTTTCCCATCCCTACTGTAATCCCCCTGCTCATCACCCGCTCCCTCTCCTCTTTAACCCAGGCCGCTCAGTCACCAGTGGAGCAGGGACTAGGGCCCCACAGCAGATGTACCTCTTCCCTGCTCCAGCTGCGGGGTCTCTCCCTTCATTTGAACGACCACTGACAGAGTACACTAACTATACTTGCAGAGCACAAGGAAAAACTCATCTTTAAAGAGGAGTAAACAAAGAGGAAGGGACTGCATGTCTCAAGACCAGGAAAGAGTAGAAGAGCTTCTTCATTCAAGAGTAGCCAAGCATACGAACTCCAGGAAATGCAGCTACTCTTTTCAAAACCCTAAATCCTGTCAGCCAGCTCTTCTGAGTCATGAAGCAGAGGCTGAGGTCCCTCCATTGTCTGGATGACCATGGAACTCAGCCTTCCCATGTAAACACAGAAAGCAATAACAGGCTGGTTGGCAGCTTTGCATTTCTCCAGAGAGCTTCAAATCAAATTTCTGAAGTGGCAGTGGGCTTCTCCAGGGTTCTTTTTTTGCTTAGTTTTTGGGGGTTGTTTTGTCATTTTGTTTCAGTTTTCTTCTGCCTCCTCTAAAATGACAGAAAGCTCTAGGCCCTTCATATTTAGACAAGCACACATAGAAAGACAGGGAGGAAAGTGCCATGAGAGTGCTGGAAGGAAAGTAAATGGCAGGAAAAATCTGCCGTTAGTTTCTTAAAGGAAAGGCAAGGCCTTTTCCTCAGCTACAGCTCATTTTGCCTTGCAGTCTTCAGCTTTATGACTGCAACAGAAGAAACCAAAGGGATGGGATTTATGAGCCTTTTCAGACATCGCTCTTTTGGAGAGTACAAACACACACCAGCTGATAATGCTAAGAACAAGTATGAATCATATCTGCAACTCTAAGTCATGCGTTTTCCACAGAGAAACTTGTTCAGCATCATCCTCCATTTAGGCACTGAAGCATTCTGAAGACAATAATTACCCATAAAGCACCTTGAATATGTAAAAAAAAGAAAGAGAAGTTGGCCAAAAAAATGCAATTCACTTGCTCAGAGCAATAAACTCAAGAAACAGGTACAGCTATGACTTCAAATTCATGTAAATCACACGAGGCTGGCGGCTACAGCATATTGCCTTAATGAACAGCTTAGCATTTTGCTAAGTCAATATGCTTGTTCTTACAAAAAAAAAACTCTTAGGAAGATTCTCAAGAACATTTTAATCAGACAGCACTTTCTGTAGTCAAAAATACAATGCTTTCTCAATAATGTTAATGTGCAAAACTGACATTAAAAAGCAAGAGTGATTGAAAGGACTTTATAGTAATCCTACAAATTATTCAATTGCTACATAAGACTTAAGTTCCTCAATGTTCAATACATGCAAGACACACTGATCCCCCTCACCGCCCTTTAGGACACCCTGCTCTTGACAATTTCAGCTATGAGGAAAACTTGCATGTTGTCTTCTGAGTCTAGTAAAATTACACACTCCCATTTAGTGTCACATTTAATGAAGGTTAAACATCACAACAAATGAACCACCTTGCAGCTCCTGTGCTCCGAATTCTAACCAACCCGGCTGTTAAGAAATCAAGCTTTTCGGAAAGCCAAGAGTTAAGAGAGCTGTCGCACACAAAGCATTTATTTAGAAAGGTCGTAAGTTCTGCATCCTCAAGCATTTTCTTAAATACCCCATTTTGTAACAAGGCACTTATTTCCCAACCTGTCACACAAAATAACTTAGCCATTTCTTCAGTAAGTCTACTGGATTCATAAAACAAACTAACTTGTGTAACTTTGATAAGATGGTGCACTCTAAAATATTATTTGCTGTTGCCACAGCAACAGCAGGTAGCTCACAGATTAGACAGCCCCTTCGCACATTGCTGCGCCAATGTTTTATGCAGAGGAAAAACCCAGCAGAGTGGGCCACCGTGGATAAACAAACCCACACAACAGTCCCCACTTTTAAACAGTTAACACCCTAGGCTTCTGTTCTACACGGGCACACTCACATACCAAGTCTTTTCTCACATGTTTAATTGTTGTATGTATATAGGTGTACAAGGTATGACAGGTAAATGACTCGACAGCAGACATTGAGAAAGCCACAGTTACAGAAGCACAAGGTGACATGTCTCAGCTATTTTTCTTTTATAGCCACGTAGATGGTAGGTATGCAACAGAAGAATCTATTTCTGACCATTCAGACAATTAGAGAAAAGATACCATCAATAAAACTGAAGGAAGTTGCTTACTGCTGTCTTCTCAAAGGATACATTTCTGGCAATACAAAGGTATCACAAATTTATTTTTTTTAAAGAAATGGAACAGTCACTACAAAGCAACACTGCTGCATTTATAGTACTACTTTATTTTAAAAAGGTACAGTTTCTGCCATCTAGCTGCTACATGTAGGTTTAAGTATGCTTATATCTAAAGGAGTTTCTGCATTTCAGAGATGAAAGTTTATTCACAATATAATGCAGTTTTGAAATAGTGTATGTATTACAGCATTAATTGATACCATCAGATGCACATATAAGGGGAGCTATCTATAGAAGAATTATTACCCAGGAAGGCTGCAGTAAAAGCAATTGCTAGCATTTCATTACTGAAAAATTAACTCACATTTGGGGGTGTCTCTGCGTTTTTACAAAAGACTGAAAAATGCAACTCAGAAAAGTCTGCTCTCCTGCAGTCCTGGCAATCCATACAGCACTTCCCAACACATACGTGACTGTTAGAAGCCCTGGTTTTAATTAATGTATTTTGCAACTAAGAAACAGCATAAAATTTGAAATTATACTACAATCTCCACCACAGACCAAGATTTTTCTTATTACAATTGGTTGCTAGATAGAAAAAAGTGGTAACAACAGAGTTGCAAAAATAAAGTGTTGTGTGGTTCTGGGGATAAAAAAAGAAAAAGAGAAAAGAGTTCCAAGTCAAAAGTTTGTACGCATATTGCCCTATTACTAGCCTAAAACATCTGTAAGGGGCCAGTAGCCATGCTTTCATAAATCATTTCTCTACATAAGCTTAATCATTTGTACCCAAATTGCATTGTACTTCATTTCCATGGTGGTGATCTTTAATCACATTTCCAAGATTGTGCTCATAGCATAAATCATGTTTTGTAGATTTCATTATAAACAGAAGTTGTTTCCTGGATTATCACATACCAATGCATATTTCTGTAATTACTTACCTGAAAAATGAAGCTAAGGAAGTCTTTCATTTGATCTTTAACACAATGTTTCAGCCAAATAAAAATTATTCCAAGTCATGCTTTATACACCACTCCAAACCTTTTTTTTTTTTTTTGCTTCTAAGTCTAACACAAAATGTGACTTTTCCTGTCTGTTAAAGCAAGCAGGCATTTGCAATAGTAATAAATCACTACTGCAAAGTGTCAAATCAGCTAAATTCTGCCTGCTGTGCATGGGTGCTTTCTGACATGTCTTTTAACACAAACATGCACACAGAGACCCTGAGCGAGCAGACTCCTTGTATGTTCTCCTGCCAAGTATTGCCTCTCAAGCTCACAAGGCTGCTTGGTGGTGCAGCTAAGGAGAGACACCTATCAGTGCATTTCTGAACTGGGACAAATTTTCATACTAATAAGGGTGTGACACTAACAGATTGTACCCTGAAACACAGTTCTCCTCTGAGAATCAGATATTTAAATAAATGCGCAGCTGGTTTCATGTTCTACCATATTTGGGGTTTTGGTTTTTTGGGTTTTTTCAATATGCATTTTATACTTCCACTTGCACCCACCACCTCTCTGCAGCTTGCCATATAACGGGAGAGACCAACACTGAGCATGATGAGAAGACAACTAGTCCAGGCTTTCCAGAGAGGAGTTAGCCACTTCAAAGCAATTTTCATTATCTTTAAAACTATTCGGCTTTGGAAGTTTCAGAGGAGTCATCACTTTCATAACATTTTTTAGAAAACCACCCCCTAAAAATAATTACTGCTTTTATTTTTAAGCTCTTAACCCAAAACAAGGCAAAAGCAAGTTAATTCTCCTGTTCTTTGCAACAGTAAAGCAACAGCAAAGCAACAGCAAAGCAACAGCAGACTACAGTTTCCCCATGAAGGAAAGTGCCGGGGCAGGCTCTGATCTCCTCCTCTCTGGTAACAGGACCCGAGGGAACAGCATGAATTTGTGTCAGGGGAAGTTTAGATACGATATTAGGAAAAGGTTTTTCACCCAAAGGGTGGGTGGGCAGTGGAACAGGCTCCCCAGGGAAGTGGTCACAGCACCAAGCCCGAGAGAGTTCAAGAAGTGACTGGACAACACTCTCATACGTGGTGTGACTCTTGGGGCTGTCTCGTGCAGGGCCAGGAGCTGGTCTTCAATCATCCTTGTAAATCCCTTCAAAGTAGATCCTCATATTTCTTCTCATGGAAGAGTGAATTACTTCAGAACTTTAAAAAAGAAAAATGACCATTTTTTGCTCTTATGCTCCTTTGCAGCAGCCATCAGTATGTATCCAGTAAATTGTGATTCTGAGCTTAAAATACAGCACGGACTCAGCCTGCTTTGGGTTATGAATTTAACAAACTCACATTAATTGGAAGAAGTTCAGCTGAACTTAAAAACTTCAAATCAAAGATGCCTGTACTATATGTTCACTGAGGTTTTTTTATTGCAATGGACTTTTAAAAAGTTAAATTGGCCTCCATGGAGCCTTTTGTCAAAAAAGGCCTGTACCAAAGCAAATTGAAACTTATCAGGATAGCCCAATTAACACATAGTCTGTGGTGGAGAATATATAAACCATCTAGACAAGAGAGGCCAAAGCCTCTGTCATTCCTACCATCACATTAATTACATCTACTGGAGACTGAACAGGTGGCAGTAGAGAGATTTGACAAAACAATTCCTTAGTGTGAAGCAGCCTAACACCTAAGGAAGCTGAACAGGACGAAAAGAAACCCACGCAATTATTTCACAGCACTGTAAATTAATTGCTCTTCCAATTTTCATGACACGGTTTTATTGGAATTTTTCAATTGTTGTAAAAATGCAGCACAAAACCTGAAAAGAAATTCTCCTTTTCTTTCTAAATTGGGGTTTGAGGACCGCACACAGATTTTCATTGACAGCTGCTTGTCCCAGACCACCAAAACCACAGTGGTGAAATGATGCTCTAGCAGAGGCTATAGGCAGCTTCTCTTCCTCACTGGGGTACCTCCCTGACTGGTTTAGTAAAGGACAGATGTTGTGCTTGACCCAATTGAACACCCTTTTTTTTTTGTTATGGCTTTGGGGAAGGAAGAGAATGTTGCACGCAGAATTCAGCGTTGATTAAAAAGCACTAACATTTGGCTGAGCAAACCCCAGTTTAGCCCCCCTGGGCCTGTCTGACCCACTAACCACTGCTTCCTAACTGCTCTGTTATGGCAAAGTTTGCCTGAAAAATGCAGAGCTTGCAGAGCAAAAGAATATGACCTTTACATCGGTTTTGCAACACTTCCTTAATGACACACTATGAAAATCCCCATTCCCACACCCTCAAATTTATTAGTTTTAAACTACACATTTGTAACAAAGATGTAACAACTGATGGAGCCTCTTCAGTGACCGAACAGGGAATGCACTGAACTATCAGACAGACATATGACATCACTCAAATATAGACAATAAACAGCAGGATCTTGCTTCTCTATGTGGAATAGATGGGGGAAGAAGCCCAGAGCATTTTGAGAATTTAAAATGTACTGTCCCTGTGGTATGCTCAGTACTTCTCCAGACAGCAAATAGGTACTACCTACCAAAAGAAGGGATTCCCGTTTTGTTTCCACAATTTCCTTTCACATATGCTTCCTTAAAACATAGGTCTTTCATAGGCTCTGTAGGCTCAGGGTTTGCCTAGCCTTTGCACTTTCCTATAGATCTGCAACAGTAATCCCTGTACAAAACAGAAGAGCATAAAAAGCAGGGGCAGGCAAAGTGGAACACATTTAGCCTTTTTTTGCCAAAGCAACAGCAAAGGTACTAGAGTTACGGAAGAAGAAACATGGTAGCTACACTTGAACTGCCTCTTGCAATACCATCACCAAGTTTATCAAGATCTGGTGCCCAGCTCAAGTCCCAGATCTACAGCATGCATGAAAGCCTTCATCATTTATTATGAAATAGAAAAAAAAATAAAGTAGATTTCCATTCATCACCATGGAAGAAGGAAGATTTGAAGTAAGTACCAGCCACTAAATGCTCAGAAAACAAACAGCAAACAAAAGCCTCCAAAATAATAGCAGGTCTTGTGATTTTTTTTTCAGCATTCAAAGACTACAACAGACAATGGCTGGATAGGAACAGGGACCAAGAGCAAAGATTTTGCAGTGTTAAAGAACCAGGCATCTGCAGCTCTCTGAAGGACACTGATCCACCTCTTGCACAGAAAGCAGACAGCAGAGATGCTCTCTAAAGAACATGAGACACCTTACAGATAGTGGGGGTCAATGGTATCTTGCAAAAATGTGATTCTTCAAAAAGGGAGAAGGGACTGCCACGTTCAGAGATTATCAATGTTTAACCATTTTAAAGGAACGCAGAAAATTATGTTTAGCGACCTCTAATTTCTCATGTTTTCCAAAGATAAATCAGAACTTCAAAGGAAGAATCAGGGAAAATCAGAGCCAAAAACACAGTCTCTCTGTACAACTCATACATTTGCTTTCCTTTGCAATTGTTCCCAAGCTGAGGGAATGTCCAACATGAGCCTTCAAACTAAGGACCAATTTCATTTCACTGAAGAGACAATTCTTTCAGAGAAAAAAAAAAAGGCAGTATAACACAATGTGCATTTTAAACATTTTTTTCCCAAAAAATGTTTCAGTTTTTTGAGAGGAAGAGCTTTCTAATACAAGTATCCTGCTTGTCTGGATCAAAAAAATAATCCTACTGGTTTTTGTTGTTCTGCCAACATCAACTTTTTAAACACTGTAAAAACAAACAAATGGTGAAAAAAGAAGAATAGTCATTCCATCACCAGAGATCACAGTCACGAAGGACCTTACCACACCACTGTATGGCACAGCAGAACAAGGCAGGAGCATCAGGGCATCCAGGCACTATACCAGAGAAGAAGTGGGGAAAATACTTTAAGAAAAGTCTGAAAAATGTCTTGGAAAACACGTAGCTCAGCTATCATACGAGAAACGTTGAAACTGGCACTCTGTAGTTGTGACCTGATGGAAAGACAGCCCAATGCAAAATGCTCCTTTTCAAAAAGGCTTTACTGTATTTTTTTATGAAAACTCCTGTTCACCTATCACCCAGCCCACAAAGAGGGCTTGAATATATATCAAAATGGTGTCATCTACATATAAAGAAAAAATAGGCACATCATCTAGCTCATGGGAACAAAAACCACAAGCAAGGGACTTTGAGCCTTCAAACTGATGAAGATTCCATGGTTTGAGATTAAAACTCTGTTTCACTCCTTCTTTTCTTGAATTTCCCACACAGAGATATAAAAGGCAATGCCCTTAAAGCTCAGAGGACTTGGATTTAATGCAGTAAACTCCAAGCAGCCCAATTATGCTAACTATTTTAGACACCTATGAGAAGAACAGCATTCAGGTCAGTTACGCAGACAATAAAGTTATCTTTTCACTCCCCATTTTCTGCTTCCATAGTCCTGGCTTTCCAGAGATGGGACAGCATGAGACCCTGTCAGCCACTGAGCTCTGCACCCTGACAGAGTCCCACTAAGGCTTGTGCTTTGTGCTAGCCAAGCCTTGATCTCCTCCACAGAGATGAGGGGTCTCATATAAACAGATACTACCCCAGTTACTGAGCTGATGGAATGGCAGAAAATGAACAACGTGGAAGCAAAGTGAAAGATTCAGCAAAGCCAAATACTGCTAGAGTTAATAACCATGCCCTAATTCAAACCAGGCTCCTCTAAAGCAGGTCAGGTTAATTTTAATTACTACGCAGTTTTTTTCTTGGCATAAGCCAAAGAGGTTCACATCAGAACCACAGGAACCACTTGGGAGGCAGGAAGCTGCTGCACTTACCCTGTGAGTACCATGACCCGAGTCAATTAGTATGCAGTGCTGCATATTTCCTTAAATCATCTCCAGTGCATACATTCCTGCTCTCACATCCAGGGTCACCATAGCTATGAAGGAAACAAAAGACGGTGGTGACGCTTGCTGGCAACTGCTGCCCTGCCTCTTCCACGTGCCTGCACGGGGACACAGCTGCTGGGGCTAACGTTTGGGAAGGTGTTTCCTTGAGCAAACTCCTACCATGCAAATGCAGGTAAGCCCACACACAGCTTCACGGAAAGAGACCGAAGAGAAGGCGTTCCCAAGCAAAGCTGGAAATGAAAAAGCCTGCATGCCAGTGTGTGATTGAGCTAATGGCCGATTTCAGATTATGTGGACAGAGGTAAGTTTAGGTTACTACACGAACCCTGAAAGGAGAGAAGCCACACAGCCCAGGCAGAACACTACCAGATTTCCACACTGCGCAGCTTGTGCCATAGAACATACAGGGCTATTGTCATTACCTTCTGATTCAAAGCCACCTACTCCACAGGGCTTAATGTAACCAAAGCATGTGTCAGCAGCCTCCACAAACACAAGGAGGACCCTTTTATGCACTGTTACTGTTACATCTGAAAAGAGTATTTTCCTTTGTACTTCATTAATAAAACAAACAAAGAAAAAAAAGAACAAACAACAAAAACAGACACCAGGGGAAAAAAGAAAGCTTGTCTTCTTTCACACTAAGCCCAGAAAGGCCATGTGAGTACCCTCCTCAAAATCCCTTGCAGAAAGGGTCACAGATGTCCAAGCTATGGCCCACACTTCATCCTGCAGCCATAAAAGCCCCTGATCGTGCTAGTCTCCCACAGAAGGGATGCTAAGAGTGAGTACACAGCTAAGAAGAGCTGGAATCCTGATCTCCTTCTCTCATAATTCATGTTTTGTATCATTAACTTCTGCTTAAGAGAAATACAGCTGCCTTGGCAGGTCACGCTCAAGGAAGAAAGGCAGTTTCTGAGACAGTAAGTGCAAAAGCTCCTTAAAAGTCATGATGACCCAGGGGAAGGATTTTAAAGTTAATTGCCAGTATCTGCCAGCAGGAAGCATTGGCATGGTACATCCCAAGTGCTGTAGAAGGCCTGAGATGCAGGCTGTCACCAGGGTGCTCTTCCCAGCTCTCTGCTTCAGGACAAAGCAGGGCACACAACAGCTGCCAAGCCTGAAGGCTTTAAGTGTCACAGTTCCATCCATGTCTGCCACAGAAGAGCAAAGGTCACTGCTACAAGTCCACTCGTGACTATGGAAGTCACCTGAGTGTACAAAATGTCTCTGAGTTTACTGAATGTCTCTGGGACCACATGCAGCAGCTCAGGATAAATTAAATTTTGGGATACTGCTGGGATGTCAGTGATTTAGCCTGACACAAGAAAATAATATTAAAATGGCAAATTAAGGCAAGCTTAATAATGCCAAGTGTAAGGTCCTGCACCTGAGTTGGGGCAATCCCAACTGAGCATACAGGCCAGGAAATGAGTGGGTTGAAAACAGCTCTGTCGAGAAGGACCTGAGGTGTTGGTGGATGAAAAACTGAATATGAACCAGCAGAGTGCACTTTCAGCCCAGAAAGCCAATTGTACTCTGGACTGAATCAAAAGCAGCCTGGCCAGCAGGTTGAGGGAGGTGATTCTGCCCCTCTGCTCTGCCACTGTGATACCCCACCTGGAGCACTGCATCCAGCTCTTGGGTGCAGGGTCCTCAACACAGGATGGACATCGACCTTTTGGAGCTGGTCCAGAGGTAGTTACGAGGATGATCAGAGGGCTGGAGCACCTCTCCTATGAAGACAGGCTGAGAGAGCTGGGGTTGTTCAGCTTGGAGAAGGTCTGGGAAGACCCTGTATCACCTTCCAGTACCTGAAGGGACCCTACAGAAAAGATGGGGAGGGACCCTTTATCACAATGAGTGTAGTGATAGGACAACGGGTAATGCTTTAAACTGAAAAGAGGACAGATTTAGATTAGATACTAGGATGGAATTCTTTACTGTGCAGGTGGTGAGACACTGTAACCAGGTTTCCCAAGGAAGTTGTGGATGCCCCATCCCTGGAAGGGTTCAGTGCCAGGTTGGATGGAGCTCTGGTCTAGTGGAAGGTGTCCCTGCCCATGGCAGGGGAGTTGGAACTGGATAACTGTTAAGGTACCTTCCAATCCAAACCATCCTATGATTCTGTGATTTTTTCTCCTGTGTTTAAACTTGGGTAGGGAGAATAAATCTCTCTCCATAGAGATCTCAGAACCACATGCAAATGCAAAGCGCGAGTGTCGGAGCAAGAAGCATATGTAACAAAAAACTTGACATATTTTCTGAGTAAGGCAATAGAAAACACTTTACTTACAAGGTACAGGAGCCAACATAAGGGATGTTTCACACATGCAGAAGAAGACAGACTACTGACCATGTGGGAAGTGGGCACAGCAGTCACGCACGCAAACACATATGGAAGGAAAAAGGCATGCTTCCCTCCTACTAATCTTACCATTCTCTTCCCTAAAAAACAAGGGTTAAGGATCAAGTATTTTAAAAAGGATTACAGTAGACAACTTAAACAAGCATGATGGCATTTTCTGAATTGATAAACCTGCCTTATATGATGGGAAAGAGGAAGGAATGCTTTGGGAACTCACATTTTGGCTGGAGAACTGCTTTCCCCCTTCTTTGTCTTCTTATGAAGTCCACTCTCCTGGTTTGGGAAGGGCACTCCCCAATTTAGTACTCCCACTAAAAAGAAAATCACAAGCCACTCCCCTCTTCCCCCACTCTGGTGGGAGACAAAAGGCAGAGATTATGGGTTGAGACAAGAAGAAGTTACTGGAAACAGCAATGAGATAAGAAAATGAACAGTACCAGTAACAACACTAATAAAAAAGTGTATAAAGAGAGGGTGATTTACAGGCAAAAATGCTCACCAAGCCCAGGACAGTGAAAAACAATGGCAGACACCCTCCACATGCCACGCTTTCCTCTCGCCCTACAAACCATGCCCACATCCCTCCTGGAAGCAGGAGTCCCTTACTTCCATGCCTGGCAGTGATGCAGGTGGTATAGAATAACAACCCAGATGCACCCACACGGCTCCAGGCTCTGCCCACTCATGGCTACTGCAAAGAAAATAACTCTGTCCTGGCCAAAACCAGGACATCCTCGTCAGTCTCTTCTCAGGAGTCCTGCACAGGGAGCCCAGTTAGCTTGCCAGAGGAACAACTAATGAACAAAGATGCTACACTTCCAAGTAATCGGTAGGGTTTCTTTAGTTTTTTATCAACAGAAACTCAGGTATTGTTTCCATCCTCATCCCTCAGTTAAACCCTAACAACTCTGTGGCAAATGAACATTTCTAATTCTCTAACCACTTTGAACATAATTCTTTCTAAGAGGGTAGGTAATCTTCAGAAAGTAGATAGCCATCCTACAGCCATCATACTGACCAATTTGGCAGGTATCTCTACAGCCAAAAAAACCCAATGCTATCTAAGTTCAACTAATCAAACATGAAACAAAGGACTTGTATGAACTGAACACATTTTTGTAAGGGGGAGAAGTAGCTAGTGCTGACTGCAATTACACTGGATTTTCCTCAGCCTTTTTCTTTGTATGTTCTTATAAGAACAGAAGACTCGGTGTGCAGTAATTAACACAGTTATATGTCAGGTTTTAACAGCAGCTGGGACATTCCCATTAGCCTTGGTAATAACACTTAATATTAAAGGCATGTGCCATGCCTTTCCGCTACTGTGGAAATAGAAATCTAAGACTCCAACCTCCTTCCAGTAGAGCACTTAATTTTGCTTTAAGAAAGGGTCTCCTGATTTTCTGTTTATTTTAAAGCTATTTCTTTTAAACTCTCCCCGGTTTTCTGTCTCTAAGAGAGGTAGATCACTTACTTGGAAGTACAAGTCACAGTCACAGCTGTGCTCATCTACCATGTGTGAATGGCATGCATGCAAAACCAGCAAGTGCTTCTGGACACCACTTCATGGAGAAAGTCTTCAGCGGAGGATCAAATGCCAACAGGAATAAGGGGGGCAGGGAACTATCTACCCACACACATCCCCTGCCCACAAAACCTGGTGGAAAACAGCCTAGAGGGAGGGAAGGACAAGGTTTGACCATGATATGCAGCACTTCCTCTCTGAGAGGATAATGGAAAGAGCCTAAACCATTCTGGACAAGCTGAAGAGCTGATGGTAATGGGAAAACATTCAGCAGACTTTATGATGACAGCCATAGGAAACATAAAAAAATCCAGAAATAAACTTTTACAGGAAAGTAAAATAATTTTAATGAAATCTGCAGACTGTTTAAGGCTGAAATCAATTGAGTCTTGACTCACACTGCTACCTCATTTGTGTTTTGTTTCAGTTCCACCCACTCCTCGAATACCTACCTTCAGTCTGCCGCAGCTACTTTAAATCAGCATTTTCAAGAGTTTTTTTACTCCTTCCTTGTTCTTTTTTTGCTTTCCTGAGGTTTCCACTGAGGAATAAGAGGAATTTAGTATGTGGTAGATTACAACAATTTCTCAAGCCTGGTGTTACAAGCCTATCAGTGGCAGATAAAATGAAAAACCTCAAAGAATATCAGGAGAAGATTAAAGATTAAGTATCTATTATATGCTTCTCATAGCTAAAGTTTGAGAAGAAAAACAGGTATTTTCAAACGGTTTAAAAATAATTTAAAGGGAGAAACAAAAAATTGCAGGCTAAACCCATCTAAAATTACTTAACTGGTTAGTTTTCATTCCACGTCATTATTTTTTAACTCTCTAGACATAATCTGAATTAGGGGATTTTCCATCAGACAATTACCAAGCATGAGAAATCACCATTTCAATTTCAGCACATTATGGGAGAAATGTCTATGAAGTGAAGGTATACACTGCATGAGGGAAATAATTACTAAGGCTACATCAGTCACACATAGCAGAGCCCCCTCTGCACTGCATTCCTCGCATTCGCTTATGCACAACTTTGGCTCAGTGTAACTGTAATCAGCTTTAGTACCTAATAACTTCACTGGCTGGAGAGCAGGCAGGAACAGACAATGTACGGGATTCTGTTACATTCCCTTGACGTTGCATGACAAATATCTCAGAGATTTCAAGGCTTTTGTACCTGTGCCCATCACAGAGCCTAAGCAGATGTTACATGAAGTGTTCTTGTTTTTACACCTTGCAAGTCGTGGGTTCTTGACAGATGTGCTGGAACAGATCCCCATGCTTGCACCAAAAGAACTCCAAATACTCCCACTAGTCATCCCTATTTCCTCACGACTTTTTTTTTTTTTTTTAAATGCATGCCTAAACAGCTCAAGAAAAGCATTTAATTTCCCACAAGGGAAGTTCCATGTGGCAAACTTATTTTCAGCTGTGTGCTTAACAAATACAAAAACTCATTTTATGCTTTTGTTTGGGAAAGCGCATGACATTTATGTCAACACAGTTTTGGTAACAAAAGCATGAGTTTAGACAAAAGTAGCAATCACTTAAAACCTTCCAAAAGTTATTCCTTAAAAAAAAAAAAAAAAAAAAAAAAAAAAAAAAAAAAAAAAAAAAAAAATCAAAGAAAAAAGAAACCTATAAGATACAGAAAACACAGTGAACAAGAAAATTAAAATTACTTTAGTAAAGAATTTACAAAATAGTATTGAAGATCCAGCCAGTGCTCTGCACTAGTTCAGACTTGCACCGTGTTTGTTGGCATGGTGTGTGCCGAGGACTTCATTCCAGAAAATCCTTACAGAAATTTACAGAACCTAGAACTTAAGAAGCTTTAAAAAGATGTTTTAAGTTGATGAAAGCAGTCTCATGCCATGAAACATTTGTGTCCAATCAGAAAACACATATAAACCTACAGAATTTTTTTTTAAAAAAGCATGAAATCTCTGTATCTTGAAGAGATAGCTAAGAAGTGGGCTCCCAGAGGGTGTCAGCAGGTGACTGCAGGCAAACAATGCTCACCTGCACCCAGCAGCTTCACTGATACACACTCAGCAATAGGACTGAGAAGCCTCAATGAATTTGCAAGCTGGCAAAAACATAGACTAAAAGGTAAAATCGGGCATCGGAGAGTCCCAGTTAGCTGTGCCTTGCTGGCAGCACGAGGGAGTCAGATTCCTCCTCAGTTGGCCATCAGCAGCAGGCTCCACTGCTCCGGATCAGCAGAACGACCAATAAGCCCAAGTATATGTTTCCAATATTGAGAAAACCAGTGCACTACTCAAAACATAATCCTCCTCTGGCTGAACTCCCATCATTTACTCTGGGTTGGGATCTCCTGACCAGCTGCATTGTTAACACAAGGTGTCCTTTTTGTCTGTTTATCCACAAACCAGCACCTGGAAGGCAAACCAGCTGCTTCCTTACTCCTGCCCCACTTGCCTTCAGCGCGATCCAACTCTGATTTATGTATAGTTTACACCAGGGCAATTCTTGTATTTCCATTGGCATTGAAGGAGCGTATACAAAGACGAGCTTTAGGCTGCAATGTGCAGTGATTGGTCTATGCAATTAATAAACATAAAAAAAAAAAAACCAAACAAAATTATGAAGGCTGTATTTTACACTGGATACTTCAAATCAGTTCAAGAAGTATAGTCTTGTTCATGACCCAGGACCAGCTATCTTTGAACCACAGTCCTTTTCAACATCGCTCCCCAGGCAAAAAGAAAAAACAGAAAACCCAAATATTAAAGTTCAAACACATTTCTGGAAGTCATTTGCTGCACATATAACTTGAGGCTAAAATTTCCAAGTGTCACATGCACACAACTATCAAAGCATAAAACAAACACGCCCAAAACTGATGCAGAGAAAGGCACTGAGGTTTGCACCCCTTGATAGTTCTGCAGCTGGCACATCTTTCTGTTAATGAAACATAAGCTCCATTCACATTTTGAAATTGCTGCTAGTCAAACAGCTCCCAAAACAGGGAGAACAAAAGATGTTGAATTCTCATAGTTCTTTGTGTTGCCTGTAAATGTTTCCCAAGCCACAACTCCCCATGCAAGCTTTTGAGCCTAAAACCCAAGAGACAAATAATTATGGAGAGGAAGACTGCCAAAGCACCAAGACAGAGCAGCAATAGAAAGCAACAAACAGCTAAGAATTAAGTGGCATATAGGATGCTACCTATATGTTACACTGAATGGTGACATCTCCACTGATGCCCACTGTGTTTACAGGGGAGGGGTGACAGGATTTTGATTGGCACAGCCACCCCTGCACCAAAGCTGTCTCAGGTTCACACCTGCCTGCAGAATAAAGGTTGGGAGGGGATCAGGAGACATGGATTCTTCTCTGGGTACTGTCAAGCCAAGTTTGCTTCCTTTGGGCCACAGGCTACATTGCACGTGACCTGGAAGAAGCCACCTTATGAGATGGATGTGATGGGCTCTGTTTTGCCCTTTGACCACAGTGGGTATCGACTCAGTAACAGGATTCTGTACCTGTACAGAGGCTTGCAGGCTCAGCTGGGACCCATCAGTTTAATACAATCATCTTTGATATCCCACATAGAAACTAAACTATCTTTCCTTACATTTGCTCACACCAATGCAAACCCAGAGGCACTCAAACTTGAATGGATTTTAAGGAACCAGCCAGAACAGAAAGAATCTTGATTTCTCTCAAACCAATCCAGCCACAAGCATGCTGAAGCGAACCCTGGAGAATGACCTCCCAAAATGTCTCACCAGACTGGAAACCCAGCAAGATGCCATGTGCAGCATCGGGAGCGAGCCTCGACCCCATACTCCAGGGTAAGAAGCACACGTGTTAGAAGTACACTAATAAGCATACACACACATCTTCCACAACATTACCACTGTGGGGCCATGAAGAGATTGAATTTTTAACAGGTGGGCTCGAGGAAGGCAGCTGCCACGGCTCTGTGCAAGCTCTCAGCATCGCAGGGGGAATGGTGTGAGGAGCTGCAAAGAGGAGCAAGGTGCTATGCTGCCTGGGCAGGTGTAGGGCAGGCACCCATGGGGACCAGGTGTGTGCATGTCTGAGGAAAGGCAGAGGGCACACACAGCTGGGGTGCACATGGGGGAGGTCAAACAGAAGAGAAATCCATCCGTTTCAGTGGGAACAGCACCCATCCTGATGAGTGAGGTAACACAAAGATCCACAGCAGTTCCCTCAGCAAATGCTTTATCTCAGTGAAATTTCACTGGGTTCAATGTTCTCCCAGTTCTAAAACGACAACAACACATTTCTATCAAAAAACTATCAGTGGAAATACAATACGAGTAGTTATTTTGCATCTGGCTTCAACAGCTGTGTATCTTAGGGAAAAGAAAATCCTTGCTAATGAAAATGTGCACCATTCAGACAATGCAATACTGCTGCATGAGGAAAAAAGAGACACCAGGAAGTGGGCTTCGCTGGGTTTAGTTTTAAATTTTTTTCAGCTTATCGTGAAATGGATGCCAAACTTAAATTTTAGAGTAAGGACTTTAGTTATTACTAAATATTGTTCAGAGAAGTTGTGGATGCCCAGTCCCTGGATGGTCCTTCCCTGGAAGTGTTCAAGTTCAGGATAGGCAGGGCTTTGAGCAAGTGAAAAGATGCCCCTGCACACAGCAGAGGGGTTGGATTAATTGATCTTTAAAGATCAAACCAAAATATTATATGATGAGAAGATACCTGGAGACTTCAGCTGGTTTAAAAAATTCTATAAACAGTCTGAAAAAGACAGGTAATCAGGCACTGACACAGTTCAGACCTCCCAGGGATGTACTCTACCATGCAGTATGTTTTTCTGAAATGTAACAATTCAAGATCTATCAGACATAGAATGCACACACAGGACAGAAGATATCCTGTGTTACAGAACCACACATTTAAAAAGAGAGTAAGAAGGAGAACCTGTAAATATGGTGAAAACATAAATTGTTTAAGATACTATGAATATCTGAAATACACAACAATTTCTCCTCCACCTCCTTCTGAGACAAGAAGGATTATAGTGAGAAAGCAAAATTAAGTACCTTTTAACAGCACAAACAGGTGCTGTGGAGATAGATGAAGGGCAGCAGTATAAAATTTTGTATTTCACAGGTTTTATGAGAAGATAAATTGAATATTAGTTTCTTTTCTTATAATAAGAATAAATAAATATGTTTAAGAGGTGTACAATTTAAGAAAATATGGACTACACCACTTGGTAATTGAAATCCAGCCACCCTTAATGACCAAAGCTAATCAGATTTTACTATTAATGTTAGACACAAAAGATTTCAATTCCTGCCTGAATGAAGCGTATAGCTGAATAGAAAGAAAGAAAGAAAGAAGACTGATTCTCTTTCAGGATTTGCCCTCAGCTGTTTATAAGAAGAAAGCCTGGTTTAGGGAATATTTGAACCTACTTCAAACATATTTTATGTAAAAGCAAGGACCATTTCTCTGGGTGGCAACAGCCCCTAAGCTGGAACTCCTGAAGGTAATGCCCACAAGAAAGGGATGGTCTGCTCTTGGATGGGGGGAGGAGCTACAGGGACGCAGAAGGAAGTACTGCTGAGGGAGCTGGATGTGCTGGAGAAGGTGTGAAGGACAGGAGATGGCCCCAGTGTGATACCTCTGGGAATTCCTGGGCCTTTAGGCTCCACAAGGCAGCAGTTCCTACACTGGGGCTTCAGAGAAATGGGAGGAGAACCCACATAAAGACAGGCATCATTTCACCCTCTGTTTGCAGGCAGTGTTCTTCTCAATATATCTTTTTTAAAAAGCCAATCAACCCAAATAAAATATATGTACCCACACTGCTCCAACCACTTTTTTTTTTTTTTAAAGAAAAAAGCAACAGTTTCGAGAGTACAAAGAAGAATAAGCGCAAGATTATGAAAACATGCAGTTCCCAAGAACTGACGTATCATGCTTTTCAAACTTTTAGGAACCAGAACTTTTTACATTTTCTTGTTCATTTGTAAAATAACAGCCCCCCTCCCCACCTTCTAAATGAAACACTGTTTTAGAGAGTGTGTGCCATGATGTAAGATGCCCATGGGTGGGACTTCTCACAGGAGACGCACAAAGCAGTGCACTGGTCATTAGCAAGGACCCTCCATCCAGCCAGTGCAAACCCTAACTGGTGTTGAAAACAGGATGCCCAAGTTTCAGAAGTGCTGAGGCAGCCAAAAGCCCAAAGAACAACGGCTGCGGAGGGCTCTCAGCCTCCAAAAAGGAAAACAAAAACCAGCCTTGGTAAGCCAGTCCTACACAAAAGTTTTGTGTGAGCAAGGACAACTCAAATGGTCTTAATGAGAAGCAGTCCAACACATCCTTGCCATCAGATCAGGAAGCTCAATAACAGCACTGGGGCTCCACAAGCCTGGTGAGACAATCACATCAGCCTCAGTCTACCTAATGCCAAGGCAACAGTTATGCAATGACAGAAACAAAACGTTGTATTCATGGGGGACTGGATCCCCCACTGACAAAGGCTTCTTTTTGTGACTTCTTTCTGAAGTACTTCATATGAAAGTTCTGTTCCAAGTCCTCTCTCCTGACTGACCAAACTGCCATTAACTCAGTCAGGCAGAACTCGGTAGACCTTGGAATTTTGTCTTGTTATTATCATCATTATGAGCAAAATGTTCAAGAAAAGTTTTCTTGTCTTCACTCCCCTTTTCCCAACTGCTACATTCAGGACAACACATTCTATATGGACATAAATTATACACTTCACCCACTGTTGCAGACTCAAAATGTGCAAGACTAACTTCAGTGTTTTTCTAAGATTTAAGGACTGAAATAAAGATGGGCTTCTCCTTAAGATGAATCACTCATGAAGACTTAAAACAACTTTTTGATTTCAAACTGCTAGCAACTTAATTCACTGAAGGAAAACCAATTTCATACAGTTAGCAGCGAAGACATTAAAGAACAATTTTACATGTGTTACCTTGGATATCAATACTCTTCTCTCAATAAGACAGTAAAAACATTTCTTTGTTTCTACCCCTCTTAATTCCCCATTCCAAGATTTATCGGACATCAACCCATGCCAGTAAAAATGTAAGTCAAGAGGAGGA
This sequence comes from Falcunculus frontatus, assembly GCA_013398115.1. Taxonomy (NCBI): domain Eukaryota; kingdom Metazoa; phylum Chordata; class Aves; order Passeriformes; genus Falcunculus; species Falcunculus frontatus. The sequence continues at coordinate 952,061 of VZRV01002387.1, read as the reverse complement.
TAGTAAGATATAGACAAGAGGAGAAGCTGCCCACTTTGCAGTTTCATTTAATATCAAAAGTTCACATAGGAAAAGAATAGTCTAAAAAATGAGTATCAGAATATGGACACGAAAAATAAGCTTTTTGATGCTTCTAATACAGTTGGTTAGTTTGTTTCAACCATCAGAGCTGCTGAGGCTACAGGAATCAGTACTTTAATGTGCACTGAAAGGGGTGTAGAAAACTTATAAAAAGCTTAGTACCAAGACATTAATACAAGAGGAGTCTGATCTTCACTAAGCTAGGGAACAAACCAGTTAATAAGCATTTAGAAATTAAGGAATTAGGTGATGCGAATTAATTTAACAAAGTAGCAACCATAGGAATTCTGTCAGCTTCCTTTAGCTTTGGCTGAGTAATTAATTTTTTTTTTCTTCTTAATTAAAACCAGAGACAGTGCCAGCATCAGTATGTGCATATTAACATTCGGGCACCCACCGATAGCTCTGCTTTAGCAGCTGCAACCTCTAAGCAATAATATGCCAGTGGCAAACTAAACCAAAGATACAGCTGTATTTTTCTATCTTTTTCTTTTCTTTTTCCAAACCTCCTAACTTTCATTACTACTTAATTAATTTGGATGTATTGTTGGTTGAAAGGAGAGCTCGCAGGAAGCAGCAACTAAAAGTCCCACGCGGAAAGGAAGGGAATGCTGAAGGTGAGTGCTGACTGCCGACGGACCCATGTGCACTACGAATCTTTCCCCCCCTAGGGCCCCATTTCTGCTCCTGTTAACACACTCACGCAAGCGCTACCCTCCCCATAAGTTTGGGAACAGAAGTCGCCACTTTCCGCCCCCACCCAACTCCCTCCACCGCTGCAGAGGGAACAGCTCACCACGTTATCCCAACGGCCCGCAGGATTCCCCAATGCTCATAGCTAAACGCATCACGCCTGGCACACGGGAGTACCCAGCGCTGCCCCTCTCCAGAGGCACGTCCACTCTCCTTCCTGTGTCCCGAGGCTATCCCCCCTCTCCCGACCAAACTTCACACCCCGGCGAAAACTGACCCGCACCTTTGTGGACGCGGGTCTGGCGAAGAGGGGCTGCGCGGCCCCTCCGCTCCGCCTTATCCCGAAGGGAAGCTGGGGGAGACCGAGCCAGTCCCCAGCGCCGGGCGGCGGCACCGAGACCCGCGGGGAGACCCGGGGCCGCTCCGGCCCCACGGCCGCCCCTGCCTCCCCCCGAGCGCGCCTCTTCCTCGGCTTCTGCAGGATGGAGAAGCTCCGGGCCGGCTGCGTACAACCGCCTCCGAAACTACAGATCCCGCATTCTGCATTATTATTATTATCACCATCATCAATGATTTATTTTCAGAGGACGGGAGCGCTCTGCAGCTGGCGAGTAAGGTCCCGCTGTCCCGCCGGACAGGGTGTCCCTGCGCCCGTCCCCGCTCCCGCTCGCTGCGCGGAGTTTCTGTGGCAGAGGCGCGGAGCGAGGCGGGCGGAGGGGCGGCCGCTCCCCCTCCCCGCGCTACCAAGGAGCTCAACAGGCGGCTGCCGCCCGCCGGGGCTGCCCCGCACCTGCCCCCGCTCCCGCCCTCCCCGCAGCCGCGGCTCCCCTGCGGCCCCGGGGCGCGGGCTCTGCCGCAGCCGCGCTCGCTTACCCATGGCTGGCTCGCGTGGTCCGGGCGGTGAGGGGGGCGCAGGGCAGGGGCTCGCTGTGCTTTGCCGGGCTGTGCTGTGCTGTGCCGGGT
>VZRV01002387.1:861313-950296 GCA_013398115.1 Falcunculus frontatus | reverse complement strand
CGCGGGGCAGGGGGGACAGCGCCCCCCCGCGGCCGCTACCGCCCGCCCGGCCCCGCCGCCTCCCGGGAATCGGCGCTCGGTTTCGCCCGCCGTTCCCTGTCCTTCTCCGGTGTGACATCACTCGGCCTCAGGATCTGCCAGGGGCGAGCAGCCGCGGCCAGGCAGGACCCCTGACCCTCTCGACTGGGAAACCTTGGGAACCTGAGCTGCGGGCACCCTTGACCTTGAAAGGCACCTGCCCCTTAATGTTTCTCTGTGACCATGGCAAGGACACTGTGTGCTCAAACACAACATCATTTCATGACTGTCTGTACCCGTGCTCAGCAATGTGATTCTTATCTTCACAACCCCTTCTGAAGCGTCTCATGCCGCTTTCCAGCGCCACACAGCACTGCAGGAGCTGCCACTTGAGCGGCGTTCCAGCCACAGCGCCATGCGTGACGATACTCGCAGGGACTTGGTCACTCTTTTAAGCACTGTGAGGAATGTGTCTTGGCTTTGGGAAAATTCGGTAAACGGGACCCTGGAAGTAACAGACTGAATAGTTCGGGGGCATATCTCCCTTAGGAGATTACCAGTAGCCCCTTCCCCAGTGTCACACAGGAGTGATCCTTCACAGGCACCGAAGACAGGTATGGCAGAGAGTGGCAAAGTCAGCTTTTTGAGTTTAGTTGCTTTCCTAAATTGGACTTTTACCACTAGAGCAATTTGATTGCTTCAGTTGCAAAGGCTAGTGCTTTAAACAGAATAAGTATATCTACAGTGACTAATACCAATCAGATTGTGCTGATTTACATTAACTGGAACTTGGCATGCATTTCCTTTGTCACAATAATATTACACTAATTTTCTGTTATTTATGTGAAGTGTAAGGATATATTTCACTTCCTCCTATGATCATTAGCACATTAACCTATTCAACTATGCAACTATATTCACCTCAAATTGAGATCGATTGTTCAAGAACATATTAATAAAATTCAAAGGCAAAAGAGTGACAAAAGTGTGAACACTAATTTTCAGGGAGATTAGTTCGTACTTTGGAAATTCAGGCCCCTGCTCCCAAAATAGTGTGTGCACTCGTTATAAAGTTGCAACGTTAACGTGTGGTTTCTTTTCCATTAACATAAAAATCACAGTCTCCTGGGCCAGAATGATCTGAGGCTTTTTCATTGACTAATGAACATATATATGTTTTACTGGTAAGGTCTGTGGGCTCAACACCATGCAAGCATGGTGGGATCAGGGAGTAAATGCCTCTCCTCTAACAGGCAATAAGTGGATTGATGGAGTAAGCCATTTTATAAAGATAGAAAAAAAAATTATAGCTAAGCTGATCACTAGCAAGCTGCTTCCAGATCCCACTGGGAATTAAAGTAGATGAGCTATGCACCTTTGAAAAATTAGATTAATTATGGAAATAGCACATGACCCTTAACTAGAGTGGCACTAAATAGCACTGAAATTTGGCAGGAACAGGAGGCAAATGGTAAGAGCATCCCACTGTGTGCAGCACTATGTGCTGGTGAAGGTATGAGTTAATTTCCTTTTTTAAAATAAAAATTGGTTGACATTTATATTCTTTGAAGTTCCTAGGGCTTACTGCTTGATTTATATTAGAATCAGCTGAAAAATATCCCTTAATTCTGACTGTACTTGCATTTACGGGTAACTTTGCATTACTGAAATCCATAGGACAAGTTCCTCAAGGGAAGTTGTTCAGTGCTGTCCAGATTGGGTTTACACACACCAAAGTATGAGGCAGATATTCCTAAGGGATGGCAGAAGGAGTTGTCCATATCAACACATTTGCAGTAAGAGGAGGGACTCACTTTCTGCCATCCTCAGAAATGTTCTGCCATCCTCATTTTTCTCTCCAAAGGGTAAAGCAAAGAACAGCTGTCCAAATATTGGTTATGGCTCAGCTGCCAGTGAGGATTTCCACTCATGGAGATACCAAGTCTCTGATAAGTGAAGAGAGAAGTTGACAGGGCTGATGCCAGAAGTTTTGGTTCCTTAAGGGAAACTACATTGTAATATACAACTGAGGTCAAGGAGACAGGAATACTTGAAATTTCTGCTAGGAATAGAAACGAATGGATATCGTTTCAGAACCAAGATGTCTGGAGAAACAGGAATTTCCCTGTTTGGGAAAGGCTTATGACTGGATTTTGGTCCATGCTCTTGCTCTTGTATCTAGCACACAATGTACAAGAGGAAAGCTGAAGTGTGCAGCTTCTCAGCGAGTCTCTGTATCTGAATGGCTCCTTGGGTGCTATAGCTGGTAGCTGTAAGGAAGGGCTAAAGTCCTGCTCTAAATTATGCTGGAAGCCAGACTGATCCAAATAATCTCATCATCAAGGGATTATAAAATTACCTGGTGCCATTGCAGATTTGATCTACAAAAGAGAAAGCAAAGGTTAGAATTTTGCATTGATTAATGTCATTGTTTGTGTTGGGTGCTTAAAACCTTTTCCATAGTTTAGGTAACAACCTGCAAACATTTTTCTATCTGCAGAGTTACCCCAATACTAACGCCATGATACCAGGTGTTTCAAGAGACACCTTCACTCCCTGTAGCCATATGCTTGGATTACCTCATAACCTATTCTGGAGCAGTATGTTCCTCTCTGGAGATGTTTTAAGGAGGCCATTTGATGTTCAGAAGAAAATTTAACTTCAGTCTTAAGATTAGTCAAGAAGAGGCAAGATGGAATGTGCAAGTCTCACTAGTTGTAGCTAAGGGCATGGCATCGGTCTGAAACGTCGTATTTCACAGTATTTGACCATTTCCAGCAATTAGTGGTGAAACTGATTTCTAGATTAAGGGAAGGCTCATTGCATATAATTCATTTTCTTGTTGTTTTAATTTACCAGGCTCCATCTGTTTCCCCAGTTCTCCACTGCAGAACATCCTAGCTCTAAAACAAATCCCTTTTTTGTGGACAGAATGGTGTGATAGCTGCAGCTACCTGTTTGTTTGTCTGTTTTCCACTCCTGCTCTTTCCTCAGGCTGTCTAACTAGACAGATTGCCCTAGGTAGGAAACCTTCCCAATTAAAAACAGAAACAAAGGCAGTGTGTTTCCACTTAATGTTTTAGCTTTGACTAAACATTCAGGTGCATTGAAGACAGTGGTTTAATAAAAAGATGTCATAATAGGTTGTGTGCTTCAGTGGGTTCTCAGCTACCACATCAGCTGTTTGTGAGGCCCCTTCCCATGGCTCCCTCTGCTAACAGTGATGCTAATGGTTAATCATGATACTACTTCTGACTACTATACAGGCAGCATCAGTGGGTAGCAGTCATGGCCACTTTCCAGAGGATTAGAGTGAGTGTATGGGGTGCTACTCTGCTTTTGCAAAAATCCTGCAAATTTCCTAAAACATTATGAAATCAGGGACTCATAAACCAGCCTCCTTTTGAATGTTAAGATGAGTGTATTTTAGCTTTAAGGAAATCAGAAGCGATAACTGGTTTTAGTTGCAGTGAGTGTTCTCTGTGGCCTTTCTCAAGGGGGATTGAGCCATCCTCTCCGTATTGAGCTTCTGTGATTCCATGTACAGATGAGGCATACTGTGGTTTTTCTCTCCCATGTGATCTTCTGTTCACAGAGGCCGTGGATGTTAAAGACAAGTAAGGTGACAACTGGATCCCTTTATACACTTTGTGCACTTTATATCTGTGTGTAAAGAAGAGGTGACCTGTGTGATCACCTCTCAGCATCTCAGTGTGGATCGAGGGGAATGACTCATGCTCTCCTATGTCTTTTGTACCTGTTATGTGAAGCTGATCCACTTTAGACTCCAACTGCTGCTACCAAAACCACTTTTTAGTGCTCACTGTAGAGAGCTGTTTGCAAAGCTTGTCCAACAAAATGCTGAACAAAATGGTTCAGATCATTGGCACTGTGTAATCTGGGGGAAAAGAGAGAAAGGGAAAGATAAAAAATGAAAAGCAATTTGATACAGTTTAGCCAACATGTAGATACTCCTCCTGGAATTTAACATTCAGGTATGACAGTGTAAGAAATTAATGGTCTTCAAAAAACTGTTTCTTATTACCAAATAGGTCACATTTCCAACAACTGTTTCTCAATATGTAAATATAAGCAGTGATTGCTTTGAAAAATATATAATTATATATTCAACAGAATGCATATTTTTTCCCAATGCAGCACAGTTAATTTTATCTGAAAATTAGTGATTACCATTTTGGTGTTAATTATTGAGTACTAAATACATCTTCAGTGTTAAAAGATAGACTCATCTCTGTTTCATATACCCCTCGTGGAACTCACTTGTGGAATTACAATGTTGCTTTGCGATTTTAGAGGCACAAAAAAATTTAGGAGATATCATTGGAAATGAAGGATTAATATATTGATTAGGACCTCTGCTTTTACTTAGGCCTACATGAGAGACCTTACCCTAAGCACAGAATTTTTCACTTATGTGCATGGATATTCTGTGAGTGTCCTTGAGAGATCCAGGAGTGGGGGGCACCAGAGGGAAGATCATGGTATAAACTGTTTTTATTCTGGATACACACACTTTCTTCTGTGTCTTTCTCTCTCTGCATGCCACAGAGATAACCCACACCTGGTAGGGAACCATGTCAGAGATAATATGAGGTCTGAGAGAGCATGATTGGCTTCAGTAAAGCATTATATAGAGCAGAAAGCTTGCAAGTGAAAGAGTACACTAACAATCTGAAAACAGATGAGTGTTATACAGAAAAAACCACAAGTGGATACAACCTTTCCTTTGATGCACAGCCCATCTCATTTCATCCTCCTGGCTGGATCTGTGAAATGCAGAAATGCTGACAACCCTTTCTCCGAGTGAGAGAGAGAAAAGTCTTAACCTCCCGCTATGTGAATCATGATACAATAATCCTATGAAGGCATTCTTCCACATACCTCATTCTAAAACATTTGGGCTCAAAAATTCACTTGAGATTGATCAGAGATGATGAGTTCAGTCTAGTAGGCTTGGATATAAACACTTACTGAAGCACTCTGCTAAGTTACTATTGTGGGGTATGATCATGTGGGCTGGAGAGGCCAGCCTAGGGTCTTTAGGAGGAGCTGACTCAAATGTATGGATTATCCAACATTCTCATTAGTACCACTGGGGAGATTTGAATGTGGAATAATTTGCAAATTTGGGCAAAATGCATACCCAAGGAACATTAGTATTCAACTCCAGAGCAACTTCTGTGTGAGCATGTATGTACTCATTGCAATATTCTGAATATAATTGCGTACATATGTATGTTAGCCCCACCCTCCAGTGGCATCAATAGGTTTAACCTCAGTTTTCTGTTGCGCTGGAAATTAAGGGAAAAGACTTTATTTTAAGAGTGTTGAACACATGGCTGCCATCCAACAACTTCAGTATGGCACCCTCCCAAGAAAGCGCTCCAAGGCAGCCTAATCAGGACAGAATTCCTGGCAAAAGTACATTTTGAGACAAGACTCTCTCTCTTTTTCCAAAGTAGAAAACTCCTTTGATGGCAGGCACAGAGAGCATTTAAGAACATTCTCAGGTGCCTTTTCTGCAAACTGAAAAATCAAACTCAAAAAGCTGGGAAGGAAAATTGCAGGAGCAATTTCAACACTTTTCCTCATCTAGTTGGGCAGTGGAGACTGAGAAACAGCCAGCTGATTTCACTTTAGTTCTCATTTTTTCACTTCTGTCAATAGGTACAGGCTCATAACTCATTAGAGAAGGTTTTAATGCTGCTGATAGAACATGAATGGTGCCTTAGACTTAAACTGTATCACAAAGCTGAGTTAAATTCTCTCCTAAAGGGCCACTCAGCTTTAATTTTCTACTAATACACGTTCCAAAATGCTGGTTTAGGTTTTGTGTTGGGATTTTCCCTCCCCACACACAGTATGTTTTATTGCTTCTGTACTGCTCATCCTGCTTTACACAGTCCAGTTCTGGCAAATGGCTGTATCCAGAGTTGTGATTTGTGGCAAAAATGTGATGTGTTGGAGAAAAGATGGGAATGGCTCCGTAAGCCAGCAATAATGTAACATCCTTGGTGTGCCCACAGTGCCAACAGGCTGCAGAGGATGGGTGTCCTGGGCTGTGGGGGAGCTACAGGAGCTGGTACAGCCCTACAGGTTTTTCACTGGGAGTTAACAGAAGTGGCTCTAAGGCACAACATCCTCCATCAGCTCTGTGAGATGTGGTTTTGGGAGGAAGGGGTGGCTTCAGATCTGCTGACATCATGGAAATGCTTCACCTCCTTCCGACTTCACAGAAAGCCAAACACATTAGATCTGCCAGAAATGTGACACTCAGGAGTAAAAAAGCACAAGCCACTCTGGTCAGATGAATGAGAGCCCTCCCAGAAATGCCAACCAGGATAAATGCAACTGAGGAACTTGAAAAATAACAATGAGATGACGTTCTGATATTAAATGTTGAGTTTGGGAGATTAGTGTAACTTCTCATTCCCTAGACTAATAAACCTGGTGATTTTTTCCTAAAAAAATCCAAACACCTATTTTAAACAAGAGCATTTTCCTCCTGTTTTCAGTACAGACAGCTAAATTTTTGCAAATGCACAAGTACATGATTAAAACATAAAAGCAGAACACACTAGTCACCCACACATATCCATTCTTCATCCATATGTATCTATTCTTCAATTAGGAGAGATAAAAAGGTAAGTAAATTAAAGTGCCAAGTATCTTACATTGGTAATAATTTTATCCTTTATTTATAGCATACATAAGATGGATACAAGTGCTTGTATTTTTTAAATAAAAAACACTCTTTTAAGACTCTTGTTATCTGATTCTCGTTCTCCTGGATATCAGGTTCAGCAAATAGAAAAATAATATAATTCCAAGTGAGGAATGCAATAAAACTTTTTATTAAAACTATATTAAACACGTTCTACTGTCATAGGTGGATCTGGATTCTTACTTTTTGTACTTCTTTTTTTAAAAAAAATAAAGTTCAGGCCAAACATGGGTGTTGCATAACTGCCAGATAGCCTAGAACATTCATTCTGCCATCCAATATTCCAAGAAAATAGCTTGTGTTTAAAAGATGAAAGGGCCACAGGCAAACCAAACATCTCAAGAACCTGGCAGATAAAATGACCCAAGGCCGTTAAAGAAGTAACAGAAACTGCAGCTTGTAAAATTATTCTCAAAAGACAACATTACTTCCAACACCCCTTGGACTTTCACTGTTTGAAGTCCCCCTTGAAAAGGAAGCAGAACTGCATGCCCAGGCCTTGAAACAGTGTGTAAGGGCTCATGCATATGAAGTATCAATGAGGTGATGCTGTGATGAGCTTGGAGGTGACTGCCCAGAGCCCTGGTGGTAGACGATGTGCAGGAGGAGCCAGAGACAACACCTACCAGCGGTTTTCAGAGCATTTTCTGCTGTTCTGTAGGAGAAGAGAGGTTGAGGCAGAGGTAAATGAGCTTGGCAGGCTGGCAATTAATGCAACAAACCAAGTGGGAGCCAGGGAAAGCTACAGAGAGGGTGGCAAAGCTCTGCAAGCAAGCCCACTGAGGGAAATAGGGAGAGGAAGCAACGAGCAAAACAGGAGACAGTGATTGCATTTCGGAAAGGGGAAAAAAAAGGTCCTACTACAGCAATTTTCTAAGGCACCAGGTGCTGCTCCATCTGCAGTTACATCTAGACACATCTCTGAGGCAACTGGGTACATGGGCTCGTGTCCTTTCTTTTCTATGACTCCCACAGGTTTTGAACCCTACTATTACAGACTTTCAGGCTTAAAAATTCCAGTGGTTAAGTTAGAAATCTGTAGTCATTAGAATAATGGGAGATCCCTAGAGAGAGCCAACACGGCTATGCAGAAAATTTATTAGCAGCAGGAACAGAAGCCTGTATCAGCACTTTACTGGTGGATAAATCAGTGGGTTTGCTAATGATGTTTCGGTTCTCTTGATTGAATTGGATTTGTAAGAGAAATGCAGCTGCAGACTGAATTGCTTTATATGACAAGAGAATAATGAATAGCCAATCCTGAACACCCAGGGTTTCTGTATATATGGGATAATTTAGCTTCCGTTCTTGTTGTTATTATTTTATATGCAAATGAAATTATCAATGCCTTTATGTAATAACTTCCTGGATCACATTTATTCTAGAGCTTTTGCCTGTTTGTGTGCAAGAGAAATTTCTTCCTCTCATTTTAGCCAGGGTTTAACACTAAATCCAGCTCCTGCTGGAGCCTGTGGGAGTTTTATTGTGTTATAGATATGACCCATCCAGAGGACACTGAAAGTGAACAGAAAATATTGAAACTGCCTGTGGTTATGAGGGTGCTGTTATTTATTTGGAGATAGGGCCCATTACCTTATGCTATCATCTGCATGTTACATATGCTGGGTTTTGCATATTTGATGTTTACTTAACATGCATATCAGGTTCTTTTAACAAGTGTTTCGGAGATGTCTGGCTAAGTGCCCTCATCAGCCTCTTGCTAGGTTGTTCTCTGGGGTTCCAGCCAGTCAGTCTTCATGTGTTTTAAGCTCTAAATAGGCTAGTGCTCCCACTCTGAAGGATCACGCCAAACTGAACCAATGCCCGCTGGAAAAGTAAAAAATGGGATGCCAGCTGGCCAAGAGGGCTGAAAAGAGAGAAAAAAGAGATAAAATCATTCTTACATCAAAAAACTGTCTTAGTAACGTCCTCATCTGCTGGGTGGGAACAGATCACGGTTGCCTGGTTGGTCTTCCAAATGGCTGAGCTCCCAAGTTACAGTTACTCCTTGCCATTGGAGGTGCACTTGACAGAGACGTACTGTTGAGATACACCATAAATTTAACAGATGGATTGTGAAGGCCAGCCACCTATCCAGCAATTGTTTCTCTCACTAGGGGAAAGTCTTACAAAAGCTTCCCCTGATGTTCAACGGGATTGTGGTGGTTCATTGCACTGCAACTTTAGAAAGGTTTTGGCTGATTGGCTGCAGTGGGTAGAAACAATCTGGCAGAGACACAATTCCCACCACTTGCACAGAATGAGGAAATTTTCTCTTAGGTAGGAAAAGAGGAGAGAATAATCTTCCCTCACCCACTGACAGGTCAGGGGCAACGCTGTGGGAAGGGTCTTGGCACTTTCTCCATTCAGCGTTTATGGTGCCAGAGGCACTGACCAGAAAATCTAGTCACCTCCATTAGTCCTTCTCATGTGCTCTGCTGGCAACTGAGTGCCCAGGCAATGGGTTTTGCCCTCCCTGTGGGAGGCAGACAGGAGTGTAGGAGCTGAGAGAGCATCATCAGGCTGCAGAACAGCATGTGCTGGGGTGGAGTGACACAATTAGGAAGGAGTCTTTGTAAAAAAGAACACGAGGGAGCAAGAAGAGAGGTGGGCTGAAAAGAACCGAGGTAATGAGAAGCCCAGGAAACTACTCAGCTGGATTCTTTGAGATATAAAGTGTTACGGATGTGGCCAGAAAAATGCATCACCGTGCATATTCATTTAATTCCAGGTAGCTTTGTGGGGATGTGGTGGGAGAGGCTGTGTAGGCATTTTTTCCTATATTTCATATACATTCAGATGGTATTTCAGGCCTTGAAAGTGCAGCTGCTAAGCCACTCAACATTTTAAAGGTTGCTTGGCTAAGAAGTATAAAAAAAAAAAGCCTCAAATTTTAATCCTGGAAACCAGGAAATTAAAACAATGTTGGAAAATCAAGAAACACAACACAATTTTTGGACACGTTTTCTTTACAATTATTATAATAGTTTTGGGCACCCTACTAGAATGAAAAAAATCTGTATTGTACTTGAGAATCTGTTGACTTTTTTTTAGCATTTTAATGGTTTTACATAAATTCAGACTTCGAAAGCCTGGCATGAAGTAAGTTAAAGTAGCAAAACAAAATTGTTTAATTACTGATTTTTAGTAAGGTATTTAAAAAACTTCAACAACAATATAAGCAGTTGGTATGTTTTATTCCAGTAGGATGTGCTATCTTCTTGGTCTGAACAATTCCTTCACGCCAATGGGGACTATCACATTGCAGGCTGTGCCTGGAATGACAGTTTCCAGAAAGTAACACAAATCATTAGTGATGCTAATTATTATCAATGTATTTACCACAAAAAAGCTTTAGCTACAACCAAGCCAGAGAAACAGATTTCATTTTGTTAGACTTGAAAATGTAAGAAACACTGCTAGACTAAAAGAGCTATTGAAGGAAGAGACAGTAAAGCAGCTCCTTTCCTGCTTTCAAACAGTATTTAACTGCTGTTGACAGAGAAAGTACAGGGTATCTTTCTAAAGCAGCTCTGCATGGTAAAACACATTTGGGAAGGGCAAATAACTAATCTTGTTAAAAGTTCTCTGTAAAGTACTTTTGCACTCTGGAGATACATGTTCATGCTCTCACACACTGGAGCTGTAGGTGACCTGAAGAGGGATCTGCTCAACAGAAAAAGCAAAGGAGGGAAAACTGAGCACTTAATTTCGTCTGTAATTTTCTCTATTTTCTGTGGTGATAGAGAAGAGCAGTTCTGGAGTGAGGACTTTCTATAGCACAACACAGCTGTTCTTTCTGATGTGTCCCTGAAAGAATTCACCATCTGGCACTGATGATATCACAGCCTGTTGCCATGACACCATCATGTCATCACACGTATCCCACACTCAGCATCCTTTCAGAGCAAGACAGTACAGCTGGCATGTCTGAGTCCAGCAGCCAGCAGAAAAAGGTGACGAGGACCACAGAGCCAGGACATAATGACAAAAATAGCTGCCATGAGCATACCCAGCCACAGGGCTTCTCTGAGGAGGTGCCAAGGAAGGACTTCCTGTGTGCCCCCAACACCCAGGGCAGTGACACCAAAACAGGACCACAAACCAGCTGTGGCATTGCTGACACAACTCTGTTGCAGAGCAGTATCAATGAAAACGTCATGTTTTGCTCAACAAATACTTTCTTGTCTCTAATGCAGTGTGGTCTGGCATTACTGGAAATCCTAAAGTCATCAACACATATAGACAAAATTGATAAAAAGTAGTGAATACTACTACCTTCCCATTCTGCAGTCTATTATTCATTTGATTGCTCTTGGTTTACAGTTCATTTCAGATTTTTATTCTGCAGTCATATAAGGATTAATCTGTTTGGAGAAACTCACAAAACTTGTGTGTTTCAAGTGCATTGCAGTATAACTGGCTGAAGTTTTAGCTCAAACTCACCACTTTTCATGAAAGGACAGCGAAAGGGGAGCATTCAGCTATTACTCAGCCACTTCATGGAATATGCCACAGACCAGAAACATGGTCTTTGATGAGTTATTGCTTAAGTAAAAACATACTTCACATACTTCAAGCATTGATTTCTGTTACAACCGTAAGTCCCTGCCTTCTGTCCATGGGGAAGATATTACAGGATCTTACTTAATTTAAAAAAAACCCAAGATACATAACCTGTAACTACATTTACATTTTTTTGCAACTCTTTGACTAAGGACAACTTAAATTTGTGACTTTCCTGGTAATTTATTACACTTTGCAAGTGAGAAGCAGGCCTTGCAGTCTTAACAAGCAGCCGTGGAGGTGACAGGAAATGGAATTTCCTAATTAGTTTCTGAAATGTATGAGATGATGTGGTTGCCAGAGGTAGCAGAAATCAGACATGATAACTGAGATCTTTTCCTGTCCAATGCAAAGGATGGGAGTAACACAGCTGTGTGAGTATCAAAACTGATGAAATACAATGCACAGACTTTCTCGTGCTGGCTGCTTGTACAAGCCTAGACCAAAAGGGTTTACTGGATCTCGAACAAATAACAAAGAACAAATAAACTGGGTTACAATAAACAGCTTAGCAGTAGATGTCTTCCAGCTTGATTCCTTTTGACCTCAATGACAGTGAACTTTGGTGGAACTGAGTGACCAAACAGGAGGGGTTTCCGTAACTAGAAAAGAAAAATGCATGAGATAGCTGAAAGCTGAACCTCATGACCGATATTTCAATCTTCCTCTTCAGTAGAAGCATATGGAAAGACTCTAAACATCCCTATAAAGAGATCAGAAATCTGGTTATCTTCCTATGCCAACACCCAATGGCAGCTGTCTAGGGGACATGAATAAAACAGTATTTTGTTACCCCTTCCCAGCTATCAGTAAGGTCCAGATTATGGACATCCAAAGACAGAGGTGTAACTTATTTTTTAATAGCCCCTCATAGACTTCTGCCTCACTTCTTACTGAGTCAAGAAACTGTTGCTTTTGCTTAAAACAAAGTCTAAAAATTAAGGAGGACCACTTATAACTCTATTCAGAAAAAATCCTTACCAATCCTTTCCATTTTTCTCATCCCTTCCTCCCCACAAAGGTATGTCTTTGGGATGGCTGTAAACAATAGTCATGGGGATAGCAGTTGTGTGTATTTTGGTTTTTCAAAAGGCTTTGCAGGCAAAAGACCTCAATGTAGTTTAGGGGACCAGCAATGGTATTGGCATCATCAGGCTGAAAAGTATTTACTTTATTTACTTTTCAAAAACGATGTATGTTTGCACTTTGCTTGCTTGCCTTCTTAGAAGAAAAGGATTCATGATTAATGGGGAAAAAATTTCTTCTGTGACTGTGTAATAAAATCCATGCACAGAGAATCTCAATTACTCCCCGCAAGCTCAAGAGAAGCAAGTCTTTCTCCACTTTTGGCCAAGCAAGACTGCACCGTTCCTGGCCTGTCGAAATTAATAGTTGAGGCTGATGCCTGTACAACCAACTCCAAAGAATGGACTGAGTCCAAGCTAGGTCTCCAAGACAACACCCAAATGACATCATGGTCTGTCACCTACCCACCCCGAGCTCCTCTGCATGTGTCACTTTGTGCCAGCTCAGCAATTCCAGCTATGTGAGACTATAGGAAGAGATGTGAAGCCTTGAACACCCTCTGCCTACAACCACCCTCCAGAAGCAGTTGAGACTCCCCCACAGGAGTCTCAGATGCTTCTTTTCTACCTAGAAAACAGCCCATAAGAATTTATATCCTTTGGACTATCCATGCAGGAACACAGCAGACAAGAGGTTAGACAAGGGACACAGCTGACTGATAAGCATACAAACATGAAAAAAGATTTTTGTCACAGCATGAATGTATTATTTATCAAATAATACATTTTCCAGAAGCTTACACTTTTAAGACACCAGAAGGAAAACAGAGTTGGGATGTTTCCTTTTGACAGACTGTATTTCACATTTTGGGCAATAATCCTGGCCTCTCTCTAATTCTTCCAGCCAAAATGTTCAGCCCAGCATACCCAAAATCACACTTCAAACTCAAAATTCAAGCAGCCGATTCTGTGTCTTGCTTTTCTCAATTTCTACTCCAAGAGCTAAACTGCTATTAGTGCAACAAGAGATGAAGACACCAATAGTTACAGCATATTTCATGTAATGAATGAGCAGCTTTTACAAAGAGAAAGACACAAGTGACCAAATCTGTATGTGTTATGTAATGTTTATGCTTCATAAAGACTGTTACAGAAATTTAGGTTGCTTTTTATTAAAGCTTTTTCCAAGTGTGTGATGTTTGCAGTCAGCCATTAATGAGACCCCTGCCAAAAAGGATGAACACTTACCCATAACGTTCATTGAGAAAATGATGCTCATCAAAATGGCTGAATCTCTTCTCAGGTTGCCTGTACACACAGGCACACTGAGCTGTCAGCCGCTTCATGGGGAAATAATTCTAAAAGAACAAGAGCTCTTGACAACGTCACCAATGAACAGAAGTAAGCAGTTTTTCTTTTGGTAGGAAACAGATCATTGCTTCATTTCTATGTTATATTTATATCGCACCAGTTCTGAAAGGATTTTTTTCCCATTTCTTTTAAGAATGCTTTCAGTAGAAGAGACCTATTACATTTTTCTCCTATCTTCAAAGCTTCTTCAACCAATCACAAACTCTTCTCCTGAAAATAAGGCTGATTTGCATGTAACAAATGAGGAAACCAGTTTCTGAAATGAAGACTGATTAGATGACAACTTTTGACTTCAGGGTAATTCCTTCTACTGAAGCTGGGAAAAGCTCGTGAGAAACAGCACCACCAGCAAGTGAAGAATTCCCTCTGGGCAGGACTATACCAACAGCTGGCATAACTGAAAGCAAAGGTGCAATCTTCTGGACAAGGAAGAATCAAGTCTGCAGCACCACAGCTGCATTCTAGTCAAGGAACATTGTATCTTTGGGGGAAAGAAGCGTACATGTTCCCATGACTGAGGACTGCAGCATAATATTTGCGTGCAAGAAAGGTGAATGTTACAGACAACTGAAGTGGCATTTTTGAGTTGCTGCTGCATTTCCTCCATGATTACATGTTTTTACGAAAGATATTTATTAGAAATGTAAAATGACACAGGAGATGGAATAAAAGCACTGCAACAAAGAATTTCCAAGTTTTGCTCAATTACCAGCAAAATGGGATATCTGGCCAACTACCAGCAACAGCCCAGCCCCTGAAAGGAGATTATTTGGCAGCAACTCTGAAGTCTGCAGTAGGGTATTCCTCCCTTTCAGGCCTCAGTACATAGTTCCTAGAGAACAATTCATCCAGTTCTCTCTCCTTCTAACCTCATAGCATATTAGGCATATAAAACCCTCTCAGAAATACTTTAAAGAATGGAAGGCAAGGAAATTTCTTTTATATATTTCTTTTTATAAATTTATATTTTATGTGAAGTAGGAAAGGAATTCAATGCTTGTCTTACATGAGGTCTCTACAAATACTTTTGCAGATCAGAATTTCTGCTTCTGCTAGCAGAACCAGCTGGATGCAGAATAAACCGCGGCAAGAACGGGAACTTGTGCTGAAAAGTAAGAACAACCCATTCTTCCTTTTTTTTCTGAACTGAACTGCACAGGGAAAACACCATCAATACACTGGAAACATTTCAAATAGGAACAGAGAGATTTATGCATGTTAATCTGTGACAGGGTTTTCCCCCCTGTGTGGTATTGCCTGACATTGCTGTGAAAGTCCTGTCAACACTCCTCGTGCTTCTCCGTATGTTAAAACCACTCTTGCTCTAAGTTCAATCTTCCTTAAAAAATACAGCAGCTAAAGAAAGCTTTACCATCTAAGAACTGAAGCGTTCTAACTATGGAAGTTTGTTTATATGAAAAATAAAAGTAAATTACAAGGTGTTAAGAAGAAAATTTATTTGGTCAATGAAAGGAAACCCAAACAAAACACTAGATTTTTGACAAAACCCGCCAAAAACAAGAGTGAAGACAAATGCAGGACTGTTAATATTCCTTTTCTCTCTCTTGTCTCCCTGAAGTTTTTCAGATTAATCACACCAGAAATAAGTCTTGGAAACTGGAGGCTTTTTAATTTCAGTGTTGAATGCAACTTCATCTAATCACATCTAAAGTGAAAGAGGTGGAACTGACATGGAAATGCTGCTTTGAAAAAACAGTAACTACTACTGAAAGCAAAGATATTCCAAACTGCACCGCAGATTTGCTTTGTTGCAGCTGGCTGCTGCAGAGGGCACAGCAACTGCTGCGTGTATGACAAACTACACATGCTACAGAGAAACTCTGGATATTCAATCGGCATGAACTGAAGCTAAAATTTTAGTTGTGACATTCCTCTGTTGCCAGGAAGGCAGATGAATATGTCACTATTAAACCAGCAGAAGGTTCCTTTGCCCTGGGATGGAAATGCTGCAACACAAACTACAGCTCTTCAGCACACAACGATATTTACCAGCAGAGCTTCACAGAGAATCCTTTTAAGTGTTCAGGGTGCCATTTTCTAAGGAGCCACTGGTTTTGAGGGGGCAGTTCAGCCTCTCTTACACAAACCACCAGTGTGCCTCACTCCACCTGGAGACCTATTAGTGGGGCAAGCACAACTGGTCAAAAGTTAAGAGTGACAGAAGCAGAACCAAACAGCCAGTGCAGATGGATGAGCACACACAGAGGCACATCTCTGTGCAGATGGATGAGCACACATCTACTTGCTTACGTTTAAATTTTGTGCATGTCCTATGTGCTTGGCCATTGGAAAGCTTCACCTAAAATGGACATAGCCCACAGGGCTACCTGGCTTCCACAGCTCTGCATACATTGTTCAGCTATAGTCTATCACTCTAACAAGCCTTCTTTAAAGCTTCAAGCCCATTGCTGCTTTTTATTAGAATGGCAAAAATGACTGTAGGCACTGGTCCCAGTAGTGCTGTGTCCTCTTCGGTTTCTCTTCTGCTAAACAGATCTCTAACAGACAGGACCACATCAGGGTTCTGCCCGATCCTCCACCCCTTCATTAAAACATTTTTCTATATAATGTTGCTTTAGAGTCAAACTCCTGCCAGACAAGTATCAGTCTGGAAGAAAAACTTCCTGCTTTATTATAAACCTTTGAAAAAGAATTCAAATGTCTGGGCTATGGTAATTTGATGAGTTGTATCTTGGCCAGTGGGCTCCTGGTTCTCAAAAAAATCCAAGATTAGCAGACATAACACTTTCAAGCTGTGCTGTGTGAAACAAGATCCTAATACTACTACACTAAATAAGACTAAAAAATGGGATCACTCAAATTCCTAAACAGGAAGAGCAGACAATTCCTAAAGTCTTTTTCTTCTCTGCATAGCTTTAAGTTTTCTCAGTTCATTGGGTATGGACATTGTTATGTTTCTTGCAAGCATGGTCAAGGCAAGTGGGTATCAAATGAGTGAATTTTAGACAGGTTTGATATTCCTGTCCCTCCCATTACTACTTGACAACTGTATGTGGGTTGAATGGACTGCGAGCATTGCTGACAGACACTGTAAAAGAAAAAAAGGCCAAAGAAACACATGCTGTCTTGCCAGACTCCCCACCAAAGCCCCAAACCAAAATTTGCAGTTTGTTCTTTCAGCAGCCCAACCTGAGGCACCTGACCCCATAGTTCTGTGCCATGTCAGAGCACAGTCCAGGTACTCACAGTTTAAGGGGAATAATGGGCCAGTATTTGGGCTGCTTTTTGTCACAGTTCCTATCAAAGATCAGCTGCATGGCAGCCTCCATTGCCTGAATTTTGGCAGCTTCAGCACCATACAGTTCCTTCATTTCGGCCATGCGCCTCTCCCCAGGTCTTTCTGTAGGCGGCTCCACAGAACGCTCCACCCTCCTGTGCAGGTCTTGATCAGCCTCCACGTATGGGTCCTCATCTTCCAGCTGCTGCTGCCTCCCTAGACAAAGAAACCATAAGAGATGTAAATTACTGGGCTATCAACCAATCACATTTTATTTTAACTTCTAAAAATATTATATATTCATATTTTTGCTGGGTCTAAAAGGCCAAAATCTACATGTTCTAGGGTGCAGCTGTACTCATTTTGCACAAAGAGAAACTCCTACGAAATATCATTATAAAGTCAGGCTGGAATAAATGGGAAGAAATGAAGAATGTCCTGGAATTGAATCCTAAAACTGTAGGAGACCTCCGTATTAGTACTAATAAGCAAAATCAACATTGCTCCATTTCTCCCCAACATACACATGCCCTGAAAAAACTCAAACAACAAAACAACAAAAACCCAAAACACAACCTCCCTCCTCCTCCCAAGAAAACAGAAACAGCCCAACCAAAAAATCCTAACCCCTGACCCACACCAAAAAAATCTGAACAAGAAGGAGAGTTGTTTCCAAAATAATGACTTAGCAGCTGAGAAAGGAAACAATGCACAGGACAATGCAACTTTAGCTGAACGATAGCCAAGAGAAAATGTAATCAGTTACTACTCTGTGAAAATGAACAAATGGGTCTGTCTTGTCTGCCATTAAGTGCATTCAATGAAACACAGCTGTAAGCATCGTGTTTAGATAAACTGTCCAAACTCAGCCATTTCTCAAGACTTGAAAAGTTAAAAGCTGGCAGCCTTATTCTATTGCTTTGAAGACAAACAAAACAGCACCAACATAAATGCATGCATCTGGTCTTTTAAAGAGGATTTACAACAATTCAAGAGGTGAAACATTTGGACCAATCTGTCAATAAAAATTCTGTGTGGTAAACCTGATTGGAAGCAACAACTTGATTGTGCACATCCAAATTTACCTCCGCTTCCCGGGTACTGCTCTGATGAAACAAACAATGATGTGTGCAGTCAAAGTGCTATACAAAACTCCTCTCTTATGGGGACATTTCTACAAGAGGTAGAAAAATCACATGGCAGCTGAACTCAGTAACAAATGACCATCCTCAAAACCGTGTACCAGGCACAGTTTACTACTATGACAGCAGTCGGGTTTTTTTTAAACATCAAAAAGGACAGCGTGTCCACAGGTCAGGATGCATTAGTCACACACAGGACATGCTTCTCAGCGTTTGGTGCCATGTACCTCTTCCCTCTTTCACCCTAAGGCAGAGATTTAGCTTCCACAACACACATGACGTCTGCAAACCCTAATCCAAAGTTAAGTATCCTGACATTTCTGTGTCAAACATCTGCAGTTTATTTTTATACTGGAAAGTACTGTACTGAGCAGCCAACTGACTGTCAGCCTTCCTAAAAGAATTATGCCCTGTACGTCATTCACAGAAAACAGGTATTTTAAACTGTATGATCAGAAATTTCAGTTTTGGGATCTGTTTGTCTGACAGACACAGAAAGCTTTTGTCCTGTCATTTGAAACACCATTCACAGTTTTGTGCTGGCTGTCGAAGGGCTTGAGGAGTTATTTAGCGATCTATTCCAGAAAGCTGTTTCTGAGATTCTGCTTTAAGGGCACACCCCTGAATTAGGCTGCACTGCCAGAATTCACAAGGAAATATACATTAGAGTCCATATGTGTTTTTGGAAGAGTCAGATTTATTTGGTGTCAGGCCATTTTAACCAGAAGGTCTGAATTAAAGAAACTAACATTGCCTACAGAGGGCTCAGCACTACGAGGACAAGGTATAGCACCCAGGCTACACCTTGAATGCCAGCTTCCTGGGACACCACACTGCCCACAACTACACAACATGCTTTTAAGCACAAACTTGATGCAAATTACACTGAATAGTTTTAGACAGAAAAAACCAAACAAGCCCATGCTGGCAAACCGAAGTCTCCCACTGTAGATTACACAGCAAAACTCTGGCAAGGCAATGAATTGAATCCGTATTTGTTAACTCTCTTGGGCCACAAAGACAATTCCTTGTACTTCTGTGTTGCCCATGGAAATTTTTTATTCTTTAGTCCCCTAGCTGCATGCTAGAGACAGCTGCTTCCTTGCTTGTTTGCTGTAGCATGCTCTCTGGTAGCTCATTGCATATATTGATCCTTAAGAAAAAATAACTTCTCTGGAGACAGATAATGAATTCTTCTGTTTGGAAATTAAATGGAGCTCTAGCAGAAGCTTTATGATGGATGAGTGGGTTACAGTTTAGTGTGCATCAATCTCCATTTCTCAGCACAGAGTAGTTCATAAATCTGTAGATCCTAATTGTAACAATTAAAATAACAATACCGATTTAAATTCCATTCTCAGAATTACCTGATGAACGTCTGGAGTGTTTTACTTTATACTAATCAGATGTACTGCCCTTAACTTTCTAACCTGACTTCTGCTATTCCACAGCTACTAGTTAAAAAAATCCCAGAGTGATTGTATTACAGAGTTTTAGACACATAAATCAGGTCTAGAATCCAGGTAAAGGCTCAGGGCAGAAATCTGCTATAGGGACCCACAGTTTTTTGCATCAAAGGCTGAATTTGAGCATAGAACATGACAGCTGTTGCTGGTAATACCACTGCAGCTGTGTGGAGCATGTTGCAGTTTCAGATCAGTTATTTGTGCAGAGATACTACTGTGACAAACTCCACAGTCACAGACAGAATCATAGAATGGCTTGGGCTAGAAGGGACCTTAAAGATCATCTTATTCCAACCCCCTTGCCACAGGAAGGGACAGTGTCCACCAGACCCAGTTGCTCAGAGCCCCATCCAGCCTGGACTTGAACACTGCCAGGGATGGGGCATCCAGAGCTTACCAGGGCAACTTGTTCCAGTGTTTCACCACCCTCCCAGCTGGCAGCACTATTTGCTTTTACAGACTACCAAGGAAAGAAGTCATGAAACTAAATGGGCATATGAACTACTGCTTTTCCAAAAACAGTCTTTCCAGCCAAACACAGACATAAGGAATCAGTAACAGAGAAAGTATTGCCCTGTTGAGATGCACACTAAACTTTCTTTGGTGGGGCAAGAGCTGGGAAGCAGAACTGCTGTAATTTCCAGCAGTCTGGATTCTATCCATTACCTCAAAGTTTACTTTAAAAGCAATACAAAGCAGTATAACTTGGGCTAAATGTGCAACTACCTCTTCATCAAAAAGTTGACAACAAGAATCTGACAATGGAAATACAAACAAAATTATAAACTGTCTATAACCCTGAGCCTATGGAGACAACCAGAATTCCTCTGAAGCCAGTAACACATACTCATCCACGAAGCAGATAGCATGGTTTATCAAAACACTAATTCTCAGCCTGCAGCAATGAAGTCCCCAGCTCATTCTCAGATCAGTTTCACATTCCAAATTCACAAGCCAGTGGGCTGCCAAGTTATAAATGTAAAACAAGTAATTTTTACACAATTCTAAGTAGTTCCTCCTTCCACTTCACACAGTCGAAAATAAACAGGCTTTCTTTTACAGCATTCAGATTCAACTACTGGCAAGCTTCCCCCAATCAAGGAACAGTATTTTGCAAACGTTCACAAGACAGGCAGGCAGCTGCAATGGTGGTTGGTTCCTGCACAAAGGAAAAGCATTGATGACGTTTTCTCAGTTGATCAGTTCCATTTCTTTTCAAAGATGCTCTTTCTCTATCTTGAAGCTCTTTTCAAAATTAACTCATTCGTACCAAGTCCAGCTCTGCTGGGAAGTTATTGCTACCTGGCCAAAACCAGTTGGGACACCTTTTTCCAAACACAGTAAATAGAATTCTTTAACCATGAAGGAAAAAAGTCCAGATCTGTCATGGTTTGCCCCCAGTGTCCTGGATAACCTAAAATGTTATTGTATTCCATATCTACCTGTGCCCAAAATGGGAAATGTCTCTTTAAGACCCTGGATCTGGAAAGGGAACCATGGCACCGGCAGGTGCCGGTCTTTTTAAACTCGGGGTTGCTCAAGCAGAGCTCTCTCTTGCCTCATGACTCTCACTCTTTGCCTTTTGTTCTTGCAGGCAGAGAGCTGAGGCAGCACAGGTGGAGGCTCCCCTCCGGTTTTCTTTTGGATTTTTTTACGAGGTAGGCAGGTGTTCAGCCATCTCCAGGAGAGCAGGGCCCCATCACACATAACAGTGACTTGGGAAGACAAACTCCATCACTCCAAATGTCCCCCCCTTCCTTCTTCTTCCCCTCGCTTTATGTACTGAGCATGACGTCAGATGGTCTGGAATATCCCTCTGCTCAGTTGGGGTCAGCTGTCCTGGCTGTGTCTCCTCCCAACCTCCCTTGCACCCCCAACTTCCTCACCAGTGTGGGAGTAGGAAGGGCAGAAAAGGCCTTGGCTCTGTGTAGGCCCCGCTCAGCAATAACAAAAACACTTCTGTATCATTAACCCTGTGTTGAGTGCAGATTTTAAAGACTGCCTCATACCAGTCACTGTGAAGGAAATAAACTCTACCCCAGCCAAAACCAGCACATCTACCTAACTCACACCACGTCCTGTGCCCTCATCAGTAATTCTAGGCCTTATGAAAGAAAGTTTTCGATTACTGTTTCTCCCTTCACCACTTTTTATGGATGAATTTTAATCTGGCGTGTACCAGCTGAAAAGAAAAGTGAACAAATACAGACAACTACCTCCATCCTCAGGGACTGCCAAAAGCAGGAGAAACAGTAAGTAGTGTATTAGCCATTCACTGCATTTCAGCCTTCATATGCACACAAATGATATCTCACATATTTTCAGTGAGACTATGACCTAAGCCCTTCAAGACATAAGCTATTTTCCCCATAGGTCCTTAGAAACTCAGATGCCTTGTTTCTCTTATTTTATAAAAGGGAAAGTGCCACACACTTCTTGTAGGTTTGATCCACTTTACATTTCTTTCTTTCATAGTAATATCCTTTGAGAAGCTTAAGTAGTAATAATAATAAAAAAAAATTCCTGTCTGGAATTTATCCTTCTCTTATTAAAAGAAAAGAAAACCAACAAAACAAACCAAGGAAAAAAACCAACTTCAAAACCAAAACCCAAATAAATTCCCTTATTTAGAGAGAAGTCTCCATGAAGAGACTTTGTAACATTAAAAGGACATAGAAGTAGAGGGGGTAATTATTTATGTCAGATTTTTAATGAAGGACTCACACCCAGCATTGTGTGGTTTCTTGTACCATTTTTAGCTCTCGGTACTTATACATCCAACCCTCAGCTCAGTGCAGCGAGTGTTCATATGGCATCTGACAACGTTTCTTATTCAGACATTCTTCCCCCACAGGTCTGTAGGTGCCCACACTCAGCAGCCTGCCATGTGCTGCCCCACACAATGGCAGGTACGGTAAGAGACCAAGGCTTGCTCCTCCCAAGCATTAAATACCATTGCTGATTTTCAGTTGCTTGCTTAGTTAGCGCATTATTTTTCAAGGAAATATTGCACTTTCTCCAGTCTTGATGTGTTTTTAATTTTCCATGATTTCAGACTGACCTATACCCTGTTCACATATTTGTCTGCTTATTTTAAATGATGAATTATTTTCTGTTACTGCTGCGTGTGCACTTCGCGAGCTTTTTCATCTTAAATGCTACCTGAGCTGATCTGGAGCAGCCCACACTAATAGTTAAAACCACTACCCATTTCTACTGATTAAAAACTCCTAGTTCCCTTTTTGAATGCCACTTCCCACGAGCCTATCTGCTGTGTTAAGTCTTCTGCCCACACAGGCTTCTCCATGCAAAATGCCAGCTTCTTCATCTTCCTAGGAAAGCTAAATACCTTTACCATAAACCTGCATAAGAGGTTTTTTTTTTGAGGTGATACAATCAGACCATTTTATTGTGCCCATACTTCCATGAACTGGGCATAACATGAGAAAAATCAAAATCTTTGCCTCAAGGAATTCCACCAAAACAGGGATTTAAATCAGGATTTGTAAACAGGATATTCAAGGAGTTTAATTTCTGCAGAGCTCTGCAGAGCTCTGGATTTCCAGAAGGCTGGAATCTCAACTACTACTCTTTATCAAGTGTGCAAAGCTTTGCAGAACAAGAGTTTCCATCAGTGGGAGTCTACAGGATACAAACAATTGTGACTTACCCCCACATCTGTAAAGATAAAATATTCTTGGTTGCTAAAAACAGCGTGGTCTTGCTTGCTGGAGGGCTACTATGGAACACTAAGTAATTTATGGAAATTGTGGAAACATGCTGAAAGACAATGATGATTTTATAGCAGAATGAACAGCCTCGTTCTAGATGTAAGCTGGTTTGGGGAAAATAGACTTCTTTTTAAACTTATTCTTAAATTTAAAACTTTGTGCTTGCAAAAGGTGTGACAAAAGGATCCCCCATGACACCATGTAACTTTCCCATTTTTAACAGAAGTCTGATCTCCAAAGACAGCTAGGTCTTATCTTACTATGCCAGCAGTCTCATCTATACAGAAAAATCAAATGCTGTAGCTGACTGGAAAACACTAATTTGGAATAAAAATTACTTCTGGTGGGAGTAATTGCCTGCAATGTTAAGCTTTCAGTCACCAGTCACGACGACCATGTAAGAGAAATACCAAAAATGCTGAGGATATTAAAGCCCCAAATATCTACACTGACAAAGTTTCCATCTGCTAGTTGAGGAGAGAATGAGTTAAAAGAAGTGGACTATTTCACCACATATATCTACAAGCAATGCAATATTCTCAAGAAAAAAGAAAACTTTCTCTTACAGGCTTTGAAGTAAGAGCAGATGTGATTCCTTGGCAAGCTTGTGGCAGTCTGAAACCATGGTTCTATGGACATTTTTCCTTCCTCAGCTACAAAAGCAGCTTATGCAATTTCTGCTCTCCTCCTCCTCCCTCAGCTGTGTGCTCCAGCTCCCAGGCCCCTCATGGATGATGTTACAATTGTCTAAGGGGCAACACAAATAACCCTACAAAAATCAAACAATCCCCCCCAAACAAAACCCCAAACCATTGTATTTAGTTCTAGTACAGTTCAGTGCCCTGGAAACATCAGAGCAGGAGTGAATGTCTAGGAAGACGAATTGCTTAGCCTGGCTGTGGCACCAAGATGTGTTTACTGAAGCACAGCTCAACTGAAACCTATTGGTAAGAGCAGGAAACAATCTCAGGTAAGAGAGTGCACTCCCTCAGACAGACTCAGTTGCAACAGGCTGTCTAAACAGACGGCAAACAGATTTTGCAAATGTGAAGTACTCCAATACCTTCTCTTTCACTCTTTCAATTTTTCTACACATTTTGAAGAGGACAGCTCTGTAAAAACAGGGCAAACCACTTACCAACACAGCAAGTGGAGAAAAACTACCTTTGAAATAAAAATTAATAGAAACCAAGGAAGCAAGATTAGAACTAAGGTGTTCCACTTTCCGGTTTGCTACTTAGTGGTATGTGTCACTCTCAAGTTAATTAACTACACGCCTCATTGTAATTAACCTGTAAAATGAATCTAATAAATTAAAGAATTAATTAACTCACATTATTTTGTTATTTGCGTTAAGTAACTGGCAGAAAGTTACACAGCTAACTGGAGAATAAAGAAGCCGATTTCTGTTTTAGAAATAGGATTAAAACCCAAGAAGGATTGTTGTGTGGTCTCCAAAACAAACTGCCAAGGATCCTAGGCAGAAATAATAAAAGCCTTCATGTCCATGTTTACATTAGCACTAGGCTACACTGGTTACTGCCCAGCTAAACGTCAAATCACCTTTCTTTTATTGTCTTCTATTACCTTCCACAATGAAACCCTTAACAAGGAGTATTTTTAGCCCAACCAGAAAATGCACTGAAACAATTAAACCCCAAGAACATGAAACAGTCAGCTAGTCAGTAGAACTTCAAGTGAAAGCCTGCTCTAGAAATTAGATTGCTCTAAATGTAATTCATAATCAGGGATTTGTTGATGAAGGCTAGAAAACACAGAGGTGAGCCCTGTGCAATCAGGGGTCTGTATCACACCAGAGGCACCAAGGTGTCTGTACGCTGGTGCCACCTGACAGAATTAAACTGATAGGAAGTTGCTGACTGACCACTGCTTAGAAATTAGTACAGGATCAGGCACTGGCAGCTGCCTCTAGTAAGGATCAAGTCTAC
Organism: Falcunculus frontatus; assembly: GCA_013398115.1. NCBI lineage: Eukaryota > Metazoa > Chordata > Aves > Passeriformes > Falcunculus > Falcunculus frontatus. The sequence continues at coordinate 925,024 of VZRV01002387.1, read as the reverse complement.
TTCAATAAGATTAAATACAGACCAGCTGACTCTGCACTCCCATCCCCCAAAACAACTTCAATCTGTCACTGATGGCAACAATGCTGACACCAGACAAAGACAACACTGCTAGAGTAAACAGAAGGATTACTTAAATCTATATATAACTATGTCTTCACATACATTTATGGCACAGTCTGAGGAAACCGAACAAGGAAATGTTAAAATTTAAAAGTGTTACTTTAAAAGCAAACCAGAACACTGAAGAAACATGAGTTTCACAATAATTTTTTTATGTGTGCCCTGAATAGAAATTAAACACATGCACTTGGAAGAACATGTTTCACGATGCACGGAGCTGCTGGACAGCTAAATAATACTGAGTTTGGTGCTTTCAGGAAAAAAAGAAAGAAAGTAGTCTGTGTCAGTCTTCTAGATCAAACTCACATATTTGAACTTCACACTGAAATTTCTTTCTTGACTCCAGATACACTACAGTGCTGAATTCAAGTCTGGTTTATTGTTTGATATGAGAAAGCTACTTTATCAAAAATACCTGAAAAATACTTTTTTGGAGAGCAACTTGCAGCCATATTGCTGATTTTCTGGAAGGAAGTATACTCAGGCTATGAACCAACCTTTCAGTTAACTGGAAGGTCCAAAATTCAGTATTACCACAGACATACAGAATTAAATAACAAGGTCTAATCCAGAGAAAATTCATTTCGGCAAGGAAATACACATTTTCTCCATGCTGCTAGTAAACTACATGTGCTGCCTGACCAAGCATTTGGAAAGAGACATCTGGAAAAAGGGTCAAACTAAAGTAATCAGTGAAACATATCACAGTTTGTAAAAGGAAGGGCTGAGGGGTAGTTTTGGAAATGTAAGTTTACCTATGACCTTCTGAATTTCTCATTGCTCATTGCAGCACTCTAGTAAATTAAACGAAATATACTTAAACACATGAGGGTAATTTCTATGCCCAGTATTAAAAACACAACAAAAAACATTGGGGAAGTATGCCAGAAGAAACCTGCAGATGTGCATCTATTGTACCTTCCACATAATGGGAATGTTTGACTTCAGAAGTAGCTCCAGGGTTTGGTGCTGGAGCACAAGTCTGAGCACTCTCTTTTAAGAGACAGCTGGCATCCCACCTGGCAGGAAGTTAAGTCGTACTTCTTAGCACTTGGGAGCCCCCTGTCTCCTCTCTGTCACTTCAGTGGGATAATTCATACAGGAATGAAGTATTTCAGTGACTTGATGAAGACTTTATATGAGCAGAGCCACCAGACTAAAAGCCCATCTAGTCTCATAGCCCGCTCATGACAGAGGTCAGTACCTAACGCCAAGGGAAGGATGCAAAAGCAGGGAATAAAAATCCTTACACATCACCAGCATCACCCAGTAGAAATGGAGAGATCAGAAAAATGCAGATGCTTCTTCCTGCACTCCTCCAAAGCCAGCCAGCTGCTCTGCGATCTACCACCTCAACACCTCCTCCATCAGCATGTTGCACATGATGCAATCTTCACAGTCCGGACTCTTCTACATTTACCAGTGGCCAAAAATCCCAAGGCAATGACAACTGATGAATTTCAAAGTGAGTCTTCCAAAGCTCTGTTCAGCAACCACATCAGAAATTGCAGACCTTCTAGAAATCAGGGTATTCGGCAAGGCTTGTACAAAGTGAGAACAGCAGCATTGGTTTCAGCATTTGAACAACCACAGAAAAGTTGAGGCCCAGCATGCTCTTTGGAGACCTACATTACTTGGCAAAGTTACTACAATTTCTGTGAACACGGAGCTGACTTTTAGAGCAACAATCACTTCAGCAACTACAAATGAAATTAAACCCAGGAGATTCTTATCCAGCTAAATTTGAATAATAACACTCAAGGGTGTAACACCCATGTTATTTATTTCAGTAAAAATATCCATTTAAGATTTAGCCTTCATTTTTTCACATTACCTCTATGATTTCAGTGTACCAGAGCAGTGTTCTGACAACTTCAGACACGTGTCCTTGAAAATATCGGGGGAAATTCTGACAGCTACATAAACAGCTTTGGGTACTTTGGAGGCCAGCAACAATTGTAACAACTGTAACACTGATGAACAGCTGGATTGATCTGTACTGGGTACTTCATAGGTTTGCAGCACAAGTGTTTCTCAGTATGTTACCATATCAAACTTCTCTATTTTTCTGAGTGACAGGGAAGTGCTATCACCCCTATATTAAAGGTCAAAATAAACAGAAAATGGACACAAATTCCTAGAGCAGGAGGTGTTCTAGATTCCTTGGAGTAAGCTTCACAGCAAATGACATCATAAGGTGGCACAGGTGCTCAACCCAGTCACTGGAAGGACAAGAGGGACCATGTTCCCCTTGTATCCTTAGCGTTTAAGACGCATCATCCTTTGGGTATAAATGACTAGCTTTTTTCTTCCTGGAAGGTATATGTGAAAGACAAAGACTATTACTTGGGATATTTGTTTCTGAATTCCACCCATGCCGAAAGCTTTTGCGGATCTAGTCCTAAGAGGCACACTCAAGGCTCTGACAAAGTCTGTACAAGCCACCCAAGTCTGAGATGGGTGGCCTAACAACCTCTGTCTGTCTCTCTCACTTGATTTTTAGCATCCAAGGAAATGAGTTTTGAAAACACCCAGGCAGATGGAAGTCTCCAAACTGTCAGTTTCTGCCATGCCAACACCCACATTTCCCTAACGACAAAGGATGTGAATTCCATCTGGATGCTTCTGATAAAACTGAGGCACAGTGAGAGATGCTGAAAAGCAAATGGTGCCTCTGAAATCTTGGCATTAACAATACCCCATTAAAACTAGCAGGGGTAAATTATGTATCTCCAAGCAAATCTGTCTGTACAGGGGATTTGCTTTATAACCAAGAGACCTAAAATATGTAACACTCGAGGTATTTTGCTGCCATGCTCTGTTGCAACTTCTGAGTAGATTTTGTAGATCATGAGTGTAGAAAGCAGACATCATCATTACATCCATTTCTACCTTGGTCTCTGGCATTTGTTTTTCACTATTACTCCAATGCAGAATGCCCTGAAACTTTAAACATTCTTTCTACAACAAAAGCTCCCCCAGTAGATACCAAAATAAGTTGTGTTAAAAAACACTTACTTCATAGCCCACAATGTCACTGCCCACTTACAAGGCTGAAAGTATCACACTAAAGGCAGGTGAATTCAGATTCATCAGCAGAGAACTGAGACACAGCTTTCTCCTAAGACCATTTAGAGGTCCAGAAATGCTGCATGTGGCACCCAGATGGAACCAGTAATCTAGAAATTTTAGGGAAAAGAGAAAAGTGCATAAACTACAAAGACAGACTGCCCAAGCTGAGTGATTAGCACAGAGACGCTTTTATGCCTCTTTTCCCTGGAGCTGTGTCTGCCGGCATGGTCTCACCTGCTCTTTCCCACAGTAGCTGCAGCTGCTTTCACAGGCTTCCCTGCAGGGACAAAGAATGAAGAGGAGACTAGAGGAGCCACTCAGAGCAGCTGCAGATGCTAATGGAATAAGCAAGCAGGCAAACTTGCCTTCAAAAAATTACCAGCACCAGTTCTGAGTGTAAGTTGTGTCTGCATCTTCCCACACCAAACTGTTTCCACGTGAAGCAATCTTCCATAACAGCGTTCTGAAAGGAATTTTTGCTCTTAAAACAAGACCGGGGAAGGATTCCTTGTTTCACATGTGGCCTCAGTACAGGAGCCCACCTGTTGGTTCTTTGCCAAAACTTTGCAGAGCCCAGATATGCCACAGCAATACCTTCAATCCTTGGAAACCTCATGGACATAAAACAGGCACTGACACTTTTTGTGATCTGAAACTGAATTACCACATATATTTTCTTTGTAAAGAGAAAGTTCCAGTGGCTGATCCATCAGAGCAAGCTACTGACCTGTTTCCATGGGATCCTTTTGCAATCAGCAACTACCAAGAAACAGTTACCAAATGCACCTCAGATGGTGAGGGACAGAGCAGCTGAGAGGAACAATGACTTGTCTCTCCTATTTTTATTCCTGTATCCTCAAGACCCAGTCAGAAGGAATTTTACCACAGTACTGATTTATCAGGGCAACAACAATACAAGATTACCAGACTTCTCTTACTGACTTATGAATAACTTAGGGATAATAGCTGCTCTATTAGATTAGCTCAAATTTCGTATTTGTTCAGCAAAGATGTTGTCAACAAGATGCATTTTGGTCACAGGGATGACATCTAAGTTAACTGTTAAGCAAAAGGTCTGTAAAGAACAATTATCTCAGATCATATTGTTCATTATTCTACCACTTGAGGCTTTTGCTTACTTCCTGCTGAGGTACTCAAAATCTCTTATAAAGATAAATAAACGGAACGTTTTAACAAGCCCCCTAGTGTATGTACTGTCTCACTACAATAAGAGGAACACAGGCAGACAAAGGGTGGACAACTTCAGGCACAGGTTTCTGAAGTTGAATACATATTTTCATGTTAAGACAGCATTCTTCATTTCCATCAAATGTAAGAGCAATTAGAGGTGTTCAACATCTTGGCATTCCTCTTAAAGCAACATCTACACTACAGTCACACTGAACCACATGTGCTTCTTTTCCCACACTCCCAGCTATAAACCTGCTGTAAATCAAATACCAATACTCCATAGCATGCTTAGAAAGAACTAAGACCAGTACAGCCACTGGCAGATTGGGAACTGGCATTCCAGGTCCCAGCTTCACCCAACTCTCCAGGCTGCATGCATGGGAGACTGGTCCACAGAATCCACAGATGCCACCTAGGAGCTGAAACCTGTGGCATTCCTTAGCATAAAACAAAAAGCCTGGCCTTGTTCCTGTGTACTTTCAGGGGTTGCCACACTGTCAAACAGGCTCAGCCTGAGGCACATACAAATGAGAAAGACTTTATATATAATTTCCAGATATATGTATTAAGTCTCCCCCAACTCTCCAGAGCACACAGCAGAAGATATCCATTTCTGACTGCCTCTGGTCCAGCAACACCAAAAGTGCAGTTTCCTCGGCAGCACCTCGAGCTTTCTAATGCCTCTCTTTCATGACTTCCTGCAACAGCAAGACATAGCTTCACAAAGCAAAGCTACACATTCTCCTAAGCTCAAATTCTGTCTCTAGCATAGGATCCAAGGACATTTTCTTGATTATCACATATTTTACATATGGCTGTGTTTCCAAACACAGTGTTGGTATGCTTTGTATAAAGATAACCTTGTCTGTCATGAAACAGATGTAAAACTGTGCCCAGCTGTTGTTGCCCTCCAGACTCTCTAAATTTGCAAGTAGAGATTAGTTTTCAATATTAAAGCAGTGAAAATTGTGGCACTTTTCCTTGTTTCTTTAGTAAGAAGGCATTTTCTCAGTTGTTCCAGTACCAAATAACACCGTCTCTATGCTGGACACAGTGTGTGCACTTGAGAAGATTCTGCTGCTACACAACAAAAGGTTCAATCGTCAGGATCAGAGATGTGGTACAAAAGAAGTAACTTTCTCACATTGCTTCTTCAGTTCACAAAAGAATGTGTTTCAAAAGCATCTCTCAAGCACCCACACATATTGCAGAGAGCGCTCTTATTTCACAGGCATTTCTCAAAAGCTTCAGCAACTCAGCTTCTAAAGACTGCAGCTAAAGCTCATGCCAAACAAGGCTTTTTGGTTTGTCAGAAAGTTTGTCAACCAAGGCTGTTAAAGCCAGGGAAGTTGAGCAGATATTTCTAAGTACACCATCCACACTGCTTGGACAGTTTAGGGTAGGGAAGAAGAAAGAAAAAGAAATGGTGGGGACCAGGAGTCTGTAGTTCAAGAATTTGAGCTACAGCCATATGAAGAAAAAGGCAGATAAAAAACAGGGAAAAGCATTTACCAGAAGTGAAGGAAACAAGGAAAACGCGGTGGCAAAACCCCCGAATCAAAGTCTATTTTCCAAGAGGCACGCAGGCCTTAAACAAAACCAAAGGCTTCATGGATCTGGTACGATTCAAACAAGTTACAAAACATGGAAAATTCCATTACTTCCTCTTCACAGAAGAGGCAGTGGCAACTATCATCTTTCAGAGAAAAAGAAACCTGAGGGAAAAAGCCTACAGATTGCAGTTTTGAAACAAACATCTTCATTCACCATTTCCTTTCATTTCTAAAGAAATATTTTCCATCTAGCATAAAAAATTTTAAGTTGAGACATTATTTTTGGGAAAAGCCGGAGGGTATGTGTGGGCAATACAAACAGAGGCTTTAATGGAAAAAACTAGTCAGCATTAACAAATGACAGACTATTATCCTTCGGTAATGAACTGACATGATGGTACTTTCCCTTGCTTTTCTTGGTTTTTAAATAAAGGATTCTGTCTGTGTCCTGTTAACTACTACAGAATGGTTCTCAATGTACTTGCAATGCTGCACTCACTCAATTATAGCAGTGATAAGAGTTCCTCTTATATGCAAAAAAGAACAAAGAAAAACCGTATAAGGACAAACTACTTTTCAAAGGCTAAATTTAGAAGTGTAATAAATATGTGCAATTAGACAATTTACAGAACTATCAGGCTCGTGGATCATCCTTTCTTGGTTTTTGCCCTTTTAATTCTTGCAAATGTAGAAAGGCAGCTTACTGCATTCTGTCCTTTACATCTAGGATGCCTGGAGAATCTGCTCCCATACCTAGGTCTGACAGATATGATAACCCAGGAAAACAACTTCATGCTTTTCGACCGCCAGAGGCAAAACTTAAATGCAACCATAAACATTCCCAAGATGCAAAGTATATTTGGATCGCCAGCTACATGAAGAACCAGAACGACAGAGTAGCCTGACAAGAAAACCCTCTAAAAAAAGAGAATCACTATATAATTACAATTGCATATGAAGAAACAAATGAAGAGGAATTAAAACTCTCTGTAAGGGATTTTAACCAAATGTACCATCTATCTAAAATATGAGATAAATTTGTAGTGCATTAGTATGTCTGAGTTCATACAGCCTCAGCAAAACTTTGCTCATAATTACTTCTGGGCATTCCAGGAGGAACACGTAATTGACTACAACACATGATACAATATAAAAACTAGTAAGAAATTGACATGACTTCAAAGACAAAAAAAAGATTGTTTTAGAAGAGGTTGGTTGTGAACTGTATCACTGCAGAAGTGTTAAATCATGCAGCAAGTTTGCCAGTTTCAAAGCCCTTACTTTCCAAGTCAGCCAATCACTGCAAATGCCCACTGTGAAAACAAAACAAAAAATCCTACAGAAGTTAGGAATCTGCTTCTTCTTCAAGTTGGTGGCAGCTACCAAGAAATGAAAAAAATCTTAAATTTTCTTCTTTGGCTAGTCTGACACAACGTCTTTCTTATCTTTGAAGCTCTTCTCTTTGCAATTAGCATTAAGCTCGTATGTCACTATCTAGGCTCAAATGCCTTTCACAGACCCACAATACCATAGAATCATTAAGGTTGGAAAAGACCTCCAAGATTGAGTCATATCATTCCCACCTACATCTCAAGCCTATTTAAGTCTTTCACAGCTAAAGTTTGCAAGATCTTATCCTCTGATGTCTGTGATCACTTACCTCCAGCAAGCTCTAGATCAGGCACTACAAGTGAAGAGCCTGACATCAGCTAGGACTCCTTTTCATCCATTTGATTATCCTTCTACATGCTGATGAGACATCTGTGGATCAGGTGTGGGAACCAGCTATATCTCATTTGAAAAATCAAGACTCACTACACATGTCCAAAATAGCTGCATTAATGCTGTGTAGTATTTCCTAATTTTGGATGGCTAGAAAAACACCAAACTAATAGAGGTCATACTTCACAAAGATTAGTATCCCCTTCCTTATGTGCCAAATTCCCTTTCCTATTTGCCCCACTGCTGCTCTGTTCCCTTGTGACTCACAGTTCATTAAGTTGCCCATAAACGTGAATCAAACTCTTGCGAACTCTGCTTTTAAAAGACGAGCAAGCTGTGTATCTTCTCCCAAGTGAGTATCAAGGTGCAGGGGTCAGAGGATGTGAATTCCACCTGGAGCCCCGTACTGATGCCAGAGGAAGAAAACACGAGACAGAGTCTTCACCTTAATGTTCCCTAAGGACTGGCTTTTGCTTTAACTGATCATCAAGGTCTCTATTGGTATTCCGCTGTGGCACACCCAAACAATCTCATTCTTTTTAAAGGCTATGTAAAACTCTTGCCTCCTTGCCTCACACTTACAAATGTCTCTTTCATACATGGAGGCCTAAACTGCAGGCACTACTGAGGTTTCTGCTGCCCAAGTTTCTCCGTAAATCTGCTCCTAAGGTAGGCATGCTCAGGACATGCATCTTGGGATTAAAAGGAAAAGGCAGTACATAGAAAAGACTCAAGTAACCGCGGGTTTCTTTTGCGGATACATTATCTCAACCTTCTCAGGCATCAATACAGAATGACAACTGTTCTTAAACACAGTATGAAAGACATAACATGATATAGCATCATTATGGATTGCTTAATGAACCTCTAAATTTAATTTTGTTCATAAACAGCAATCAGGGAAATTAATAAAACTACCTCTTAAAGTAGAGTAGTACTGCTTTCAACACGGTCTCTGTACCAGCTCATTTCCACACCATCAGGGAAATAATGATTTTCCCCTCCTCCTGCTGCTTATGTTTCTTGTTTTGAGAAACTTCAACAGAATAAAAAAAATATTCTATTTTCCTTTTCCCTCACCATGCAAGAAAAAATTATTTCCGAACAAGATCATGCTGTATTTTTAATTACTCACAAAACTGGCATTTAGAAAGCACCATTCACCATAGATTTCTATGTCATTTTAAATTTCATTTAACTCAAGTACTTGTTTACTTTCTCATGCTTTGAGGAATTACAGATGCTTACTTAGTACTATCCTCACTTTATCAGGGAAGCTACTAAAGAAACTGAGGCATGCAGTAGTGAAAGACCAGAGCCTGCTTGAATTTGCATGAAGATCTGCAATAGTGCCACTGAAGTGCATGGAATTACACTCATCCAGAACTAGGTTACTACGCAGCACACAGCAGAGACCAAATCATTCCAAAAGGCTCCAAGTACTGCTGTGGTGGAAGGAACAAAAGTAAAATCTGTATTCTGAGTCAGAAACCTCTTCCCAATTCACCTGCTCATCATAAAGAATCAAATCATATTTTTAGCAAGGGCAGCCAGTGAGGGGTCAGGAAGAGACTAAAGAGTTTTACCAAGGTCATACAGGATATTTGCAACAGAGAACATCTCTAAGCCCTGATTTCCCAATTGCCAGGATACCATCTTATATCAGTCACAAACCTTTAAACACCACTAATCATCATAGTTAAAATAAATCCAAATAAAATGTTCTGCATTCCCAGAAGTAGCCCAGTGTCTTAAAGCATCATGTACCTCATCAAAGAACATTTCAAGAGAGAACATCGAACTGATTCTGCAAATGCATGATGAGAAAAGGATTCTTGTCAGGCATGAGAGGAAGTATGAGTGCTAATGTCTTTACAAACAATTTGATACATACATAACAATGGTTAACGTCTTTGAAATGGGTCTTAATGCCTCTACTGACTTTGGGAAGCAGGTTAATTACTGGGCCCAGACAGCTTGGCTCTGAAATAGACAAGGGTCTGCACAAGCCTGAACTTCCGAACTTTGGGGTAAAACAGTAGTTCAAGGGGGAATATGGGGTAGGTGGTTAGGGAAGGCTGTACCTTCCTAGTACCTCAGCCAATGGGGAAAGGAAGAGGGCAACATGCGGCCAGGAGTTAGGGTAAAAGGGAGCTGTGCTCTCCAAAACCTTGAGAGAGAAAACCCGTGGGCGTGTGCCCTGGTGGACTCTCTCCCTTTATTCGAATAAAGTTGAAGGACTCCTCTGTCTCCTTTTTGGACAGAAACCTCTGGCGCTGGTGGATTTTCCTCACAGGCACTATCCACAGAGCTCCTTAACTCACTTTCCTCTGCTAACTAGATCAACTGTGCATCACACTGATGAAAAGTGTGAAGTTGAGCTGTTCACCCTCTGATACCGGCTGATCAAAGAACTTAAACCACTTTTTCTTTCCCTTCCAGTCATTGCCTTTATGATATGTTTTTAGAACATTGTCTCTTTCAGAGAAGCAGAGAAAGCTCTATTAAACATTCATTCTGGGTATTTCCTACTGGAGTCATGCAAGGAAAGTTATTTTTATCATGCTGCTTTCTTAAAACAGGTAACAAATTTATCTGCATCATCAGTTTGAGTAAAGTGTCAATAAAGTACAGAATAATCCTTTACTTCTGTTTCACAGAAACAAAGATGACCAATACCTCAGAGGATCAAGACCTGAGCAAAATCTTAAGGCTTTGGCTTACATCCCCTACTAAAGGACCTGGGTCCAGATCAAGATGCAAAACAAAGAGAAACTTGTGGTATAGTACAGAATGAAGAGGATGCAGGGGGAGAAGAAAAGGGTCATGAAATTTTACAGTCAGGTTAGCCAAAGAATAACAAACAAAATGGCTGCTCCATGCTATAAAATACATTGAGGCTTACTCTAGGGTTCAGTGATGTAGTCAAGCATTTCCTGTGGGGTCCCCCTTCAAACATATAGCACATTAACTACATTTAACCATAAAAATTGTGGAGCTTAATTTTAATTAATCTCAGCACTGAAGATTAATATTGTCTTCTGGAGGAAAGTGTTATTCATTGCAGTCATAATTTTCTCTCTCTCTCACCAAAAACTTTCAAACATTTTCTGAAACTTGTTTCTAATGAGTGGAACTTAAGTGCACCCATCAGTTCTGCCTATTTCATTCTGGTTGGCTTGCTCACTTGCAGCGCCTGTTTCTGTGAATTCTTACAAAACCTGTAAATATTGAAGCCATCCAGCACTCAATGTCATGGCCACTAAATACCACAAAACACAGAACAAGCATAGACTTACGCAGTTCTTCTCGGTGCCTCTCTGTCTCCGCGAAAAACTGGCGAAGCTCCTCTGTGATCTCCATATTACTCAAGTCATATTCTATCTCCCCTTCAGACTCGGAGTCTTCCTCCATTTCAGAGTCCGTTTCAGCATCCTCTTCCATTTCAGAGTCCTCGTCAGCATCCTCCCTCTCCTGGTAGGCACCTGTGTACTGCTGAGCTCCCCCATGATATGGAGCTCTGTCATCTGGTCTATAGCTGGAAGAATAGTTTTGGGTATATGGGAGATCATTCCCATCCCAATCTGAGTAGTGGCTGCTTGGAGAGGCTGCAGCAGAAAGCCATGGATGCCATGGCAGGCGATAAAAGGACTCCATGGCTTTCCTGTAGGCTTTCTGGTGCCTACGCATCCAGCGCATGGCTAAGTCATAGTGCCTCCAGTACCTCGTGTACACTTTCTGAGCGTACCATGGCTTGGTGTCTTCCTGTGGCCAAAACACATGGGGAGAGGGAAAGAACACAAAAAAATCAACCACACACCACAACACCAATGCTCCCCCACCAAAAAGGAGGTACAAAGAGAGAGAGAAACAAAGAGTAATTGAGGGGAGCAACTAAATGCAAGCACGATGCTGCCTTTTAATTCTTAGTCATGCTTTACCTATGATAGAACATGGAGATTTGAAAAACAGCACGTGTGAGCACAGTGCACATGCACCACACCTCATTACTCCTACAAGAGACTGTTTTGGCATCAACACAACTAACAGTGAAGAACTAGAAATGGAGAAGTTGTAGAGCACAGAAGGTATTTTCGAAGTGTTCATGCTACTATACGGGGAATCAGTTCTTTTTAGGAAATATGCTGTGTGGATATATTCCACAATTCCTTAGACACTCACATGACTTGTAAGAACTGAATCATTCCAAAGTGTAGATATTACAAGCTATACCTGATTTCCAAATTCACAGACAGAAAACACAAGAGATTAAAATTCCTCTGTATTAAACAAATGCATTCATTTTATCCAGTAACATTTCCTCCAGTAATGTATTTCCTCCATCTGCCTGCCAAAGTTTCTCAGAAAAGGTCAAACAGCAATTCAGACAAGTTCATATATCCACCATGGCCTCAATCAAAAACAAGACTCTATTTAGCCAAATGCAAGCTGTCAGTAAATCTCCCTTTTGTATCCATCACCAACCAAAACATGAAAAGAGGCAATAAAGTGCCACTGATAAAGTACAGAGAAAAACAATTCTATAGAAGGAAACATACTATAACACACCTTCTCCTGTCTCTCAGCTAATCCTAGTTTTCCTTAAAAAAGTTTCATGCTGTTCAGATTTCACCAGAAATTACAAAACCCCACAGTCCCTCTAGCCTTAAGCTCCCTTCATACAAGCCATTTCATCTCCCTCCTCATCCTACTCTGAAAAAGCAGGATAATAGAGATCTTAAAAAAACCCCATAAAGTAGACTAGAGCATAGAACAAGTAAACTAAATAGCAAATATTTTCTCCCTTTCCCTCATGTCTTAATTTCCATAGAAAATATTTTATCTGGACTAAAACAGAATGCCTCTACTTTAAATTGGAAAAATAATTAAGCCATGTTTTGGCAAACACTCAAAACTATGGCAAAACTAGCTGAGGTTTTCAGAGACGAATGTGACATTTACAATCCTTTATTAAGGTGGGGGTTCTTTGGTTTGTTGGGGGTTTTGGGTTTTGGTTTTTTTTGGGGGGGGGTTGGTTTTTTAAGGGCATACAGGACAAAAGTCTTTAAGTCTGTTTTCTGGATCTGCACTGGCACCATTTGGTACCCTTAAAAGAATGATTCTCTGAGGAAAAGAAATCCCAAGGTGAAACAGAAAACTCAAACCTAAAAAATACTTTCCATTTAACACTGTCCAGAGACGTTCATTTAGTTTACTTACATTTGTTTCCACTTTCTGGTTCTCAGACAATAATGCAAATGCTAGTGAGTCTGGACTAATAATTGCAACTCTCATGCTACACTTGTTTCTGGAAAATGGAGCCCATCATTCTCTAAGAGATCAGTGCTGTATCTTTTTAAGGTCATTGCTAAGTGCTCTCAGAATCAAAATACCTTCATCTAATAGAATACATAAAGAAAACCCTCTACAACAAACTTGCATTCCTTAAGGTATTCCTGATCAAAAACTGCAACCCATTTTTGAAGGGCTATGTAGCTCAGCTATGTGATTTAAAAGTGCAGACAACTTATCTTTCCTGAAAAGAAAGAATTCATGGAGATGAAACTTCACTGTCACTCTCCTCTTGGTCTAACACTGCACTGCTACAACACCATGCATTTTGGAGTATTTATTCCCAAGATGAGTGGGTAGAAGGAAAGCATCTGCCTTCCATATGGAATTTCCTCATCCTTAATCATCCAACTACCTAACAGCTAGGATGAACAATGTTTTATTTACTGCTTCCCTTTGCTTAAGAATGTCACACTGACTCCTCATCCTTCAGCAGATAGATGAGAGTGTCTTATCAAATCTGATACATTAACAAGTTACTTTTAAAACATTTTGCCTATTTTTTTCCTTAAATATTAAAATACTTTAAAATCCAGTTTTGAAAGACGATCAAGTTTGACAAAAGCAGGTATCTCCTACATTCTATTTATCTGGAAAGAAGACAATATATTCTTTTAAAGCTCAAAAATTATCTCCAGTTCTTTTAAAATGTTTCTAAAAAGGAACTTCATGACTTTACTGAAAACTCTGGGATTGAGTTGGTCGATTTGTCTGGTTGATCAGCTCCAGTTGTTAATTTAGGGGAAAGGAAGACAAAAAGCCAGTTCATGCAGACAGAACTGCGATGCTGGTGCTTGTCCAACTACTTTTTGTGAGGTTTTTTTTTTGTTGAAAGCGACCCTTGAAAACCACTCTTACATTTGAATTTTAAAAATACATCTGTTAAAAAAGAAATTACAGAAATGTTTTACATTGGGGTGGAAAAGGGAAAGGAACACTTTTAGTCTCTTAATTCTGTGTCTGTGCTTTTTCAGCTGTGGAATAAATGGAAATAAGAGATTTCCTCAAGGAAACAAAAGCTATAAATCTAAGGCAAATGATCAGAGTCCTCTGTTATTCTCCTGTTATTTCTCTGGAGTCTTCCCAGGAGTAGACAAATCACTCATTGTTGTAATTTGAATTCTATTTTCAATGCAATTTAGCTACTTTTACATCTAACTTTTACATGTCTGCTCTCATAGTTCAAGAAAAGTGTTTATATGCATTTTATATATAAAATGTCACTAAGTTATTACATAGAAACACGTAAAGACCTCTCACCATCTCTTGTGGAGCTTGTTCTGGTGATGATCAAGGTAAACTAGAAAAGAAAAGAATAGTTTTTTAATTCATAAAAATATACATATTAAGCTGGTCACAGGCACTGAATATATTTTTTGTTATATTTGAGTACTATGACCTACAGCTGTTAAATACCCCTTCTCCGTTGTGGTGAGTTGAAGTCTCTTATTTATAGATTTTGAATAGCAGCAGTAAAAATCCCATTCCTTAAAATTCCCTTAAAATTACAGTAAGAAAGCTAAAAGGGAGCCTTCTACAAAATGCAGCCTAAAATGCTAGAACTGAACACTTCTCCCATTGCTCTTCTCTTTCTTCATGCTTTCACAACCTTTATTTTCCAAGTTAATGCCAAACAAGAATCATAAAGGAAACAAATTGTTCTTACTTTTTAGCTGTGTTTGCACAGAGACTTGAATAAAAAAAGCAATTGCCATAAAATGATTAAACCCATCCTGACTCCACTCATGCAGTAAGGCTTCTGTTTAACCTGTGGTGCACTTTAGATCACATACAGCCCCTTCTTTCTCTTTACTTCTCTTTTTTTTTTTTTTCCCCTCCAGCATCTGTTCCTGCCTCTCATGAAGAAAACATAGGTCAGTTCAAGTTGCAACCAGATTTTTTAAATGCGAGGAAAAGGCTTAAGGAAGAGGGGCAATTGGACAGGAAAAAAATAAAAAAGGGAAAAATGGTTGTGGGGGTAGAAAAGGAGAACAAGAACTCTACAACCACCAGGCAGGATTTATAATTACCAACATTTCCAGTGTGGTTTACCAGTATGTATCACAGAAATATTCCTAATCTCCTCTTATCTGACAATTATTTTATTACACTAATAGGTTAGCTGCTTTATTCACGTATTTCTCCTGACACTCTCACCCTCAACCCGAACTTCATTTTAGGTGAGTGCCAGTGAAAGGCAACAGAAATGGAGTACACTGAAATACCTATTGCTACTCTTAAGATATGGTCAAACGCTATTCCCAGAAACACTGGAATATAGCCAAGACAGCACTTAAAACTGTTGTAGATTTATACCGGGATAAAACCAAGCTTTTTCAAAATGCATATGAATACAGTACATACACCAGTTGTGCTCTGCCTCATATTAAACAATACTGATTAAAGAGCAACTTTTTGTCTCTTAAGATAAGCCATATTGCATGAAAGGAGAGTGGAATGGTCAAAGAAAGTGCAAATCATGCAGCAAACACAAAAGCAAATTATTGTCCTTTCCAAAGCCCACGCTAAACTCAAACCCATAAACCCTTGGTAACACCAATCTGTCTGCAAGCTCTACATACAGGAGCAGTCCCATTGCAGCTGATGGGACAACTCATGCCAGCAAAGGCTGCAGATTCAGGCATGAGGCAACCCACAAAGCGTGTGAGTCACTGGATTCTCGCCTGCCTGCTCGGAGGAAGAAGGAAACCCAGCACTGAGATCACTGCAAAACACTGCAGTGACTTGGAACACTCAAAACCCACACACACATAAAGATTGCTGTGCCATCCCTCTTTGTGCATTTCAAACATCTCATGTCCAACCATAGCCTTCTTCAAAACTTTCATCTCTAGTCTCACGATGTACACATAGACTTTTTGTCTCTTTCCCATATATATCTTTCCCATATACATCTAAACACCGTCAAGACTGCCATAATGTTTTCTCATACTTAAAAACCTAAGCCCATGGTAGCCAATTCTTTCATTTTCCTCTCCAGAAAAGTAGGTGTGTTTAATTTTCATGTTCACTCTAAATCCTACATGGTAAAAAATTATTTGAAAGAGCTTCAGAATAAACAGAAATCAGGACTGAGCTTGATGTAAATAATTTTTTAAAGCAGTAATTGGTAAAGTCTGATATTTTATTATTAACACACGACATGTACATATACTTTCTGAAAGGGAAGGAGTGGAAAAACCCTGGCAAAACCATCCAACTATATTAGTTTACCAAATATGAAAAACCTGTTTTGCCAAACACAGAAACCTTAATTATTTTCATAAATTATTTATGAAACATTAGACTACAAATATAAAGCAGAGCATAAAAATGCTGCGAGGATTCTAAATTTAAAAATGAGTTTGTTTTATTTTCAGTTGAATTACTCTTCCAAAACAAACTACATAAAATATGAAACATGACAAGCAGCAGAAAATAAATGTAATAGTTCTACTTCTATAATTTATACTTAAAAGAATAAAATATGGAACCAACTGAACATATGAAACTCACCAGCAAACGTACGATTTAAAATGGGAAAGAGATTTGTTTGCTTCTACTGAGCATTAATGATGGAAATCTTTTTCTGCTTCCTTTTCTCAGTTTTAAAATACTTCTCCAATAATAATGAACCAGGGATGTACTCCTTTTCATCAAAACATGTCTGTCCCCTTACCCCCTTGAGGCAGGTGAGCATTAGTGAAAATAAATAAATCTGATCACAGCATTTAATTCCTTTGGAGTCAAAAGAAATAGAGACAATGTCTGTGATACCATGAGACATAACCTCAACACACTGGGGTTTATAATTTGGTAAGTAAGTCCCACTCTGGGACTAGTGGTGTGTTGGATACAGTGTGGTCACATGGAGTTAACAGGGACAGCCCCAAACCCAGTGCAGGATCAGTGAGGGTTCCACTATTCCCAACATCCATCGACACAAGATTAACTAACCTGTTGCATGATATTATGGTAAAAACATCATATGTTATTAAAGGAAGCTGGGATTTCAATAAATTCAGCAGATTTCAACAAAACACATTTATACAAAGCTCTCATGAAAAAGCCAACTGTGCTTGAATTGGAAGTGTCCCTAACAACAGACAGCTGACCAGCCACTCTGCCCACTGCTGCTTTTGTCCCTGCAGTGAGAAGTGTCTTCAGTCAGGCCAGAGCTGCCCTAACTCAGTATCCAGTTTCTGGCAATGGTTATTAAGAGATACTCAGTAAAATGTGACACTAACATATTTATACAGAAATTACATCTCCAGGTACATTTATCCTGATTTCAGCAAGTGGTATTTCAGACACTTTTTTTTCATCTCCAAACTGGTTCTGGAATTTAAAGCCAAAACCCCCATGAGTAATAGGTGTTTCCAATAAATCCGCCGGCAGTAAATTTCACAGTTTAAGGGATTAAACATAATTTGGTGCTGTATATTTTGAACTCACCCTAGTACATACTAGCTAAAAAAATATGAACATAGCAACATCAGTAGTCTGCATTCTCCCACAAACACTATTTCATTTTATATTTCCAATGATTACTCTTCATCCAGAATTATCACCAGAAGAGGGAAATGTCTGAAAAGTGGTCTGACATTTTGTGCTTCAGATTAACACTGCGCATTGCTATGACGTTAACTTTAATACCGACGTGCCCTAGTTACAGTCACGCAGAAACACAAGCCTGTGATTGCTGGGACAGTTGGCAGCAAAAGTTATTTCTCTTCAAAAGAAGGGGTAAAAATTCCCAACACTATACACTGCATTCTGCTTTGTGAATGGCTGTAAATACAAGACTTGTCCAGCACTTAGGATACAGTTACGGCTGCTTCTCATCCCAACAGGAGTGCTATGAAGACCCACCTATCACTATGATGTCCACATCAATGTCCTTAAAACAGTAGCAACTCCTGTGAATGGAAGGGAAACAAATTAACAGAAGGAAAAATAATGTTCTCAAACTTTAGCATATGTACTACAGCTCTTTGGCCTGAGCAGCAACCGAGGCAGTGTAATCCATTGCGGCTCCCCCCAAAAGAGCGTTTTTTTTCTCTGAGCTCCAGGCCACAGACTCAAAAGCTATTTCGGCCAAAAATCAGAGGGAAAAAATGAGGTGCTAGAAGCTGCACAATTATCAGTAGCCCAGTTGGCTTATGTTTCATATATAGCTGGTCAGTTTAGTCACAAACAAGGAAGAGGATAAAATTTCTCCAGTACAGCTTTTGAAAGCATAAATAATTTCCTGGTCGCACAGATATCGTGCCCAGACTCCGGCAAGTGACTTTAACGGCTCGCAGAAGCAATGAGCAGCTCTCGCCTCTGCAAACAGGGCACACAATTCCATCCAAGGGCTGGCAGGAGGACAGGCCTTGTGCTCCGGCTGCCCCCGGCCCCAGCGCACAGAGCGCCGCTCTCGCCCGAGCTCCCTCGCTGCCGCCTCAGGCCCGGCGCTGATAAACTGCAGAGAAGCGGCAAAGCCCCGCGCCCGTACCGGTGCCACCACCACCGCCTGGTGCCACAACCACAGCCCTCGGCCCCGCCAGGCGCCCGGGCTCCCACATCTCCCTCCCGAGCCCTTCGCGTTCCCGCTCCCGCCGCCGTTTCGCCCCGGCTGCCGCCACCCTCAGCCGGGCCCCCTTCCCAAGCGGGAGGCCCGGGCCGCAGCCTGCACGGGGGCACCGCCGCCCCGCACCCACCCGGGCAGCCTGGGGCTCCAGCGGGCGAGAGCAGCCGCGCAGAACCACCTCCTGCCCTCCCTCGCTCCGTTCCGGCGGGGCCAGCGCGGCTTCCCCTGCCGCTTCCGCCCGGCGCTCCCCGGGCCCGCGGCGCCATCGCGTGGTGTTTTGGGGAAGCGCCGCCGGGGCCCCGCTCTCCGCAGCCGCCCCATGGAGCCGCGAGCTCACAGAATCACGAGATCACAGGATCAGTTCGGTTGGGAAAGACCAGCGAGCTCATCCAACTTATGACCGAACACCACCTTGTCAACTAAACCATGGCACTGAGTGCCACGTCCAGTCTTTATTTAGCCACCTCCTTGGACAGTCTATTCCAATATCTAATCACCCTTTCTGTGAAAAACTTCTTCCTAATGTCCAATCTAAACCTCCCCGGGTACAGCTTAACATTAGGTTTTCTCATCTTGTCACTTGTTACCAGGGAAAAGAGGCTATGAAGAGACCTCACTACAGCCTCCTTCCAGGGAGTTGTAGAGAGCAAAAAGGTCTCCACTGAGCCTCCTCTTCTCCAGGCCAAACACCCCAGCTCCCTCAGCCACTCCTCACAGGACTTGTGCTTCAAACCCTTCACCAAGTTCATTGCTCTTCTCTGCTGAGATCTGAGTTCCTGCTGTCCCACCTGACCCTTAATTGCCATCTCCGGTCCCAGAGCACACACAGTGCTCACCAAGCTGAAGCGTTACTCAAAACATGCACGTGCTGTGGTGGTGGTGATGTGGCACTGCCATACCTTATCCTCTGGTTATCATTTTTTCCATTATTAATTTCTTAACTTTCTGTTCAGGTTCTGTACTGAGCTAATATTTTCACCGGACTATGTGTGAGCAGCCCCTTGGGGACCTTTCACAGCTGGCAGAGCAGGGATTGCATTTTCCCCTGTGTAGCATTTTACACTCTCTATATTAAATTTGCCAGCTATTATCTGGTACCGTAATGTTGTTGTGTGTTTCTTCATGGCCAATAAACCCCTCAGCTGTGCCATACTGAATAGCCCAGTATCCTCAATAGACCGTGCCACCCCATGATCCATGCCTTTCTCCAGACAATCAAGGTTGGGCTGTAGCACACAAGTATGGCTCCTGCTACTGATCCTGGCAAGAATCCTGGGGCTTCTCTCTGCTAAGGCATTTGTCTTCTCTACTTTCCGTGCTTTTAATTAATACTTCCGGTACAAAAAATCCACCCATTATTCCTGTTTTTCAGCTCTCCTGGTGTGCTTACTGCTCTAGCTGCTTGCCTGCTGAAAATTTTAGCAGCTCATATCGAGACAGCTTCCCTTTGTTACCTGCTTTAATTAAAAAACCCCATTGTGAAGCATAATTTCATATTGAGTCTCATTCATATAGCAGATTTCTACATATATTTCCCCTGTATCTACTGAAGCTATTTTTAAAAATAATTTCTACTAATTATCCTGGCATGGGCATCAGATTTAATAGCTCACAAGATCTTCCTTAAAAGTGGTAAAAACGGTAGGATGTAAATATATTTTCAGCATATTAAGAGCACTAAGTCACCCCTTCTAAAATGCTAATGGCTTCTCCATCATCTATATATTCTTTTCTTCCAGCTACTGTGTCACTGTGTGGTTTCCTATGGGAGTCAGGCATCTGTGCAGAGCTGAGAAGTCTAGATACTGCAGTGGATTCAAACTGTGATCCTGTTCAGCCCCTGCTTCACAAGTATTTTGTGATTTCCCTGTGTATGGCCAAAAAACTCACAGAGTGCCTCTCTGTCTCCAAGAAAGAAGTGTGTTATACAATCACCAGCCTCCTTTGTCTCATGGACACCCAGTGCACTCAGAGACTCTTCCAGCTTTTCTTGCTCTGATCTGTGTATTCCTAGAGGCAGATTTGTGTTGCTTTATGCTCACACATTGGTATCTGCTTTTACACATGGCAAACTGATGGCTGAAGGCTGTGGACAGCAGCACATCAAGGTTATATTGGAGAGTCAGTAGGTTAAAAAGGGAATCAGGCAAATCATAAACGGAGTATCTATTAGTCATCAAGACCCAGCTCTGGCTTAGGAAGTCCTGGTGCATTAAGAAAGAGCTGCTCTATGCTTGCCCTCTTCATTCCTGAGGACACTGACATGGGCCACTCTCAGAAAAAGTGGTGATGGACTGCGCAGATCTTTAGTTGGAGTAAATTATGTTGATATGTGATTATGTTACATGTATATTAAAATGAAGAGATGCTTTCTTGATGAACTGCTGCACTTTGTATGGGAGAAAGGCATCAGGGCAACCTGCACAAAGGTATGGCATATGTGTTGGTTTTGTTTAAGTTATCAGTCTCAGGCAAAGACTTCAGGTAATGTCTTACTGGTGCTGCTATGTAGATTTTGAAAATACAATCAGGCTGTTCTTAGTTTTGTAATATCTCACTTTAAAATACTGCTCTTTCATGTAGTCTTACAAAATGTACATTCTCCCGGTTCACTGCTTCTTGCTTATCTCCTTCTATTTGCCTTACCACTTGCACAGTTATTGTCTGGGAGCACAGAAAAAGTTATCTTATGGGATCTACACAAATATCACATTAAATGAACCTTTGATTAGATGCACTTTTTAAACAGTGAAATCAGTACTTCTTGTCTGCTGAAAACCAATTTCTTCCTCTGTGTTTCACCTGATCACTTTCCTTGGATCACTTCTGAGTCTTTCCCTTCACAAAATATCTGCTGCTCTCTGAGCTGTGTTTTCCTTGGAAGACTGTGTAGATATTTAAGGAGTTTAAAATCTACCTTATCAGAGGAGAAGGAGCACCCTGGCAAGGTTCGCTTCTAAAGGAAACCCCCTTATGTGGTCCCTCCCACAACCCAACAGTAGAGAAGGTCTCACATTAATTTTTGATTGGTAAATACATTTCTTCCACACACATGAAACATAAAAAATATAAACTGAGTCTAGAATGAAGTGAATACCCCTACAATTTCTTTCTCAAAGCTAATGCTTTGGTGATGAAAGCATAGCGCCAATTGATTCCAACATGAAATCTTTTCTCATGGGCTGGGGGCCAGAAGCATCATAGGGGAGCTTTGGTTTTATTGATCAGTTTTGTCCATGGTGTCCCATAATGCAGCACGTCCCTCTTGAACTACTTTCTTCCGTGACTGTGTTCCTTGCAGCTTTCAGTGTTGCTCCAATAGGCTGAAAATAAGGAACACTATTTGCTGGAAAGTGTTTCCTGGCAAGAAAACGTAATGTTGGACTAGACTACCTATTAAAGTACGGAGATTTCTTCATAAGAAACAGAATTTGCAGTTGTCAAGTCTTAGAGAACATTTGTCAGCTACTCAGATTCATTAATTAGACAATTAATTTCATTTAGTTGTTCTTTAAGAAGCTGTGAGTTTAATGACCGGAGGTTTGTTAAAAACAAAAAAGGTGTAGAAAGTTTAAATCTGCAACACACTTACATAAGCTGATAAAACATTCTGGGCATCAGATCTGAAGGGGAGGTAGTTTCCAGCACACGGTGGCAATGACTGGAAGTTGGAAAGTAGGCAGTAACCTATTTTTCTTGTTCCACTGTTCAAGAATCCTACATCTGTCACACCCAAGTGTGTGGTTCTACACAACTTGTGCAAATTTTTATGTAGACCACTATTTTGCAAAGATTGTGTTATTGAAGTGTTGCTCTACTGTGTTAAAAATAATTCAGATTAAGTCACCTTTAGAACTGCAGATTGTCCAAGGTGTTGCAATTACTGACTCTGCTTGTTCTTTACGAAGACAAAATCATATTTTTACATTATTTGTAGCAGATTTTCAATCATTATGTAAATTCTTTGTTTGGATTAAAACGAATCCTTCTTAGGTCTAGGTCCTGTATAATGTGCATCTAAAATTAATAAAATTTACAGGAAGAGATACCCCTTTCGAGTGGGGGGCAGGGGGGAGTATGGGTGTGTTTGCATATGGGAAACTACATGTGAGACTTCTCTTACTTACCTCTGGCTTTCTGAGGGACAGGCTACCAGAGGCAAAGTTGGGGAGAAGTGGAATGTCTTAAAGACAATTTTACTGCCAAAGAAAATATGAAGTGGATCTGGACTTCTAGACCAAAAGCCAACACCTTTATCCAAAGTTAGATGTAGCTAATATCTCTCTTCTCTAGCTCCTGTGGCCTCATTGTACATGGATACATGTTAATTAATTAAATATCAGCAGCACCTCTAAAACTTTCCCCACTGGGACAGGCGGTAATATTCCTTTTGCTGTCTTTCTGTGCTGGCCTCTGCACCTGAGCTAGTCACTCTTCAGATACCATAATAGCCACGGGCAAAACACAGTAATGCATTTTGGGTGCTGTTCATCTGGTACATGTTGGTTATGTACTTTGGGTAGAAATGAATCATACCCCAGAAGTGCTTTTTTCTTCCACTGATTTTCAAGGGCGCCTGAGGCAATTCTCGCATGGTGCTGTTATTGCAGGTGTGTACGTTTAGCCAGATAAATAGTATCGAGAAAAACAATACAAGTGCAAAAAGTTGCTAAAGGAAAATAATACCACGGATGATGAGATAAAAGCCGAATGGCGTCAATAGATGGCAGCATTGTAAATAGTAAAGCAGAGCCTTCTCTCTGAAACAGCGGCACAGGGGAGTCTGAACTGATTGCTCTGGAGGAGGAAAAGATCTGCCAAATAGCCCTGACTCGTGTACCTCTGGCTTGCTAAAATATGCTGTCTCCTCTCAGCTTTCAGATGGCATAGTCGAACTTTTTCTTGAAAGCTAACAAAAGATCTCGAACTGTGCAGATTTCCAGAGCCTGAAAAGCAAAAGAAAACCGAATATTCAGCTAACTCTTAAATTTCCGTTCCTGGGCGCTTAACACTGGAACTTGTGGCATAGCAGCTTACCATGACTTAGATCAGAATTTTGTGTGGTAATTGTATTCAGTATGCACACACGATAAATTGTTATAATCTTACATTTTCATCTTTCTTTGAATTTTATTCTTTTGGTCTTTAGTAATTGGATTTATTTCACATGTCATTGTTATTTTTGGCATTATTACACAACAAGAGCATTTAGCAATTTTTATTAGAAAATACAGATGGCATATTACTGTTTCTTTTACATTTAAATATGTAATTGTTTCACATTTGTCATTATTATTTTTAATTGAGAAAAGATCACTAATGCCAGAAGTGCTTTACTTTCAGGCAGTCAGCAGGTAACATGTGAAGAGGCAATGGTAAGATTGAAGACTGTAAAGACATCAGAAGGTGCAGCCAGATTTTGATTCCTTTGCCCGGGGAGAGACTCTGCCTTGGTTGGATCAGGTAAGAGTTGTGTAGCCAAATGTCTGTGACCACAGCAGTGAGGGATGGGATGGGATCTCCTGACAAACCCTCTTGTTCTATCTAGACTGAATAGCTTCCACCCCTTCAGCAATTCTCCTGGCTTAAGTGCTGCTGCATACAAAGTGTCTGATACCAGCTTCTCCTGCCTGAATGTAACCCCAAGAAAGAGTACTGACTCAAACTGCACTGTACCTATCTTCATTATTCCCCTTCTTCAGTTTTTGTAACATTACTAACTCAGAAGGTTCCCAAATGCACATGGGATGCACACATACTGAAATACCACCTCCCCTAATTACTAGAATCTAGTCCACAAAACGCATGATATCCAAGTTAATTCCCCAGACTAACACTTAATCCACTCAGTTGTAAGTTACTGTTGTAAGAATTTTCAAATTGCTTATGATCGGTAATGAATAAATAACATTCTGCATTTTAATACAGCATTGGTCAGGGGTTTTTTTGTTTATTTGTTTGCTTTTTTTGTTTGTTTGTTTTCCCCTCTCCTTTGATAAACATGGCAGGTTAGGGATACAGCTGTCTTCTTAAAAGAATTTATAGGGTATTATTGGTTTTATTTGTGCACTGAATGTCTTCATTGGTTTTTGAAATATCATGAACTACCTGAGAGGTATGTGTAAGCAGATTCCACCAAAATGAAAAGGCATCTAGTGTGGAAAGTGCTTGAACAAGTCCTGTGGCTTGGGGTCGGTTTTCTCCATTATTGTGCATGTGTTAACTTCTACATAACCTTAAAATTCAGCCTTTGATTGACCAGAGGTTAGTCCCAGAAGAGCTGAATAACTCCTTGAATCCAATTAAAATCACTCAGTTACGTACTTTGTGAGGTCTTGTAGCTGCTTGATTTATTAGCATTGTCCTCCATCTTTCCTCTTTTCTTCCTTTCTTCGGTTATTTCTTGTACCTACCTGTTGTGTTCATGGCTGTTAATGATGGCTGCTTGTTTGTGACCGTAGCTTGCTCTCACCACGAGTTGTTATTGCAGACTGCCTCACTGATGGTGTTTGTGTGACCCTTTGAATTTCCACAGTTGTAAATGACTGTGCTCAGTACAGTGGGTGATAATTCTACACATAACTGCACCTAGGTCCTGGGGCAGACCACAGCATGCTGACCAATTTCCCTGCTACAGGAGGTCTTTCACGAGGTGTTATCTCTATCTTCTGCTATCAATGGCTTTAGTCACAGATACTTTGAACTGTCACTAGTTCACTAGTCACTGGGAAGGAGTGCAGAATATAGATTGGGTGTGTACTCTTGTTCACCTGCTCCAAATAGGGGAGGCTCCCTGACCCTGCAAATGCATTGCTCTCAGACTGAGAACCACAAGATGCCTGTTACACTGCTCCAAAAGCTACAGAAGGTTCTGGACACAAGGACAGGAGATGGCAATGGCTCTTGAGTTAGGTGCAAAGGTGGATCGCAACCCAGCAAAGTTAGTCTCAGCAGCTTCTTCTAGAAGCCAAGGATTTAGATAACTCAGTGCAGCCCGGACAGGAGGCACAACTTTGATGTAGGAGTGACTTCTCAACTGCTCATAAGTATCCTGTAGCCAAGGACCTACACGTGGCTTGTTAGTATCAAGGATCTTGAGGTTTTCCAGGGTAGTTCTTTAGGGATCAACATTAGACCTGTGAAACTTGAAGCTGACTAAGGAGCTGACTAACAGGGAGGAGTGGGGAAAAAAAGACAGGTGTAGTAGAAGATATGTGCGTGACTTTTAGGTCCTTAATTCACAAGGTGTGATCCAAAGCTGAAAGCCATGTCTGTGGTTTTCTGTTCAAACCAGGAAGGCAATTGGGTGTCCCAGGAAGTTACCTGAAAAACCTTTGTACTGCTACCTGTAGTTATTCTATCAACCTCTATCAACCTTCCAGCTGTAGTGCCTGTGCTTCTTTTATAGTCATTGAAGTCCTGCATCTTCAGGAGACAGAGATCCTATCTAGCTTCTGAGATAAGCTCTCTGGCTGCCTCCATTGACCTTAGACCAAACACAGATACAAGATTAGGTATTTCTGCTGTGTATTTAAAGCTAGGTGAGAACAAAGTGAAGAAACTGCTATGTGGAGAGATCTTTATCTGCAGCTGTTCTCCCAAAAAGAACAGATCTCTCTTTCTTTTAGGTGACAATGAAATGAATGTGCCCCCTCTGATTATCAAATAGCTTGCTGAGTACATCACTTCCTTAGAAAATTAAACATCTGGGCTTAATTCCCTTCTAAGCCTCAGAGGCTTAATACTTACCCCCCTGAGAACAAACAAACCACTTACCTCTCACTGACCTTGAAAGCTTGACTCCTGTTTATAGGCCAGCTTCAACATTTTTTCATTGCAGCTTTTGTATGTGTTCACGGACATTATTTGGCAAGCCATTTTACTGGCTTAACCAGGGATACTGCAGTGCTCCAGACACAAGTATTTTGGCCAATACAGAGAAAAAAAAAACCAGTTTAGGGGAACAAATAACGTTTGTTGCAGTAGGAATGACTAATGAAAAAAAAATTAAGTATTTTGAGCATTATCAGTTGGTTTTACTTTGTTTTTCTAGTCATGAATTGGACCCAGCTCCTCTGTATAACCAGCTCCACTATGTTATTTCAGTGAGAATGCTCTCCTGGGTTGGTGTTTGCATGGAAACATTGTCTATTGCTCTCTCAGTGTAGTTTGCCCTTGTGCAGAAGGACCTGAGGACACACCACAGTGAAGGTCTCCCTAGGAATGAGGGAGTGAGAAGGCAAACAACTTTTCTCAAAAAAACATATGTGAGGGCTGAGGGAGGTGAGTCACATTGACCTTGCCTTCAGTATATTGTCAGCTCTTAGCCATGGGATCTGGCTATTGGTGATCTATGGGAAGCTGATTTCTGCTTCTGGGCAGGAGATGTGAAATCTGAGTCTTGGAAATGTCAGGAGTACTTGTTTATGCATCGCAAGGTAAATGTGCAGGAAGACCTCTGCTATTGAGGTCTACTCAGGTTGGATGTACTGTTTATGGGGATAGTGCTGATTTATTTGCGTATAGAAACACCAAGGAAGCTTGGACATACAAGATTTGTTCTACAGCAAATCTCCAGCAGCCCTATCTAGTTCTAGAGTTGGCTGAGCCAGTGCTCAGGAGTTGGGTTATGCATGGACAACAAAACTTTGGGAACCTTTGCACATAGGGCAGTACAGAAACTCCAGACAAATGGATCTATCCCTCAGATTTCCTCCACCAAAAATTCCCAAATCAGGAAAAAGAGCTTTTCCAGGAGATCCTATCTGCATGCAAGCCCAAAGGAGTGGCCTACATGAAACATGTAGATACTGTTGATTTGTGAGGCACGAATTCCCACAAATCCTGAAGGCTTTACTTAATCTTTCTCTTCTCATTGAATAAAAGTATAAGTTTTATTCTCTCTGAATAAAAGTTGCATGAGAACCTCAGGTATGGCAAATGCTGGTATAGAATAGTGTTGGAAACTCTAACAATATTTTGGTATATCTAAATTAAATATCTTTGTAGAGAAACTGGTTTTATAACACTGGAAGCAAGTGCATTTTCATTTGAGAATTCATTAACTGCTGTTTCTGGATCTCATTATCTGGGTTGTATTTGACTGAGACATTCTGAGGATCCTTGAAGAATGGAAAAATGTGAACTTTTAAAGAAGCTGGATATATGTCACGCTGCTCCAATCGCTCCTGTTGATCCTGTGTCCTTTTAAGCTTTCTGCCACTTGAGTAATTCTGGTATTGTTTCCTTGGTCTCTGATAAACTTCATCTATGAAACCCTAGCACATACTCCAGTTTTCTCCTTTGGAACTGGGCTTGGGCTTGTAGTGCCCAGAAGCCTCTATCTGCAGCAATGATATCTCCTTTCGTTCAGGATCTCTGTTCTGGCATGTAACTGTCTTTCTGCCTCCTCTCCTGGACTCATTTCTGTTTCTATACTTAGACCAAAATGTTCTGTGTCAATTAAAACTTTTATTGGCTTTCTTAGATTACCCAGATCCCCACTCAGTAATTCCCTGCTTGGTTACTTCTCTCTTTAAATTCAGGTTTAGGAAAGCAGCTGAACAGTGTATTAATGAACATTTCGGCCCATGAAATGTTCATGTGAACAGAGGATAAAAGAATTGTAATGACTGGAAGAGTTCAGACATTCTGTGCTATACATACTGACTCCTTTTTTTGTGGGATTAGCCTGGAGATGGGGAGAGCCTGAACTGAACTGGTTGAAGTGCTCTGGGAGCTCATATCCTCTTTCCTAACAGTCTCCCTTCTGAAGATTCAGTGGGCTTTTCCATCATGAGACTGTGTATGTAGTGTATTTATTGCAGCTGACATGCTCAGGGTCTTCTTGCTGTGGTCTGAGATGTGTGTGAGAAGTTACTTAGGACACCCGATGCACATGCACAGTCCCACCACACTGCCAGAAGTCATGTCTGTGATGGTGCACATAGTGACCCTGGTAGAAGAAGGAACTTGGTAAAGCTCCTAAGATGCTGCATGTGTGGTTTTATGAGTGGTGAAGTTAGCAGTGAATAGCTGCCCGATGTCTCTACAACAGGTTATATGACACGTGCTGGCAGAAAGATGGCATCCCTGCTCAGCTCTTAGCCCTGAATCACCATCCTTGAGAATTTCAGTACAAAATAAAAATGAGGAGATAGAACAACCAATGGCAAGAGAAGGAAAACTCTGTATGTGAAGTGAAATTGCAGTCTTCATGAATTAAACGCAGGGAATTCATAATAGCAAACTATTTTCAAATTGTACCTACAGAGATTCCACAGATCATTGCATAACAATTTACAGCCAGTCGCACTGAAATAATAAATAGACACAAAGTTTTAATTTCCTGGTCCTTTTATCCACAAAGAACTGAGCATTTAAATGATTACTGACATCATCCTTCATACAATTTCTGCAGAGCAGTCAACAAAGAACTAATGACCTGACTACATCTGTCATACTGTATGGGATTGAGCCGGCATTCAGTAGTGACCCTAAAGACTATAAAGACTGTAAAAGGCATACAAGTGCATGTGTTGCTTTTGCAAATGTTTGATGATGAATTGGGGTGGCATTAATTCCCAAATAATTAATTATGAATTGTTCATCCATTCTCTTAATTAAAAAGTTCTTCACAAGTTTTATCTTCCCTGTTCGGTATCCTATGATTTACTGCTGAACATCTCCCTGTTAAAAGAGAGCTTGGTATTTCCAGAGAGATTCCTATAGAATGAATAATGAAGTACTTGTTATTAAATGACTGTGAAAATCAAAATCTCACTACCACTATTTCATGGAGGGTTTATCTTAGAAGAAAGGAGATGCACATGGGATTGAACCAGTGTGACAAGAAATCTTCAGCAGTAGAGATGATAATCTGCCTCTACAAAATAAGAGACGTGCTGGTGTGATGTGATAAATAATACCTGCTTTGAAAAGCAAATGCAATACTTGCCCATTCAATTTCCCAGGCTTGAATGTGCACATAGTCTTACCAGACAAACCAGCTATGGCTTCACTTCAGGTATTTCTTATTATACCTATTGTATGTTGCACCCGGAGACAACATCAGGCTGCCTATACAGACACCAGCTACACTAACCAACCATGAATATGAGCACTGCTCTATTGTGGAAAAGGAGACAGAGATTATTATTTGTACTGTAAGTAGTTGGAAGGTGTTCAAATGCTGCTGTAATGGATGCAATAGGACATAAGTAGATAGATCCAGAGGTAGTTCCAGAGATTTATTCCTGAGAAAATAATTCCAGTCTACACATCAGCATTCTGTGATACACTTCAAAAAAAGAAAAAAGGCTTCTGCACTTGCATTGTTATTTTACAGTTTTATGGGGACATTATAAAACTCATTAGTCAAGATTTTTTTTTTTTTTGCTGTATTTAGAATACTATTCCTAGGAAGTAACAATTTATGAGAGTACAAACAGTGAAAATCTCTCAGAATCTTTCTGGCTGGCTTAGCTTGTACAGAATTACCAAGGCTTATTTTATTACTATTGATTTAATGGTATTAGGTTTTCAGAAGATATTTTCATGAATGAATGCAACCATATTTCTAGGTTTTATCCTTTTTCAGAACAGCTAGGACCTGTTCTTACTTTGAACAATATGGAGGCCATGCTGTCACTGCCTAAAATTATGACAGTTTCCATAGCATCTTTGCTGTACTGCATTAGTCCTCAGGTAAGGTAACGCCTTTCCAGCTGCAGTTACTCTGAGCTGATGGCATTTACTCTCCCTGCTTCAGAAGTTGTATGGGTGAGCCAGCCCTGAGTATAGGTCAGGAGAAAGCAAGAGGAGCAGCCGGTTTACTTGCAAGTGTGAATGTGAGAGGAAGAAAAGGCAGCAGTGTGACAGCATATTTGTAGGGCAGCATTAGGAGGTGGCAACTGTTAGTGCTGTGTGCCAAGGTCTGAGTTATTTGAGTATGAGATGATCCTCAGAACAGTTTGTCCTACCACATGCAGCTGCTTGCTTGGAAGTAAATAATTTTTGATGCATTAGTCTAGTTCCAGCCCTGTGGGTTGCTAACAGGATACAGCCTGCACCACATACTTTCATTATCTTTGTATCCAGGCGTTTCAGAGGCTTCGTGGCCTGAGGGTACCTCTGATCACTTTGTTGACCAGAAGAAAGACTGCCACTTTGACATCCTTTCGTGCCATTACAAGAGAATGGGGGCAGCTGCAGTGAAGATGGGTGGGCTGCAGTGACGATCACTATGATGATCACACTCACTGTTCTGAGCAGTGATAATGCAAAGGGTTGCTACCCCCAGGCCATCAATCCAGCCTGGAGGTGGGCAGTCCTACTGCTTCCAAAGGACCTTTTACTGCTCTCAAAGGGCCCCTGACCATTGTTTCTGGAATTAGTGGGATGTGAAAGTGGCCAAGGGAAACTCATGTCCTGTTGTGCAAGGTTATTCCAAGTGAGGCAATGCTTCTGCTAGACCATCTCCTGTGGTCACAATATGGAGGCCCAAACGTTGAGTTTCAAAGGCAGAATTCTAGGGTGCTGCTTGGACTTCCCTGTAGGCATGTTCTTCCTAGCTTCTCATTTATCTCATTACTATCCTCATTGCTCTAGAATTTACAGAAATCTGTAACTTGGCCATTTCATTTTGAAGTATAATCCTCTGACTTTTCTTGGCATCTAAATACTATTCACAATTCATTGTGTTGCATTGTCTGGGCATTGCTCCTATTACATTTTTCAAACTCTCAAGACACATAGCCTTCAAATTTTTTAGTTTAGATGAATTTTGGCTCATTATGTCTTCTTAGAATAGTTTTAACTGAGATCACAATGTCTTCATTATCTTGTAATGATTACAGAAGTCTTTCCTTAGTGCAGTAATAGAAGTAACACTCTTTGACAAATTTAGAAGTGTTATCAACTCCTGAGATACAGTTTTCATGTGTATACAACCAGGCTGCATTTCATCAACCTTCATTAAACAAGAAAAATAGAAGGAGCACAACTCTAATGGGGTTGTGCTGATGCACAGCCAGAAATTTTTCTCTTAGTATTTCCTCCCTCTGCTACTTCAGGAATTTTGATGACAGAGCTTGGAAGATAATAATATAAAGTATATCAAATGGTAAAAATGTTAAAAATAATTGTGAATATCAGTTCTATTGAAAATGTTCAGGGTGTGAACAGGGGCTTTGAGGGGCTGCACAGGTGTAGGGTGGTGGTGGCAAGGGCACATTTCTGCTGGGGGATGCTGGTGCAGCTGGTAGGGCACACCAGGAATGGAAGCAGGAAGGGATAAGCCCCAGTGATATCTGGAAGAGAGTGGGGTTTTGAGTGATCTGGATAGATGTAGAGGGAGCTGGCTAAAAAAGCCAGATGAGAATATGTTAAGACCTGGGTGAGGCAAAGTGCCAGGAACTCCTACAGGAAGCTGCAGTCCTGACAGGGATGCAGAGTTGGGATGGACAGGGTTGGCACAGCTTGAACTGTAAGGGTTTGTTTGGAAAAAAAGAGATAATAGTTGCTACATTTGAGAGGGAAGGGAGAGACCAGCAGTTTGGAGGGGCAGAAGCATAAACCTGAAAAAAGGTAACTAGATTTATGAAGGAGGTGGAAGCAGGAAGGTAGACAAGCTAACACAAGGAAAGAGGAAGGGGACCCTGATATAAATACTGGATAACTTTGGAAATGAAGTGGTCACCTCTTTAAAGTTGTTGCTATAGCTGCAAAAATAATAGCATGCTAGCTTTCATCAAATGTTTTTTTTGATACACATTTTGACAACTGAATTTCAGAGGTTTAATTTCTTTAAACTGGGAATCTCACTGCTATCTTTTTGTACTTTTCTAAGCTGTCCAGTCCTTGTGTAGGCTACTGTAGTTCAAAGACAAAGTATCTTTCAACTCACATTGACAAGAGAAAATTTTCAGCTCTTATGGTCATTCAAACAAATTATTGTATGACCCTGCAACAAGAATGGTCATAAAATATTCCATCTGTTCACAGCTGTTTCCTTGACCATGAACAACAGAGCTTTCATGATCATGTTCCAAAACATCACGAATAAGCTGGACATGAAGCTACAAGAAATAATGACATCAAAGAAGCAAAGCTGTAAAAAAATCTTTATTTTTCAAAGCCTTATTATATTTAACCTGCTGCTCAAGCGCTTGAAAACTGTGTGATATATAGCTGATGTTTAAATACCCTCAAACTAAGCCTTTTCTGAGAAGTGCATCAATGTGTGTTCCTATATCATATTCAAGGACTCTCACAAGCAGACAAAAGCCCCAAAATTATTCTGCACCTATCAAGCTGGGGGGGAAAAGTTTCACAAAATATCGATGGGAACAGCTTCTAGTCTGGGTAAAGACAAAGAAGACATTGATGCAATTATCATTTGATTTTCTCTGTGTTCTGCCTTGTTTTCTAAAGAGTTGCTCTGCAGCTGAGATATTACTGGGGCAGAATTGGTAAAGTCTGACTGTTTCAAAGCAAACAAACATGGGAAATTTCTGTCACAGAAGTTTTTGTGGGTGTTTTTGTTTTTTATGCTTTTTTCTAGTAAAGGCATTTCAGACTGAAATGGCATGATTCCTTTTTGTGGATTAAAAAACCCATTGCAATTCGATTAAATGATTACAGTTCCTGGCAAGAACATGCTGATAGGTTTTTTTTGTGTTTCAATCAGGCATAATCAGGCATTGCAGCAAACACTTGCGGGATAATCTGCTGCAGAGAAGTGAAACAAAGCATAAATCATCCCCATCAGAATATTGTGCAATGAAACCTGGTTTATTGGCATTACCTATAGCAGTGGTTGCAGCTTATTTAGAAGTGCAAATGGGAAGCTGAGCTATGTTAGATATCAAATGTTGGAATACCTGGGTTATTTCCAAATGTTGCAGCGCAGAGGAATTGCTCTGAATATGCCCTGTCAAGGTCTGGGTTTTACTTTTGTTTATAGTGTGTGATTATCAAAAAAAAAAAAAAAAAAACTTTCCATTTTCTCCAGGTAAACACATCATTGGTTCTGAAGAGTTCCAATTTTCCACCCAAGCAGGCGATTTTCTTAATAAATATTTGATTTACTTTGGCAAACATCAACATTTAAATGGCAATCCCTCTACATCTATAAAAAGCACAGCAACTCAGGGCTTGTTTTCCTCCTATGTCCCCTCCTGGACCTATCCTACTTTTTTCCTCTGTTCTTGCCTTGCTTCTCTTAGTAATAACTCCCATAACTTCTAGCTCCTCAGAAAATCAGACTTATTCCACAGATGTTTCTGTCTGCTCTTTAAAGAGGGAGTAGAGGCCATGGTCAGCACAATATACAGCATCCTCCTGAGCAAACTTCCTTGACTGCAAACTGTCCCCTGGAGCATGGAGACATTTGAGAACAGAGATGCTGATGAAAACAGCACAGCTGAGTGCTTCTTTGGAAGTGGGAACATTGAAAACTGGCTGGATCAGTCTGGTAGGAAATAAGTTAACGTCCCCAAGGGCATCAGTCCCCACTCTTTTGTGGTGTCCTTTACACAGGGTGGAGAAGAGTGTAGAATACTGAGGAACTGACTTTCTTCCTATTAATACTGATTAATATCAGAGAATCAGACCTTTATTACTTTATCACATTAGATAAACCATTGTGCTCTGAACCAGTTTTTGCTATGCTTTCTGGTGATAATTACAGTAAGAAGAAGGTGATGGAAAACTGCCTGAAGCATTTTTCTCCCTTTCTTTTTTCTTCCTTCTCTTTATTTAGCACCTTTCTACAAACACTGACTATTGCATGGTGAATTTTAAACAGCAAAAGAAAAGCCTATTTAGCATGGGAAATGTCAATAG
The DNA here is from genome assembly GCA_013398115.1 of Falcunculus frontatus. Classification (NCBI taxonomy): domain Eukaryota; kingdom Metazoa; phylum Chordata; class Aves; order Passeriformes; genus Falcunculus; species Falcunculus frontatus. The sequence continues at coordinate 890,593 of VZRV01002387.1, read as the reverse complement.
AACAGTATTTATGTGGCAGGATAACATATGTCTGTTCAATAAACACTCAACCAAGGGTCCTGTCTGCATGTGGAAGAGCAGTAGGTGGAGACACTGAGAGCTCAAAAATCAAAAAAGATCATCTGAAGGCTGCAGAGCAGAACTTCTTGAAAGCCAAGGAGACTTTTCTCCCCAGCTCTGCCCAACAACTGTAAGAGTGGTAGTAACCCTAATAAAATATTTCTAAAATGCAATTTGAGAGAGAATGTGAGGAGCTGTGTTTACCCACTGTACATTTTTTAATAGCATTTCACTTCTCCCATGGGTACAGAAGTATGTAATTCTCTTTCTTTCTTGGTGTTGGATTTCATTTTGTATACTCCCTAAAGAGGGAGTTCAATTTTATCTTAATAAAATTTTGACTTGAGGACTCCGTATGGAGTCCAAAGTACTTAGTGTTCTCAAGAGCTGATCTGAAATAAACCAAATGAAATAAAGATGACCAAACAAATAGTCTCGTGACACATTCAGCTGACATTTTTTCTGGTTTTGATTTAATTTCTTGTAAAAACTCTGACCATACACCTAGAACTCAGCACTGCAATAAATGCCAGTATCTTGCACTCTCAAACAGTGGCTTGGGGCAGAAATTCATCACCTCTTGCTGTCTTTCTTCAGGAGCAGAAATGAGGCCAGGTACAACTCCTACGACTGGAGCAATAGAGATGGAGCTTGCAGCTATATCTACACCAGTTAATGGGAACTGCCTGTGAGTGCTCCCTGCTGTTGCTGCATGATGTGGGGCACTGCATCCACCCTCCTCTCTAATCCAAGCTGCTGTGTGCCAGTTGATTATCCCTGCTGACTTTTGAACCAGAACTGGAAACTTTTGGATAGTGTTAGCTGAAACGCTCCTGAACTATACCAGAGATCACTAACAATTTAATGGGGCAAAGAATGGAGCCTAGCAGTGTTAAACCTGAAATGTGCCTTGGTGCTGTCTGATTTACAAGAATAGGTATGGCCTTTCTGATTTTCTGCTCTCCACCATTAAATGCTTCATCAGTTATATGTTGGATTTATTTGGTCATGCTCTGCTTCTAAACTCAGGAAGTTCCTGCTCTGTTTCTTTTCCCATAGACATGGCCCTTTTTCTTGTACACCCTAACCCCAGTTCACCTGTTCTCTTTCTACTTTGACAATTTCTTTAGCAATTGTTGAAGTAAGAAAATAATCCTTTTCCAACATCCCTTAAAGTATTGCCATGACCCATGGATAGAGCTGAACTCTGCTCTTCATTCACCAACAGTTGCCTGGTTCTCAGTATATGAGAATGCTGCAAAACTCATATTTTTCCTTTCTTCTCTAGTGCTAGTAAAGGAGAGGCTGAAAAAGGCAGATACATATCTTTTATTTAGGATAACATTTTTTAATGCTGATTAGACTCATCCAGAGTGAAAGACAAGCTGCCTTTTAGGACTTTAAATAAATAATGGCACGCAGTGGCCCAGCCCATCATCATTAAACACACTTTCACAGAGGGTCATGAACTCCATACTGGCCTCATTAAAGCCGTGAAAACTCCATCAGTGCTTATGTTTCTGTGTAATGATTTAATTGAATTTTCTTATTGCTGGAGCTTGTCATTATGCCAGTGATTTTCATGCTGACTTCCTAAACTCACAGAGTTTTTGCTCGAGTCTAAATAGTCCAAAATTGGTTTTATCAGTGTGTAGTCTGCTGGCAACATACAAGGTCTGAATAAGCAAGCAATTATTTGGAGGGCTGGGGGAATTTTCTTGGTTTTGTCTTTTTACTTAAGGATTTAATTTTCCACTCTGTTTTTTTTTATTCTTTCTTTTGAACAGAATACACAGTAGACTTTCCAACCTGTAACAGTAGCCTTAGGAAACTCCTGACATGTAAACAGGAGAAGCTTGGACTCATTAGTATGTACTAGATAAAGATGAACTTAATTTTGCAAAAAAAAGGCGCATGTAACAAGAAGCTCAGTGACACCGAAGTGTTAAGCTCTAATCTAATATTGTTCTGGGAAGGCACAAACCTATCCAAGACAATAAGTTCTACATTAACATGGGATTGTGGCTGAGAATTTAAACACTGCAAAGTCAGAGGAATTTCCACAACAATCAAATTTCAGACCTCTGTGGCATTGCAGATTAATATTAGTCTGGGCAATGTTTTTCTGTGATGAACCCATTGAAAGCTTGGATGAAGAAAGACAGCTGTGAGGTGGAATAATTGAAAGACTTAGTGGTTACTTGTGAGCAAGCAGAGATCATAGACACAGGACACTGATGCTGAGGTGTACATGTCTTGGCACAAAGTATGCATCAGTGAGGGTGTGATCCCCAGAAATAGGGTGATTCACGCCTCAGCTGGGAATGGCTGAAGAGGCAAATCAGTGAGCCTACAGGCAGAATAGAATTCACAGTATTTTATATCTTGGAGTACAAGCCGTGCATTTCAACTGACTTTGTAATGACCAGATCTTCACCTTATCTCAGCTCAGCTGCTGCACACAGCTTTGAACACCAGTGATGCCTTATAGATGATGGAGGAATAAATAGCAATTGGCAATCACCTTACATTTATAAATTAATGTTCAAATGTAATTTTCTCTATTTACCACCTCTCTAATTTGAATGGCATGTTATAGCCTCCTCTCTGCAGTAGACTTGCTATTTTTCAAGAGCAAAGCAACTTGTGCCACTAAGCAGGTGCACAGCTAAATTTTGTATCATCTTGATTTTTCTTCCTGACTTCTGGTTCTTGTCCTTGATGCAGTGAATTTTATTTATGGTGCCTAGAAGACATAGAGTCCACAAATGATTATGGCCAGATCTGTGGGGTGTCTGTGCTTGACAAGCAGACATTTATGACATCTGGGCATTTGGGAATTTTTGTATTTGCTGATGAGGCTGGAGCCAAGCAAGTAGCTACCTAGGAGGGAACATAACCTGTGGCCAAAAACCGTAAAATACTACAAACCAACTATGATACTGACAGAGATGTTCTGATTTTTTTTTTCTGAAGAAAACCCAACTTTTCAAGGGAAGAAAGTGATATTTCATGGGAAGATAGAAATATGAAGACAAGTTATAGAAAAGATGCAGTGAGTGAATATAAGAGGACTGACACAGGACAGAGACTGTAAGATCACATTTTGCATACTTTATGCTTGAAGAAAAGGGCTGAAAGTTTCATAGTCTGCTCTTTCTGTCATGCTGACAGCAACCTGAAAAATGTTTGTGACTTCATTTAATGGGCAGAATACTGCTAAAGCTTAATAACATTAGGTGTTAATCCACATTCTGTACTTGTGAGTGATGATATAAGCTTGCAGTATCCACTGATTCCAGTTAAATTATTCTATATTTGCCTATACTAACAGAGTACAATTCACTTTGATATTTACAGGCTATTATTTGGCAGAGCAGTTTAGCTTTAGCGTGACTTGTAACTATGAATGAAATTTATTTGTACATTTTACAAATTTTTAATGTACAATGCCAGTACCTTACACTGAATAAGATTAGCAATACTGGGGAAATCAAATGAAAGTCACAAAATGAAACAAATTAAATCAAAAAGTAGAAAGATGGGATTGCAGATGCCACAAGAGTTATGGTTGTTCTACATTTATATTACATTTATTCATGCTTAAAAATGGAAGCAGAGGAAGTAGAAGTTCAGTTTAACTGATTGCTTTACATCATTCCAGCTCTTGATGAGATTTTCGCTGCAACACTATATTTTATCAAAGCCCATCATTAAATTTATTGATCCCATTCTGGGGGGTGTGATCAAGGTTTTCTTGAAGTGTCAGGTGCTTTAAAGAATGCAGCTCAGAAAGTCTGAAAGGAACTTCAAATTATTTTTTGGAATGAGTAAGAATTCCGTTTATATATATTACTTATATAGAATATATAAATATTTATAATGAATGCAATAGATTGTAACGTATGACATAATGTTTCATCTACATATTATATATTGTATAAATATATAGCACACATATTCGTATCTTATGGTGTGTATATATAGCAGTAGACACATGCATGTTATAGGACGTATCAAAACAAAGTTTCATTGCGCTGTGAGCGGTGCATCAGCTCCTGCTTTGCAGCAGGGGCTGTGATGTTGTCTACCTCCTTTACCTAACTAATTGCTTAAGGGAAGTGTATCCACTGTGCTGCTGTGGTATGTGGGATGGTGTGGAAACAGGCTCTGCTAGGCGACCTGTAAGGAGGTAACAAATAGCACATCCCTGGGAAAAGAGAACAATGGGCTCGGTTCCCCAGTGACTCCGTGTTTGGGGCCACGAGGCATCAGGTCTGGCTCAGGCCGAGCCGGGCTCTGCTCTGCCGGGGCACACAGGAAGGAGACACATCGGTCATGTGGCACCCACAGGAGAGGGCTCCTCTGTCTGAGCGCATGGAGATAACAAACAATGCAAAACTTCCAGAGAAACACCTCCTGGGAGTGCACCTTCTCTCCTTCAGACAATTGCCTATTCAGCTACACAGTAGCAGTCCCAAAGAAACTTCAGAATTATTTCTTCATTGCTAAGGGCCTTCGTGGCCCCAGGGGGAAGTTGGCATCCTCTTAGTGCTTGGAATCATTCTTCAGGAGCCTTCTTTCAGGCCTGGCTAAGTAGCCCTAATCTGGGTAGTCTGAGTTATGTTATTAATGATTCCTGCTGTGAACAGGCATCCAGTTTTGAGATGTTCGGCACTCGTGTTAGGCAAGTGAAGTAGGCAGTCTGAATAGATGCCATTGTGCCAGAGGACTGCGGGGACAGCAAGTGCCAAGTTTAAGATTACATTCTACAAACAGGAAGCTTATTGCTGCTCTCTAACTCAGCAAGCCAATTGAAAGCCAATCCCTTGAGCCAAAAGTGAACCAGTTCTACTTATTTCTAATTCCAAGTCCAAGCACAGAAGGGAAGTAATTTGTTTTGGACTTGGATTTGGAGATGGGAAAACTGACATGCAGCATCTGGATGTTTACTTTACATATTTTTCATTTTATTTATGAAAAGTCATGGAATCTGAACAACCAGTTAGTGAATTGCTTGCAAAACTTGCTTTAAATTTTATATGTACTTTATCTAAGTACTGAAGTATGGGTTTCAGCATGTTCCTTTTTCCATTTCAGTGCTTTGATTTATTCTGTCAAAACTTCTCTACCTATCCTGTAAAATCATGCACTTGGAAATGGTTTATACGCATGCTTTCAATGTTAACCTTTTGTTTTCTGTTTTGTATGCTTATGACTGTCAAGGCACATTGTGAAAATAAACTGTCTTCTTCAAAAGGATCTATCCTATTTCCATCCACAGTGTATGCTTGACACTTCTGGGAAAGAGGAATGGACAAGGAGGAAAATTAAACCGGAGCACACAATGATAAAGCTACTTTAACTTCTTTTCCCTTCCTCAGCAGTCCGAATCAATTTTAGCTGAACATTGGAGCATCATTAAGAAGGGTCACGTGCTTTTGAATAAAACGGGTGTTATCTGGCCTTCCTCAGCTCTTCCTCTCAGTGCTGCAAGGCATCTACTATGGCATGTGGGGAGTGTTGCAATCTGAGCTCAGCACTGAATCCAATTCTGCACAGTGGCATCCAGTATGGAGGTAACAGCTTCAGGCTTTCTTACCCTTTTTACCCCTGTCTTCAAGTACAAAAACTGCAGTCCTTTCTCTCCTATTCAAAACTGTCCAAGCCTTTCCAGTCCCAAAAGCTTTGTTTTGATTTCCATGGACAATCATGTCTTTATTCTTGTGCAAATGACGTAGCTGGGATTATCTGCCCTCTCTCTTTGCAGGTGACATAGACACATGCTTGCAAAGGTGGGTTGGCGGGAGAGCTGTCCAAAAACACCCGACACTTTAAAGAGGAAGGTGAGAGGACATTTTCACTGTGGCTTCTGGACTGCTATGTTTTTATCAAAAAGAATAAAAAATTGAAAGAATAATGGTACTGGTGGAAGCCGTTTTTCTGCTGGTACAAATTCCCCATTTACATGGGCATGTCTTCAGTGTGATATGTTACTGTAACTGTATAACTGTGCTATGAGAAGGCAAGTGCTATCCAGGAATAACTTCACCACCTTGAGCTGAGGGTTTGGTGAATAGGACTCACAACTGAATGTGGATGCCTGAATGAAGAGCTGGTTAAGGCAGAAAAACTTTAAAGGGCAAATCAGGCCTCTGACATAATCAAGAAATTATTTCCAAATGGAAAAACAGTCTAATTTTTTAAATGATTCACTGTAAAATGAAACCTTAGTAACTTTCTTGCTTAACTTTCTAGACCTTTGCAATCCCTTCAAAAGCAATGTAGATATGAGTTGTTGCAAGAGAGTTTGAGGTGAAATAGGCTCCACTGTGGAATCAATAGCTGGACATTGTATTGTTTTTTGTGCTTTCTATGCAATAATTAAAAGGTTTGTCCTGTGATTACTCCACTGTTCTGCTGCCTTTCTAATTTGCTGTTGTGGGAACACAAAATTACTTGTCCATTGTGTCACTCAACGTATAGCAAAAGGCTTGAAATGACTTCTATTGAAAAGGCAATTACCTCTCCAGCAGAAAAAAAAAAAAAAAGGCATGTAGATGCCACGGCCTTTTTTCAGAAAAAGCTGCTTAATGACACAGGACATGTACATAAAAAAAGTAATAAGTCTATTTTACAGCCTTGTTGTGCACTGGGCTTCTCACATTTCAGAATTCTTACTCCCGAGGAGCTTTTGTGTATGTGTGGGTGTGTGTGTGGGTGTGTGTGAGAATCGAAGGAACATGGTGTCCTTTGCTTTAATAGTTTATTTTATGTTATTGCTTTGTGTTTTGCAGTCCCTCTAGCCAATCTGCATTTATGAACTGAAGAGAATAGGAGCCAGGGGCCTAATATTACTGTAAATTAGGTCCTGAATTTCTATTCAAACGATTCAGTTTTGAATTTAGCCTTTATTCTAACTACTTAATGTACAAAGATGTCACATTGGGAGTTAGAAGGTTTGCCTCTTTCCTCAGCAACAAGAAAATGGTAGTCAAGGAGTGAAGAAGAATGCTTCCCTTTTAAACTGTTTGGTCTGGGCTTTTGGGATGTCTCTCAGATCTTTATAAGGTCTGCCTCAGATTTTCAGTAGTCCAGTTACTAGGGCTACTGGGATCTTTAATTCTGAGTAGAGAAGGAGCAGAATTATTTCTATCTGTAGAGAGGAAAAAACAGTGGCTGTGCTTTTCAGATTCATTTGGAGCAAGAGAATGTTTATGTTACCAATCTCAAAAAAAAATTTTATTCTTTAATAATTTTATTTTCTACAGTTGCTAAAAGCAAACTGGGTTAGCAGAGAGGAAATTCATGGAGTTTACCTTTTCCTGTTTCACATTTTATGAGACACTTACTCTGTGTTGGTAATATGATCAGATTAGACTGCTTCTTCTGTTCCTTTTTCAGCAAATGTAATAACATGTTTAGGGGCCTGTGTTTATTCAGATTCCTAGGAACACGGCCTGTTTTAAAGAAAACTGCTCTGGTGCGACTGAGGGGGATTGGACCAATCTAAATAATTGCCTCCTCTTTTTATACTATAACTATTGTAATATTAACTCTGTCAAAAATTCACTACTTTTGATTTTTCAGTGGCATTGTGCATTCAGATTCAAATTTTCACAATAATTTGTCATGGTTATTTCATATAAATATTTTACCCTGTCATCTTTACTGCTAGTGGTCATGTCAGCAGGATTTTTAATTGCATGAGATTTTCAGGAATTGCAGTAATATGTTTCTACTGGGATGATCAATGAGCTTGGTTAAAAAGATAGTGTGGTCCTATGCAATGGCAGAAACTTCCAGGTGCACTCTCAGCAGCACACTCCCAAACTGAAAACTAACTGCTTAGGTGAGAGCAGCACTTTTGCCTCAAGTGAATGCAGGTGTCCCAGCTAACAAATACCCCAGGATCTGTCCCAGGAAACCATCCTGGAACTCCAGAGAATGGCTTGAGCACTTGGATGTTTGGACTTTTGCTTCTTTCCAATTGACTTACCTTGGTGTTGGTCTGTTCCAGTGGTGGGGACATCAGGGGGGTGAAATCACCCCCAGAGGTTTTTGCTGTGGAGGCTCCACACGAAGTTCTCAGTTCACAGACACCGATATCCGCAATGCCTTTATAACTTCCACAGGCTTGAACGCAGCCTAGACCCAGCACACTTGGGGTAACAGTTGCTCGTTCACTAGGTATCACTGGATTGTTCCATTTGCTAGTTATTTCAGCCGAGACAAGCCAATCTGTCCACAGATGTCAGTGGCCTGAGACCAGCCCCACATTTTCAGACGGATTATCTAAGGTCCTAGCTATATTACTGATTTCAGAAACAATTCCTATATCCTGGATCCAGATGAATCCTCAGGCCCCATCCCAGATGCCATGGTGGCAAGTTTGCATCAATTCCTCTACACTCAAAGCTTTTAATCCTTCTGTGGAGGTATGGCAAACTCTGAAGAGTAAGCTGTAACCTTAACAGGTGTAACTTGTGAATGCAAGTGAATGAGAATGGGGAAAAAGTCCAAACAAAGGTTTCTCCCACCCTTCGTTGGAGCAAGATAAAGACTATCTCTGAAACAAGCTGCTGAGGACATGTACTTACCTAGCATGTCATCCATGCTGCCTGTCCCAGACAATGGCTGGCAGTGGAGACTGCTGGAGTGAAGACTTCTCTTGCATGAGGTTTGAGTCAAACTGCCCAGGATGTGATGGATGTGAGGCTGGGGTCAGTGATGAAGGATGAGGGTCAGCCCTCAGTGGTGACCAGGAGCTTGGAATGCCAATCTTAACTGGATGGTTGACAAAGAGTTGAGGCCTATGGCATGTGCCTCATCTGTGAAGGCTTAGTGTTGTGAGGCAAATGAGGAATGGCTGTTGAATTCCTCAGGGCTGCCTATTTCCTTCCAGACAAAAACAGAGGGACAGACACAAGAGAGTTGCATTTTGAACCTCACATTTGGAACTTGTCTATGCATGGATGCCTTGCATATTTTTTTAAAAATTTCTATGTAATTTAAATGTTTGTGGTTTAGTTCATTACAATTCTTAAAAGAAGGCTCTTGAAGACTCTGGCGGTTATCCAGTGACCTACAAAAAGTAATTGCTGTCTTTCCAGACATTCATTAAAAATTAATGATCAGAGTATTCCAGTAACAAAACCATTCTATTAAAAAGTTGATAATTTTTGAAAAATGCACACCACAGATACTTATACTGCTACTCAGGAGGAAAACAAGGCATCTGTTTTGAGAACTGCACTAAGAAATATAAATTGCAGTAAACAATGCAGTCCATCCTGTAAGCCTCCTTCTATTTTTTGCTGCAGTACACAAAGGTCCCAGCAGCTCCCTCCCTGCTCCTTGACGAGCCTCTGCCACCTGCAAAAGTGGTCCCTTGGCGTCCAAGCTCACTCAGACCCACTGCCTGCCTGGGGGCAGCTGTTCCCTCCTGGTGGCTGCACACTGCACCCTGGCAAAGGGCACATGTCCCAGGCTTGAGCTGAACTGTGCTTCTCAGCAGAAAAGGATTGGTACCTTTGTGTAACTCAAAAGCCAGATGCCAAAGCTTTTGTTTATGCTGGAGCAAGCCCCAGCAGCACAGCAGGGCATGGAGGCACTCGGTCTCCAAGCATGGACAGCTTTGCTTTGGACCCCTGGGCACAGGCCCTGGCTGCTGCATGTAGAGGACCACCCATCCCTGGTCCCTCCTCCAGTGCCCCAGCAGGCTACAGCAGCATCTTCCAGCCCTCCAGCAATTTGGGACCAAGCAAAAGGTGGCTTGTTTTCCTGCACGGCCCACAGGGGAGAGGGACAGTGGTGCTGGAAAGCAGCAGCTTTGCTACCAGCGTGAGCCCTGGCTGGCTCTGCATCCAGCGGGTTTCCTCTGGCCCCTGGTGAAGCCCTGCATATGCTGTGGCACGCTCCTGCACCCCTGCTTCAAGAGCACAGCAGTCCAAGGCCATCTGTGCTTTTCTCTGTGCTATAAAGCCAGCAGCTGGCCGTGTCAGCTGTGTCTTCTCTAATAAATTAAGCGGTGCCAGGGCACATCGCTGGACTTGATTATTTATTTTGTTACATTATTGAAATGCCCTTTGGCTTGCTTTTGGCCAAGTGGTGCTCTCCCAAATGGTTCTCAGGCACAGTCCAAGAAGCTAGCTTAGGCCAGGGACTGCTCCCAAGTGTGATGTAGCTGCAGCCACCCTATTTTACAGAGTAAGAGAGTTTAATAGTATGGATACAGGCTGTTCCATGCCATTTGGTCTCAGTGTCAGAGAGCACCTTCAGGCAAGCTTCATTCAGAAATCTAGGCATGGCTTTTGGGTACAAATATTCTTTGTGCCATTAGAGGAGCATGAGCTTAAAATTCCAGTCCTGAAAAATAAATCCATCTCATGCAAACAATTGGGGGTGTTTTTTCACATTTCTGTTTGTTCTTGAAGTATCTGTCCTATTTACTTTGTTTGAATATTTTCTTTCAAGCTGCCCATATTGCTATTCTGTTTGTAAGAGTCACATGGAGGCATTAGCTTTTGCTCTTCATGTTTTAGGGGACCTCTTTTAGGATGAAAAAGCAAGCACTAAAGCTGCAAAAAGAACTTAGGCATTTTCTCCCTTCTGAGTAAAAAAATCCATAAATAATAGCTCTCTGAAAATCCTGTTTCAAGCACATTTTGTATTTATACACCCGTTTTATATATATGCATGCACACATAACATTACTTTCCCTTAAAGATGAAAAATATCTTATGTGCTCAATATTCCTTATGCACCTTAATGTGCTTATAGATAGTCACAGATCTAAGTTTTTCTTGGATTTCCTTCTGCTTTTTATTTCTCTGTTAATTTCTTTTTCCAAAGGATTAAATATTTCCCTGCAACACAGACATTTTTTATAAAAAATACATTTAATTTATTCTCTGTCGAATCAACCCAAATGTTCAAGCTTTTCTTTCTTAGTTACTGTTTCAAATCTAAAATTATCTGTGAAAACTGAAGACTTAACGCCTGCTGTTTCTTGGGCAAACGTAATATCTTTTTGTATTCCAGTCCAGGAATGACAAAGTCAGAGCAAACAGTTCTGCTTGTGTCCTTACTCCCAGCTGGAGCCACAGAAGTGTGCATTTTAGGGCTGTGAACGTTTTGATAGGAATTTCATCCTTATTTTAGGCATACATTTAGAAAACTTTCAGCAATGGAGAGACTGCATCCTGTCAAGCCACAGCAGAGCATTTTCTTGATATTCCCGTCTAAGCTTTTTCTTCTGCCCTGACACAGAGGAAAAGCTTCATATCAAAAACCCCAATGAAATCATCAAATGACAAACATGAGCTCAGCTTTGGTTTGCTACATTCCCCCAGGAGAAACTTGAGTCTGAACAACAATTCTGGGGTGAAAGAGGCCACTTGCTTAAGTTCTGTTGGGTTCATTTGAGAAGGAAAAGTCTTCTAAACCTACCCTCTTGCTCCTTGAGTTCATCAGCAGCTAACATAAAGAGTTTTCAACAGCCTTCTGATTTTTACCAGGAAGAAATGTTGCTTTTCAAGGATGGAACCAAGCATCTAATTTTAGCTTTAGATCTTTACTTTTTTTTTTTAATGACATCATATATCTTACTTTCATTATGAGACTGATGTTTAAAACCTTCAGAAACTACTCTCAGCCCCGCGGATTTGGATTTCATCTTGTGGTGCTTCTGCTCTTGGCCATGACAGCAGTGGGCTGCCACAGGAGACAAAGATCAGGACTGCTGGCAGCACTGTTGAGCTTGAGAATGAGGTTCCATACAGCTTGAAAGAGAAAAGCAAAGATGTGGATCTCCTTGACAGTGCACTGGAGAGTGAAAAATACATAACGAGACGAGAAGTTTAAGATCTATGATTGCATCATGCTTTGTATTTGAACAAACAACCAGCTTAGAATGAAGTGCTTGGAGGGAAAACAAAAAAAAAAAAAAAAACCAAAAGCAAATTTTGGTTTCAAATATTGAGTCATGCTGTGGAAAAACTGTTATGCCTTTGATGACAAAGGGGAAAAGAAAGAAAGAGATACAGAAGGCAGAGCAGAGTATTAAGAAAGAGTCATGCTCAACAGAAAATGATGAATTCAAATCACAGAGTAAATTCCAAATCATAGAATGTGCTGATTTGGAAGGGACACATCAGGATCATAGAGTCCAGTTCTTGGCCTTGTGCAAGAAACCCCAAGAATCATGTTTGATAGTGTCAGGGATTGTCAGGGGTGTAGCTGATTTAAAGCCTTTGGAAATCTGTATAATATACTCACTTATTTTCACAAAAGAAAAGTGAGTAAATTGTTTTATAATTAAACAAAGGATTTGTTCCAAGTTCTCTGGACCCTTTATAGATTCCCTGCCACTAATTCACTTCGTTTGGGCTCAGCGAAAATTGTTTACAAAAAAAATAAATTCAATCTTTAAACAATGAGAAGGAATCTTTTTATATCATACCTAAAATGGCGGTTATTGCATAATTTTGTCTTCATTAATAAATCAGAGCATAGCTCTGTCTGGTAGCAGATATATATCCATTACATCCATTTATCCTACAAGAAGAACGTAATGAAGAGACTAAAGAAAAGTGTAACTGAAATTTATTGGAAGTGATAAAGGACAAGGAAAGTTAGACCAGTAGATTAAAAGTAGAAAAGCAGATAATTAGAATTTGCTGGTGCTGCATAGTGGGGCACTATGTCTGTTTCTCCCAGTCCAGTCTAATCCAATTCGATCCCACCAAAGTTATCCCACCCCAGTGAGCATGTTGTGGCCACAGACACGCAACTGTCTGCCTGTGGTGATCAAAGTCTAAAAATGTATTTTCAAGCACTGCTTTAATGGTGAGGTCTCTGACCCCCATTCTCCCCCTGTGTGTAGGTCGGAACTGAGCTGGCTGTGTGGGTACCTGAGCTCCTGGGTGTGGATACCTGCCCCGGGACCCTTCTGACTGCTAGCTGAGCTGCCTTGTGTTCAGCTCAGACACAGCCAGTGTGAGCATGGATATTACAGGGGACATGAGCAGTGAAAGGATCGAGTCTTGACCTAACAGCCTTGGGGTCATGGAGGAGATTAAATGCAATGTATTTTATAGAATCAGTGGGACAGTAGCCATTTCTCTCCTTCCTCTCCCCCAAGTTTCATTAAAATGACTAGCCAAAGGATCAGGGTAGAATGAAGTGTGAAGAGAGGGATGTTCTGAAACCTTCTTTAGCAGAGGTGCTCTCCACAACATGATGAGGAAATGACCAAATGATTGTGTAGCCTTCGTCTGAGTTGTAGTCACAGCCAGAATTGGCTGAAGACATTCTGCTCTCTATGGAAAGCTCAGTGTTTGCAAAGAGGCTTCCAGGTGGGTAATGGGAGGAGAAATGAGGAAATGTCTTGGGTTCAGATAACTCTGAGTATATGAAACAGGTGTATGGATGATTTAGGCTGGAGAGAGTAGTGGAGCTTTTTGGGAGGCTTGGAAAAAGAACGGTAGTTTTGTAGAGCTGAGATGGGGGCAGAAGCCTGAAGTTTCTTTCTTCCTCCTCCTATTTTCCCCTGAGATACAGGGCTTCCACTTCCCCCTGAGACCTGGCAGGCAGCAGAGTATGTCCTCTGCCTCCTGTGGTGACCTGCTCCTTCTCCAGTCCCCTTACAGGGGTCCCCCACTGCTCACCTGACTGTGCCTCTTGGCCTCCTGGGCTGGGAAAGGATGGGGCCAGTCAGAGATCCTAGAGGAGGGGCTAGGGAGCCACGGATTTCTGCTTCTACTGAAGGAAAAGGCCACCTTCTCCAGCCTGTAACTTGTCCCAGAGGATCAGCTGGAGGTGTCTTATCTTCAACAACTCATTTCCATGCCAGTGGCTGCCAATGTGCCTTTGTCTGGATCTGAGTGCACCAGGGCAAAGGGAGTCATCATCAACTCTAGCAAGATCTGCCACTTTTAATGCGTAGATGTGGGGTTTTTTGTTTGGTTGGATTTTTTTGTTAATTTCTTTTCCTGTCAGCAAGAGTTAGACTGCAGTTTGATGTTCAGGTATTGAGAAATTTAATTGATCTTAGAATAATGTAAATAGTTCCAAGACTCAGAGGAACACAGAACACATGCTAAGAAAACTTTGTGATTAAGTTCTGTGGATCAACAGAAATAACTTACTGGAGTGCTTTGGAGACTTAGAGTCACTTCATTGTCCAAAGAAAAATCAAAGAGCATGATGATATTATCAGAGAACAGAAAATGTACTGCTTTTCTCACTGCTTTATCTTTATTTTAGAATTTTACTGTTTGTCTCTTTTAAATTTGCAAGATAACAGAGCCGGTGACTCTCGGAGACAATGAACTAACCTAGTTAGCCTTACATCAAGCTACTATAAAGCATCTGATGGTATTTCCATTCCCTGCAACATGGATTTGAAAGTATTTGAGTTTGATTTGACAGATGGCTTAAAAATAATATCATCCTTCTGTGTAAAAAATCTGCCCACCTTAATGTTGTTTTGATTCTTTTGAAATTCTTTGTTCAGCACTGTTACTTGACTTTAGATAATAAGGCCTTTTCCAGTTGCATTGAACAGCTTTCATGACTCCAGCTTAACAAAGCATCACGTTTGGTTTGGTCATTTTTCCTGAGTTCACTTTGATTTCTGTTATGACAAAATGCCTCCTGGTAGTTGGATACATAATTAATGGTAATATGAGGCAGCTATTTCTCCTTTAATATTTCTAAGTTTCTGCAAAAAGTGTTGTCAGCCTTTGTGTTTCTGGTTTTTTATCTGTTTGGCTATGCTCCTGTGCTTAATGAAATAACATTAATTAATTTATTCTTTACAAAGATTGAAAACCTCTTTCATCTAAGATCTAAAAGCCAGATTATTATTTGCACCAGGAACTAAGCAATGGACCAAGATACTACTGTGCTTGGTGTTTTAAGGATAGGCATAAAAACGGTTTTTGCCCAAAAGTGTTTATGACCCAAGTGCAGAAGGAGAGGCATTAGATAAAAAAATTACCAGGGCAGCACAGGGTACTGATAAAATACCATTGGTCATCATGGTAAGTTGGGTTTGTGTATTTTTATGCAGAAAGAAACCTTTGTTTTCCTTGAGACTGTGCGCTTACAAAATCTTGTGACAAAGGGGTTAAAAAATTCACAAATACAGTTCCAGAACAAGTATGCATAGACGGAAGCATATTTGCAAACATTTCAAATGTCTCTATTTTTTTTATTATAAACCCTCCAAGCTGGGACTCTATATCTCTGTGAGGATGGAATCCTGGCACACTCAGTTTTCATTTGTACTGCAACTTTTTTTTATTCACCCTGTACCTTTGATAAGATGTGCAAGCTCCCAGCTTCCTAATCAACATTTGCTGTGGGTAGCTAGGAGTTGAAATCTTTAAGTTAATCTGACTTTTGATGGACTAGTGATTTCATAATATGGCGTGGTAGACACTACATACAGTGTGATTAAAGCCCCTTCTAATTGTCTGACTAGAGGAAAGTTTTTCAAAATGATGAATTCCTTCGTCTCTCAATTAGCACTCTTAGTACAACCTGTAAGCCAGTGGGAAATACCGTCTAACTAAACACTGAGGTAAGACAATGCAAGACATGGCCTGTACTCATGACTTTTGATACTTGGCTATTTTGCAGAGTGAATTACATATCTGAAAGTTAGTGTTACAGGTCACACCGGTAACAGAGTCTGAATTAGAGAGATCTAGTGATGTATTCAGGGAGGCAAAAGTAGAGTTCAGCTGTTTCTCAGAGAAAGATGCCAGACAAGGTAAAATGCCAAAGCCAACATTACAGTCAGTCAAATCAGCTGATTGATGCTTCCTTGCTTTATGTGGGTTTGATGTTGCTCCCTTAAGAATTATATCATCTGCCCTGCCTGGGCCACTTGGCTGTTGCTGTCTGTGTCAGGCAATCGCAGACCAGATGTGCCTGGTGTGTTGGTGATGGGGCTGAGGTCCTTTTGAACTACACTGGGCAATAAATCTGCCACAGCTGCAACACAGCAAAGTTGAAAGGAAAGCTAATACCCTCTAAAAACTAGCAAACTTGACTCTTTTGGAGAAGTATCCAAGAGCCAAGAAAAAATGCTCTAAAGATCAGAGATTATAATAGTTTAGTTTAGATTATATAATAGTTTAGTTTAGTTTAGATTATAATAGTTTAGTGGGTTAGTCTAGAAAAAAGTTTGGAATAAACATAGAAAGATTTGCTATATGGTTTCTAGTGCCTAGAGGGAAAGAAATGCTTATATGTTTATATGGGATTAGTGGCAAATTTAGAGTGATATCTTTAGTTCAACTTGCAACTGCTTGGGCATAACTAAAGGAAACAGATATAATTCTAATATTTTTCAAGTATACGTTGTAATTTTTATTAGCGTAGCTATAAGATTGACATCTCCCAAGATTAAAAATCCTGAATAAATTACTCAAGCCTATGAAACTAGCTCACAGGTAATGATATCTTAGCTGTGCTTCTAGATGTTTTTATCATCTGTAACTGTTCAGGAGCACAGGCAATATTCTTTGAGGTACTCAATAACACCAAGAGCTTGATTTTGTTCCGATTAAAAGCTGTATCCTGATGTAACAAGCCGGCTCTATTGTCAGACATTGCAAGATTCCCAATTGAGTCCTTTAACTCCCTTTGAACTGGGAGACTGACATCTTTCAGAATGAGATGTGCTGATCAAAGTTCTGGGGTGCAAGCAGATAAAATTATTGCATTTTTCCCAACACTCTCGCAGAAGATCTTGTCTACACAGGGAAGGTGACAGAGCATTTTTCATCTGAATGTTTCAAACATGGAAGACCATCATTCTCCAAACAGCAATGGTGTTTTTGTTTCTCTTAGCAAAGTCCCTCACATGTGTAGGTCTTTGTCTGTCAGAGGTCCACAAGGTTACAAAGAGAGGCAGAGCAGTGATAGAACAGCCTGAGTTTGTCTCAATGATTTATCTGACATGTCACATAGCATGGTGATTTATTAATGTTGCAGCACTCACCAAAACAATTCAAAGTGGACTATTTCATCTCAAAAGACGACATTTGGTTGGTTGTCAGTTTCCTCTTGTAAACAGAGGTTCTAAAAGCCAGGCCAAGCTGTTATGGATTGGCAGACATTAGTCTAATTATATTTTAGTTTTTGAGCTTGTCTTCTGTCGTGACTTGATCTATTTTGTCTACCTGGTGGTAGCATAGAGTCGTTCCAGGTCTCGATACAACATTGCAGGGTGTAATTTGTGTGGTTTACAGACCTGGATGACATAAAGAGCATCAGTTTTTTAATGTGACTAGAAAGCACAGATGCTGCAGTCACAATTTACTGAACTGCTGAACCTTCACAATGGTTTCAGTTCATCAAATCATGCTGAAAGCTTCTAGCTTTTTTTACTTTTCTACTGCATTTCTGTTTTGAACATCCGTCCCCCAAGACTAATATGCATGGAGAGGTTTTCATAGAACATGAAAATCGAGCATCTGTGATAGCTGATCCTGAAGTCAACAACCAAAAGAAAAATGAGGGTATCTCATACGAAGTGGATCCAGCTGACAGAGCAGATTGAATTTTTTTTTTAAATATTATTGCAGGTAATATTTTTGTTTAACACAATTTTTCACAATGTAGTAGTTATGGAACTATATGTATCGTATTTCCAGAAAGATGAGAACTGAAAAACTGTCAGATTGCATGCTTTCAATTTCAACTTGAATGCTTCTCCTTTTCTGGTTATGATCACAGGCTATAAAGGAAATACCTCACTGATATTTTTGGGAAGTGTAAAAGAGAAACGAACCTCTCTTTAGTGTCCTTGGTTTGCATGGTGCTTTTGAAGAGCAAACAGGGAAGTTTCTATGTCTGTATAAGTCAGGGAAAGACAGCTGTGAGTTACTTGACACCTCAGATCTGAAGACTCCACTGAAAGAGACACCAGGAAAAACAGGGAGGCTTCAGAGTGCTTAGGAAAATATGCTTACTCAGTACGTCACAGGGGAGCTTTTTTTGTAGGTCAAGACAACAGAGAATTTCAGTTTGATTGAACTTCTGGAAACCTGTGTCATTCTGCATCTGAGCAAATCAGTCCTTGGAGTGCTTTATTATAGGGAAAGGCTTGAGAAAAGCTCTCAGAGAGCCAGCATCTCAGTGATTTGGCTCCTGGTTTATGATGTGCCAGCTCCATCTAAATAAGGCTGCAGACACGCTGACCTGTGATGTCCACAGAATCACTTAGGATGCATGTGACTGACTGCTCCCATGGCTGGTGTCTTTGAAAGGCTTTGTTGGGAAATTAACCTGGGAAAATCCTTCTGAGGCCATCTCTGTTGTCAGTTCTCTGCACAACGATTTACTTTGCTTACCACTCTCCAAAGAAACCTAGCTTTTCCCAGATGGTTCCTTTCCTTTGGTAGAACCCTATCCATGTGGGAAAAAAGTGTTCTCGAGTGGGTATAGAGCATGAAGTCTGCCCTACTGGACTGAACTGGGTAGAATGAAAGGACAAGGTATGCACATGTTCTCTGCATCCCTTACTAGCGGGTGCCTGAAGCAGTGATTTGTCCAGTAATGAGCTAAATAAAGAGAGTGTATCTTTGCTCATTACTTTGAAGCAGTTGAAATTAATTTTGCTAATAGATTAAATATGTCTAAGTGTTGGAAGCTTAGGAGAGCAGAGAATGACAAGTAATTGTGAAAGGCTTGTGAAAAAACTTGAGGATTTTCCCAGTGGAAGTGGCTCTAAACATTCTAGTAGTTCAAGAAAACTCTTCTGGGGGAAAAATCTATGGCTACAGTCTTCTTTTTCTGTGACAACTCTTCTACAGAAACTCTGGTTTTTACTTCTCACTATGCTGTGTGGGGCTTAGTGTCTCTGTCCTTAGTATTGTCCTCACTGATTACTATCCCTACAGGGATATTTTAATTCAGAACATGTCCTGCTTTCCCCTCAGCATGCCAGTCCAGGTCAAAATGAGATGGTGCAAGAGGCAACATCCCCATATAATTTCCTCCAAGAAATACCATGAGGGAAGAAGTTCCCTGCCTCTTTCTGCTTTTCCCACCAACTCTCTGACCTGGTTCATAAAGTGGTCCATGACCACTTGGTTGGACACAGATGCGGGTCATGCTACAGAGAGTGTAGCATTTCATTAGTGGCATTTGTCCCAAGGGTCTGCAAAACTAAAGTAGGTCTTGGTTACCCTAATCTCCTGTCTTGGGACATTTGACCCCTCCCAGCAGAATTCTCACTCCTCTTTTCTGTACTTCTTTTTGCCCATTCATCAATAGTTATAATTAATGTCACTGATTTCTCATCATTAAATGCTGAAGGACACTACAACTCTGGCTTTTTCTCATTATCTTTCATTTGTACCATTTTGTTCTCCTCTATCCATCTGCCACCTTCATTTTCTTTCTCTTCTCCTCCTGTGAGTTTCCTCTTTCCAAATGCTGCCTGACTTATCAGTGCAGTGTCTGCAGCCAACATTACTATCTGGATATCCTTTGTTCTTTACAGACACCTCCTCTCTGATCTCCAGACTGGTGTCCTTATTGCCTTCTTCCCTGTTGTGCTTGGCAGACTACAGCAAAACTCCAGCTGGGAGCCCGATTTAAGTTTAACACCATGCTTATTCGTTATTCTTTCACTCTGGCTGCAACTCCAACATTGGACTGGCTATTGCCTTATTTTTTTTTTTTTGTAGCTACTCTGAACCTGAGAGATAGAAGTGGGGTGTTTCTACACAATAATCCTATTATCTAGTGAAGTTTCATATGCCCAGCATGTTTTTGTTGAACAGCCTTTCTCTCATATCTTTCCTGGCTGTTCAGGAATGCTTCTGATCTCTTCTGAGCTTAATGTCTGCTGCGTGCTTACCCTGGGAATGGGGCTGCCAGAGGGCACAGAGAGACTGGAGGTGTCCAGGTGCCTTTTCTCAAACTGAATTAAATTAAAATACAAAGAATGTATATGGAAATGGCATATAAATCACTCAGACCCTTATCAAAACCTGCACCCCATTGCAGTTAATTAGAAAATTTTTAAAAAGGTAGGCCTAACAAAGCAAGCTCTTGATTAAACCTAATCACACCTCTGCTCCTTGGTAAATGCGATGTATAGGAATTCTGAAATTTGCCTAATTACATTTGGATTCAGATGTGTCTTGTTTCCCTCTGCCCTTAGCTTGCTGCTGCATGAGTTCTAAACCCAGAAAACTTATTCATGGGTGGAATGTGGCTACTGAGGGCATTCTGAAGCTGAGGAACAGGTAAAGGAACGTATGCCCTGTCAAGCACATAAACACACACGTGTACGTATAAGTATATATACAAATGTCCGTAAGTGTCCATATCAATATATGTCTGTAGGGACTGAGTGGAGCACAGGAAAATGGATGGCAGCATTAGTTTCAGGCAGGTGAGGTTAGTGGCAATCAGATGGTAATTATTTTATGTTTACAGACTGTCTAGGTATCTCTGCCACCTGTTGCTTCCAGACACTCAGAAAAGTGGTCCACATCTCTTTTTGGCACAGAAGTGACAAGTGACGAAGAGGTCAGAAAGGTTGATAAGAAGGTGTTACAGTCTCCAAATGACTCGTGGCTGTTGAAACACAGGTCCCTAGTTAGAAGGTTAAATGAAAAAACTTGCTGGGAGCTGTAACGAGAGCTTTGCTTTTTCATCATCTGAAAGAGGATCCTGGCCATGAATGGTTGATTTGAAATGGTGCCAATATAAAGAATAAATTCATATTGATACTGTCATTATTTTTAGAAACACTGACAGTGACAGTAATAATAACAACATTATTATAGTAGTAAACTTATGACAAGCACTTTGTGTGCATGTTATGGCATTTGATGCAGGAATTGTCCTTGTAAAAGGCCGTGTAAGAATTTAAATGTCAACATGACTTTTTAAACTAATGTGACCAGAAAGAGGAATGTTCACTTGATACAGTAGGTAAAGTCGATGATTATTAACAAATAGTACAGGACACTTTAAACAAAAGAGAGACCTGTTAGCAAAATGTTGAGAACAGTAAGCAGTGTTAACCCCCAACTCTATTTGTTTATAGTTACCTTAGGTGTAATGAATGCTGTGTAACAGTAATGGTAAACCCCTCTTTAAAATTATCTTCCTGTAAAAATGCAGTTAGGATATGCTGAAGAAATAAACCTGTGTCATAATGTTTAAAAGCTTGTTTTTGGTAAAAATATATAATTTGGAAGAAGTCTATAGTATTTCTAATTGCACTTTGATTACCTTTTTGTGTACACTGATACAGTCCAGTCATATTTCCCCTATTTTTTCTTTAATTAGTAAAGGCAGGACAGTGGCATTATTTTGTCAATTCTTTATGGCCTTTGGGGTTTGAAAATGATAACAAAGACAAAAAGAAATTCCATAGGAATGTGCTCCTAGCAAGAATTAGACTTAGTTAAAATAACTGTTGGTATTGGTTTGACACACCTTGCTAGAAACCACACAAGCTTCTAGCAAAGTAAAGAAACATTTTGGTGCTTTAGCATGAGAAATACCCATTTTCTTGATGTAGATCAAATTAACCATCTTCTGTCTATGCAGTAGCACTCTGTTAACTCTTACTGTAGTAAAAGTGAATGTTGTGTCAAGATAACAAGTACAGACTTCTTGAGAAAGAGCAAAATACATTCTTCAAATGTCTGTATCCTTCAGACAAGGTCTGTGAGAAGCAAGATGGTCTATTGCTCACATTATCATCTGCTCCATCACAGTGAAACAAAATTCTGTAAAATGGAAAGTGAAAGGCTATTATAATGTAAAGGATAAAATGTTTTATAAAATGTATTTAAAAAATAACCCAATAAGAAACACAGACAATTTTATCATCTAAAAATTGCCTATTTTTCTCCAATATATTGTATAGATCTCCTTTATACTTAAACTGATATAATATAGTATTAGTTAGGTGTATTTTTGGTATACAGTAAGTATAAATTTCTTTCAGTAGAGGACCAAAACATGTATTTTGAAATCCAAGTCCTTTAAATGCCATATTTCAGATATTTTTTCTATATTCATTTTTGCTAAGTCAGGAGTCCAGGTGATTTTCGTCTCTGGCAAACAGAGCAGATGTTGTTTCACCTACACCTAGATATGTCAAGTTTAAAAAGAAGAAACTGGAAGGGAAAAACTTGAAAGACTTAAATTCACATTAATACCAGGAAGAGGAAAGGCTTGTTACTTAGTCTATTGCTTTGGAGCACATGGGAAATCTCTAGAGATGACTGAGATAAATTTCTGCAGGGAGAGTGTCATTTGTCACTGTTTCTGACCTTTTTCCCCCTTCTTTCTTGAAATCCCTTTTTAATATCACATTAAAAAACATAGAGAGTTTATTCCTCATGGTAGCAGACCAGCCTGCACTCAGTACAGCCCCACAGGACTCAGAGGAGCACCTTGAAGTACATGGGACTTTAGTCATTCATTTGCTATTAGCAGGCAAAATTGATAGTTTTATTTTACAAAGAAAAATGTTTTTCTTGATGCATGCCGTAGGTATACCACTGCTGGAACAATGCAGTCCTCTTAGAAACAGAAAATATTTGGCTCATCTTAATTGCGAGAATGTGATCTTTTTTCTTGAGATGCAAATAGGACTTGGGCCTCAGTATCCCATTACAAATTATAAAAACTGCAGCTCTAAGCAGATCAATTTCTCTGCCTCTTAAAATACAACCTCCTGACAGAAAGGTGGCTGCTTCTACAGACCTGGAAACAAGCCTACCTAATTTTTATAACTGCCTGTACGTGTATAAGTGTTTCTGTTTAAATGTGCTGCCTCAGGCCTTGAGGTTCATGTTCTGCTTATACACTTATTTTTCTAATTGCTGAACAGCAGAAACTTTCTGTGATTCACTTGACGTGGGTAAACGCTTTCAGAATAGGTTTTTGTTATGAGTAATGCTTTTAGAGCTACACTTAAGACAGCTGTCACATTGGGGATATAATTGCTTAACTCGTTACTTTTTTCTTTTCTGATAGCATAAATTTTCATAAAGTTTAAGCAACTGCAGGTGAAAACCAGGAAAAAACAAAAAAATATTGCAGCACCCTTTCTCTGGACTATACGAAAAGTAAAATTCTTGAGAGCCTTTAGAGTTGTTTGCAACACCTGGCTTTGGATGTAAATGCCAATGTTAAGCATTCTGTATTTGTTTTACAAGAGCATTTTGTTTAGATATAGGTAAAAAAAAATCTTTGAACTGTAAGTCTTGCCTTTTTGCAAGACCTTGAAGGGGGAGCTGCCCCCCTCAGTTTGCAGGAGATACCATTCTGAAAGGCAGTCCTGACTTCTTTCCAGTAAAGCATTTAAAAGGATGACAAAGAAATCCTTACATCTACTAGCAAGGCCAAAATAAGAAAGGAACCCCCCATCTTGTTTCAATGTCTACCCTTCAAATCCATGCCTTCAGGACTATGTGTAGGTTTAAATTCTCAGAAACTTGAAACAAAACATTGCTTAATTCAGGCTGTTGTAGGTGACAGACTGACATGTAGCCAACTTGTGTGGTGCCTCTGAATCCTTCACACATTGAACACACAGAGCTGCTGAGGAGGGGGAGTTGTTCTGCAGGATTTGTGGAGTTTTTGACGGAAAATGCACAGTCACTGAATTTAATAACTTTATTCGGCTGTGGATTTTGGTTTGTGTCATTTTTTTCTTTTCTTTTGTTTCATTTGTGTTTGGGATTTTTGTTTCCTTTTTTATTTGTTTTTGTTTTTAAAAACACTTTCACTCTAAAGCAGAATGACCTGCTGGATACAACATATGGTTTTCTTTATATCAGACATAAGATGTGGCTTATTACCTTTGAAGATAAGGGGTACACCATCAGCACTGTTTGGGAACATAAGTGAAAGTCTTATATGATAGCAGAAGATAGAGTGCTGCAGTTTTTTTATCAAAACCCATCTGCCATTTGAAGCCTAGGGTTGTTCTTTTCTTGTGAGCAGAACAGAGAACTGTCCCATTGCATAACAAAACTAAAATTACATGTGAAATGCATGATTATACCTTTCTGACACAGGTTTTCACCTTGGACAGAAATTATATATACATATACATCTGATATACATATGCATATACATACGTGTACACATATTTGAACCGTACATGGGAGTATTTTGAAACTAAAGGAAGCTGCAATGAAACACATTGGTAAATCAGATTTCATTTCCTGTAGCTATCTCCTGCTTCCCTTTGACCTTTGATGTCATCAACACAATGCTTGGCTTGACTTAATGTGTCTGTGCCTCATTCACTGGTGTTTACAGAAAGATTTTCTTCCATTACTCGGCCACACTTGTGGCAGACACCACTGGCTGAGACTTTCTGGCTCCTGCCAATCCAGGATCTGCCTTTGATTTCTTGTTTCCAAAAAAATGCTAGTCCAGGGGACTCCTCAGCCTGATGTACCATTTTCTTTGCAGTGGTCTGAAAGTCTCAGAACAAATTCCTGTATCTCACCATCTGCCAGAGAAACCCACGTTTCCATCTTTTGGAGCCCCAATAAGCTCAGAATCACTTTTCCCCCTTTTTCCCTAATTGTGAAGAGGCAGCAGCTGGGATCAGGCTGCTCTGCCTGGGTCAGTAT
The DNA here is from genome assembly GCA_013398115.1 of Falcunculus frontatus. Taxonomy (NCBI): domain Eukaryota; kingdom Metazoa; phylum Chordata; class Aves; order Passeriformes; genus Falcunculus; species Falcunculus frontatus. The sequence goes on along the minus strand of VZRV01002387.1, from coordinate 865,886 downwards.
CCACTGCCAGCTCATGACTGCCCTGCAGAGCCATGACCCCTCTCCTGGGAGTCACCTTGCTTCTCTAGAACACTCCAGTCATGGGATGTTTTATCAGGTTTTAAAAACTATGCCGGAGGTAGTTCTGATGAATTGAAACTCAATAGAAAATGCTTATCAAGAGGCAGATTGCAAGTCCAATTATTTGTTGATTAATTAATTTTCCTTAATTGAATTAATTCATTGCAATAGGAACAGCTGCTAGACTTCACAAGGGCTGGAGTTATTGCAGTACTGGAATATATTGGAGTACTAACCCTTTGCTCTAGCACAGGACAGAGAGTACTTAAATGTGTCCTGTGAAAATGAAAATGGACTGCATGCAAGACACGCAGTTTCCAAAGAAGCAATTTCTGGAAATTCCCAGGAGCAGGATATGAAAAAAAAAGTTGAAAAAAAATAAGAATGTGGTATTTAAAACTCATTGCATTACTAAGGCATCGTTCTCCCAGCTCTATAAAACTGTCTGCACTTCCCTGCTCATCCTCTTTTCCTGAAACAACCACTGGGTGAACTGAATCACAGAATCACAGAATTAACTAGGCTGGAAAAGTCCCTGGAGATCATCAAGTCCAACCTATGACCTAACACCACCTTATCAAATAACCATGGCACTGAGTGCCGCCTCCAGCCTTTTTTTAAACACCTCCAGGGATGCTGGCTCCACCACCTCCCTTGGCAGCCCATTCCAATGCTCAGTCACTCTTTATATGAAGATTTTTTTCCTAATGTCCAGCCTAAACTTCACCTGGTGCAGCTTAAGGCTGTGTGCTCTCATCCTGTCACTGGTTGCCTGGGAGAAGAGATTGACCTCCACCTGGCTACACTCTCCTTTCAGGCAGTTGTAGAGAGTGATAAGGTCTCTCCGGAGTGTCCTCCTCTCCAGGATACACAACCCCAGCTTCCTCAGCCACTCTTCACAGGGGCTGTGTTCTAGACCCCTCACCAGCCTTGTTGCCCTTCTCTGGATGTGTTCGAGCATCTCATCGTCCTTCCTGAACTGAGGGGTGTACGACTGGACACAGCCCTCAAGGTGTGGCCTCACCAGTGCCGAGTACAGGGGAAGAACGTCTTCGATGGTCCTGCTGGCCACACTATTCCTGATCCAGGCCAGGATGCCATTGGCCTCCTTGGCCACCTGGGCACTGTTGGCTCGTGTTCAGCTGCTGTTGACCAGCATGCCCAGGTCCCTTTTGCTGTCCATCTGCTCTGTCCCCAGCCTGTAGTGCTGCAGGGGGTTGTTGTGGCCAAAGTGTAGGACCTGGCAGTTGGACTTGTTTAGTCTCATATTGGTGGATTCAGCCCATCTATCCAGCCTGTCCAGGACTCTCTGCAGAGCCCTCCTACCCTCCACCAGATTGACACTCGCTCCCAGCTTGGTGTCATCTGCAAATTTTCTGATGGTGCACTTACCCCTCCTCCAGATCATCAATAAAGATATTAACCAGGACTGGGCCCAACACTAATCCCTGGGGGACACCACTAGTGACTGGCTGCCAACTGGATGTGGCACCAGTCACCACCTGTATGCTCTCTCCAACATGCCTCCATGTTGCTGGGAGCTGGCTACTTTCTCTTGGATTCCTAATTCCAAGAGTCATCCAGGATGAGCTGAAACACACTTTTGAACCACCTGCCTCCTTTTTCCTGGTGTCACAACACTTGTCAGTGCTCATCTCGCTCCTTATCCTTCTCTTACCTCCTCAGTCCCTGTCCTTCCAACTGCAAAGTGCTCAGACAGCCTCCTCAGGAACCTACATGTGAACTCAAACACCATATTCCTGATGCAGGAGCAAAGGAGGGATCCTTTGGGTTAAATTTGGCCTCTATCCTGCAAGGACTCCCTCAGGGAAGAGGGCTTTTCCCATATGATTGGTTTCCTACATCTCTTTTCTGGGTGGCTTCTCTGTTTCCAAAGAAACATTCTCCATCAGAAAGGCTCTCCTTCTGAGGTGTTCATCACCTCAGTGTGGGGTCTGAGATTTAGCAAGGACAGATTTTGGATGGCTTTTCATCTCTCACAGGTCATTGATCAGTGTTTCTCCTGCATGGACCCTTGCTTTTATGTCACCACAGATCTGTGACTTTGCCTGCTGCCTGGCCAGGGGAGCCTGGCATATTCCTTTATGTCTGAGACAGTTCTTATGTTAAGGTTTTCTTGCTTTTCAAATATTTATACAGCATCTCTCAGGTGAATTTGTTCATGCTGTCTTGGGTAGCATCTCCACCTCCTTTACAAAGGCTGTTTATGCAAAATTCCTCCCTGGGGAAAATCCCCCGATGCTGAGGAAATTCTGAGCTCTCTCTGCAGGTTTTACTTCAGTTATAATATGGATTTGATCAATCTCCTGTGCAATGGCTGTCATGATCAGGGATGCCTTTGTGAATACTTTTCATGCTCAACTGTTTTATCTGATTCCTCCTTGGAGAGCATCTTTGCTGCTCCTCAAAGCTGTATTCACTCTGACAGTCTTCCCAATACCATACCCTGGGGAATTTTAATTTTCAATTATCTCGGTAATCAGTGTGTTTTAATTGCATGAAAATTTCCTCTTGTACGTCCCAGCTCTTTTTGTTCAGTGTATGCACACAGTGAAGAACAGATTTCCAGCAAGTGCCAGTCAAAGGAACTGCAAAAACATATGTGTCCTGAAAATTTTCCTCCAGTCTCTGCACACCCACTCATCCAAATCCACATAGGCTTGAAATGCTCCAGAAAAATCAGCAAATGAGATAAGAAGAAACAGCATGTACTTCCAGTTTTCAGATGAAGTCTCAGGGAGAAAAAATGGTATTGTTACTGCTGGAAAGTATTTATAATCATTAAAAAAACCAGTAGGAGGCTGAAGAAATTTGACTGAGTTTCTGCTGCAAGAGGAGAAAACAGCCATAAGCAACCCAGAAGACCTTTCTTACCTCATCAGGGTATCACTTTCATGGTCCACAAATTCTGTATTCAGACTCTGGGAATCTAATCTTCCCAGTCAAATGTCACAACTAATTTATTCTCACAATTTCACTTTTAATCCAGTGTCTCAGCAGCCAAATAGTGCAATTTGAGCTTGGTTTGCCCTGAGTGGCTGTTAAAGGGGTAAAGGCTGGTTTTGGTAATTTTCTGAGAATCGCTGGCATGGGGGCAGACCTGATGAGGGACAGGTTCCTTTGGGTTTCCAGAAGGAGAAGAGGAGATCTGAAAATACAGAAGCAGGGCTGGGTCCATTAACAGCAGTTATCCTGTAGTGCTGTTTATGCAGCTTGATCAGCTGTAAAATTTTGGGCAGTGACTTTTTGAGACTATTAACCTTTGGTATCTAAAATGTGAACTTGAGCTAAGTGTTTAAACGCCTTTGATGATCAATGGAGGAAACAGGCATAACTGGGTCAGATTAAGAGTGTACACTGCTAATGTCCAAGGACTTTTGGATAAATCCCTCTTGCTGCTATTTTTACCAGTAGAGAGTCCATCCTTGGTTAGAAAGTAAAAAGCCCACCCTGTCTGTGAAATAGCCCATGTCTATTTATAACTATATCTATTTTATAAAGATGTCAGAAAACGAATGCTCTGTTCCCTGGACTTTTGGTGTAGCTGTTGTGCGTGATTGGTCATATGACCAACTCTGAGTGATCACTCAAGCATTTAAAAGAGCCGTTTATGGAAAATGAGATGCCCTGATGAAGAATACCCTTAGGATAGAGAGCTGACGTAAACTGAACAAGCAGCCCAGCTCAGTCTCACCAAGCTGTGCCAACCCCATTTAACCCCAGAGGGTTGTTAAACTTGGGATCAGGAGCGCTGTGGCTCGGGGTTGTTAACCAAAGCTAATGCAAGGTGAAGTGGGGTGTCAAAACCAGGAATCCAGAACACAGTAACAAGATTGCGTTAGAGAGACAGAGACAGATCCACTTCAGCCCTTCTTTCACTGTTTTGCCAAATATAAACATCGGGCTGAAATTTTTCTTAGCTTCTCAACCCTTCACTCTGTGCTAGTGCTCACCCCTACTTTGCTTCCCTGTCCTTCTTTTCACTGGTTTCTATCTATGGTACAGAAAGATCACAGAGAGGCTGAACAGATGAAAATCATCTCAACTTTTCTGGTCTCTTCAGTCCTTCTGTGGTTTATAAACAAGCATTCAATAAGGCTTCTCGAGGAACCTGACATAGAACACCCATCAAAGCCAGGTTTCTGTGTAAGTTCAGATAGACCCCTGCCCCCATCCAAATCTTGCAATAGGTTAGGCGTCTCCCTTTGAGCTGCCTGCTCCCTTCACAGGCAGAGTGTAGAGTAACCATAGGATGCTGTTTGTGTAAGTCTCACTCTCCCTGCTGCTGGACACAGGCCTGAGCAGTAGTCACAGGAGTCATTTCTAAGGCACCTTCATTTGAGGTTGTCCCAGTGTCGTGGGTTGACCCTGAGTCTGATGGACAGATCTCTTGACCAGTCACGCTTCTCGAAATTTCCATATTTAAGCCAGTGGAGACACAGGAAGTGTCACTTTTTCTTCTGCTCAAACCTCCTGGTGGGGAGTTTGGGGG
>VZRV01002387.1:678632-861137 GCA_013398115.1 Falcunculus frontatus | reverse complement strand
TGGACTGTAATATCAAACTGTTTTCTCCCTCTTTAATCCATTTAACATAAAGGGGGGATGAGAATTCAGTGTGCAGCCTGCGAGAGAGATAAAGGCTGTTAGCTGGTGCAGTTTGGGAAAAACCATGCGACGTAAAAGAGACCTCTATTTCCTCAAATTAACAGAGAGAGACTTTTAAGAATTGTGAATGCTGACCAAAATTCCATGTTTTTTCATTATTTGTGCTGGAGGAAGTGTGGGGGGGGGGGTGTTGGAGGAAAAAGGGGTTTTTGTCTTAATCTCTTATTTTATTTTACTCTTAACTCTGTTAGTAATAAACTTTCTTTCATATTCTTTAAGTTTGAGCCTGCTTTGCCTGTCTTCAAACCTCTTATCTCACAGAAGGTAAGAAAAGCGAACTAAACCAGAAACACTTAATTGGTGTTTCCGCCCGGTTAACGAACCTAACCCGCTACACCCAGTTAGTGCAGACACCTTTGGTACAGCTGCCAAAATTCAGTGGACAAGGAGAAAATAACACTGACTGCCTTAAATGTCATGGGAGACAAACCCATAGGGTGATTTTTCATTTAATCTTTATTCTGTCTTTTCTATTACCCTCATTGAACCTGATGGAAAATGCAGGCATTCTGCTCAATTTAAAACCAGGCCACTGGATTTTAGCCTATAGATACACAGGTTGGAATAGATGCCTTTACATTCTGAATAAATCTAAGCCCTTTTGCATTCAATGAAAATGTTCTTGTTGACTTTTTTTGAAAAAAATGAAGTTTGAAAAAGACATGCAGACATTAGAACCACAATATAGGAATATAAGTACTTTTCCTGGAAAGATTTTGTTTGGTTTTCTTGTTTTTAATTTGTTTTGAAAAACAATGTTGTGTTTTATTGGTATTTAGTAAGTTTAAATTCAGCTCTTTACATAAAGGGAAGTTTCATGGACCTCAAGTGAAGCTCTTTCCATTTTGGGAGACTTAGCCTACTGGATGTCAGCTTCAAGCAAGTTTCCCCTCATATTCATCTTGGATTTTTTGCCACTTTTCTATACTTCCTCTTTAAACAATTTGTCTTTTCCATAGTCCTCCTGGTCTTTCATAGCCTTTAATGCAAAATAATCTTTTGTCTATTTGATCATTAAAAGCACGTAAATATTTAGCTCAAGTGTGTGTTGTGGATCCCAAAAGTTAATACAATTAATAAATCTGTTGACAATTTCCATGTTTCATCTTTTCCTGGGATAGCTCTACTTTGGCTATCATCTCCCTCAGCCATAGGTTTATATGACACTTAGTCTGCTGGAGCTGAACCAGTGTGGTACCTTCAGCATCAACACTGGGACAAATCCCTCTCTGCACTGTTTCAAGTGCTTTCTCCTTTTCTCTTTCCTGCTTTGCATTTTTTCACAGCTGTTTTCTACCCCTGACTTGGAAACTGTCTACCTATTACTTCATCCATGGCAAAATGGAGAAAGAGACTGGATTAGCTCAACTGGCTGAAGTTTGATTCCTCTTAATTGCAGAGGGAAAAGCAGTGTTTATTTTTTTTGAAAAGGTAGTTACAGGTTAAAAACCGTCCCTTGACAGCTGAAGGTGAGTTCAGCTGACAACAGTCTTCTGTATCAGTGCTTGTTGTCCAACCCTCTGTGGTCAAAGGAGAAAAGTGAGCAATTCTCCTAAACCTGAAGGAAATATCTAAAACAGACGATGAAGGTCCCCAAGTTAAACTGGTGTTAATGTCTGGAGTTATGTGAGATCATATCACCTCGGCAGTCTTTAACTGTCTTACAGAGAGGTTGCGTTCTAGAGGAAATTTTTAAAATACTAACTTCAACAGCATTTCAGCGGGTACAAATTCCTTCTTACTGGTTACCCTGTTGCTCAGTGTTTGAATTTCTCTTGGGCTAGACAAGCAGTTTCATTTTGCCTAAGGTAAATCTCTCTGTGCAGCTCTGGTGCCTGCAAGTGCAGTCCTGCAATGCCACCTAGAAGATGTTGGTGATTTTCCTCGCAACACACAGAATTCATTTCCTTCACCCTCTGTCTGAACTTTGTCCAGGCTGAATCAGAGCGCTGTCTTCTTTGCATTTACAGTCCATAGTTCCTACAAAAATGATATTTTGAGGCAAAGTTCACTCAAAATGTGACACTCAGAAATTTTTATGGAAATTGTCAAAACCACTATGGAGCTCTTCCCTAGAGGACTCAGCCTAAATGCTCATTTTATATTGGAGCCTTTTAGACAATTGCTTCTCATGCATAGTCCTGCTTGGTGAAAAGGACATCAGAGTCACTAGAGGGAAGGAAAAAGCTGAACCAAATTCTGTCTGGGTGGAGTATGAAGGAGCCCTGCTGATCCTATATGTTTTAAATGGGGTTTAGCTGAATAGTGCTGGCAGAAATGTGTTCCTCAGGATGGTGGGATAAAATCAAGTTGAATTCTTACTTCTCTGGCTGAAGGGGCAGTAGGTAATAAGCTGGTACTGATGGCAGAGAAAAGAAAATACCGATGAACATGGATTATACTTTTGCCTTAAAATTTGAAGCTGGGCATTTTGCACTTGCCTTTTCTATTACTTGCCTTTCTCTATAATTAATCTGCTCTCTAAAAAAACAAAAGAAAAATCAGTTGATTGTTGCTAGGCATGAAGAGCATCTACAGGGAGCTACTAAAGCAGCACCTGTAGTCCTGGTAAAGTCTGAAGCCAGCAAGAAATATATTTTCCAGCTCAGCCACTGACTTGAATAAGCATGGAGAAATGGAGCTGAAGAGAGGTTAAGTAGGGATAAAATACATTTGTAAAGCACTTGATAGGTGTCTAAATGCTAATAGCAAATTGCTGCATGGTCTGTAGCTTAGATGGTTTCCTCTTTCTTTCTGCCTGCCACCTCCCTGTGAGAGGGCCTCTTGTCTCTGCTCAGGGAAGAGCTGAATAGCCTCTTGCCTCCAGAAGCTTTTTTCTGCCTTGAGTGTTGAGACTGGAAAAGTAGAAAACTTTTGTGCCTTTTGGACAGAAGAGCTCATCTCTTGCCAGCAGCTCATGATATGCATTACCTGACTGGCCCAGTACAGTGATGTTCTTCTCTAGAGGAGCTGGGGAAGTTGTTAACCTAAAGCTGGCCAGAGGAAAGAGGTTTCTCAGGTTCTGCAAGCATCGGTATTGCTCCTGGCTCTGTCTGTGCACAGCTGTAACCATCTCTGTTTTTCAGAAGGGCTGCTGTAATTTAGAGGGGTGAGACTGAGAAGTCAGATTTCACTGTGGACCCAGATATGGACTGACAAATTCTGAGGTCTGTTTTACTTTACCCTGTCCCTGTGTCCCTTTTGAGTATGATCCTGTCCAGCCCGGATGAGTTGGTCATCCCCTTGGCTCTCAAGGGTTAGCTGGATGACTCAAAGACATTTGTGTTTGTTTTTCTCTTAAACACCCACAGAAAACTCATAGCAAGCCTCAGAGTTGACACACTGTGAACAGTGAAGGTCTATCCTATTTTTCAGGCAGGAATTTGGAAGAATTTGTATACTTGTCCAGACTTACTTGTCCAGACTGGCATATATCTGGTAAGCTCCAGACATATCTTGAGCACACTTGCTGGAAGACTGTGCTCTGTAAGGACAGCAAAGCTAAAACTTGCAGTAGACATCAGACAGCCTCTGAGTATAAATGTGTGAGCTGCTGGAACTTAAATCCCCACATCCTGAAAGCTCAGTGTACATGCACACACCATCTATAGGGTAGAATAGACACATCCCCAAAGCTTTTGATCTGTTGCATATGCTCTGCAAAGGGCTTATTCATGATTTCTTAGCAAATGTTTGCAGCACCTAGCTGTGAAGGAATACTGGCAGGACAAAGATCCTGGGTAGAGACAGCACACTGTGCCAGATGAGCTGTCAGAGCCGAGCAGGCTTTCTCAGGCATGAGCCCTTCTCGGCTACTAGTGTATATTAGCCAAAACACAGGGACTCCTGGATTAGGATGCAGATTCCAGCACAAATACTCTGCACATTTGTCCCAAACAAATATTTAGTTAAAAGAATGTGGAAATAACTAATTAGATACATGACTGTCTATTTTAGCTCATGCCCATCACCAGTATAATGAGGACCCATGTTACTTAAGTATCTAAATTCCTCTGAGTTTTCATTTCCTTTTTAAAAGCTTTCCCATATATTTCTTTTTGGTGCTTTTGTTATCAAATATTGTTTGCCAGCTCCAGGCAAAAAACTCTTTTAAAAGATTATCTGTTTACAAAATCACATATTGATATTTCTGTATTCTTATCAGGAGGAGAAGGGTACTGTGTATTTGCTCTACTTTATCAGCAGAATCATAAACCAGCAGCTGTTATTAAAGCTGAATAAATACGCTGGCAGTGCTGCGGTGTCTTTCAGTTTGGAATCAGACTTTAAAGTATTCAGCTGTTGGTTTTGTTGTTGAGACCTCAGCTGAATAGAAATCTTTATGAAAATTTCTATATAGAGAATTCTAGACTCAAGTTCACTGACACTCAGTGACAGAATCCTCTCTAATGCCTCTAACTTTACAGAGACAGTCAGCAAACAGCACCTGTCATCTCATGCAAATTGAGTGTGTACCTAATTTGAATTGTTAATTACTATCAGTGAGTTAGGTGGGATATATGGAGGAGAGCCAGAATTCATTTATGTTAATTTTATCATCAGCTTTTTGTTCTTTACTCCTGGCATTTAGAGATACCCTATCACACTGTACACCTTTTTCCATGAAGAAGAAGTAAGGAAAGAATAAGTAAAGTATCATTTCTCTTTAGACAGGTCTTCTTTACCTTCAGGGATGCTACTGGTACCTGATTTTCTGCCAAGGTTAAGGTCTCTCTAACCTTCCTTAAAGGCTTCTGTAATAGTGTCTATTTATGCACTGATCTCTTGGAAACAGTCCTTTTAGGAATCTCCTAATTCATTCAGGCTGTTCAAATAATTGCCTATACTAATAAATGGATTATCTAGATTGTGTCTCATTGCATGCTAGTGTCTCACATCCTTATAAACCTGCTCTGACAGGAGAAAAGTCAGGAGGCTATTTTTAACACATCTGAGCAATTGACTCCATATGGTACTTAGAGGTTATATTTATTTATTTATCTTTTGAGCAGCCAGGCTGCATGTAAATATTGAGAACTGGGTGTGCTTCTCCTTTTATGTATGGATACATATGCAGGTGATAGCTCAGCTTCATCTCAAGATGATACTCAAATATATACTCCTTCCTTCTTTTTCTCTTAAGATTATTTTGTAAGACAAAGGCTTTTTCTCTGTACAAATGGAATTACCTGCACAATAGTTTTTGAAGGAAGTCTCTAATCTTCCACAGCCAAGGAATAAATATAAGTATTGGATAGCAGTGCTTATGATTATGTATTAGTATGATATATTTAATTCTATTGTGGTCATTGCTATTATTTCTAAAAATTGAAGTATTACTAAAGCCAAGTTGATTATTCTATAGTTTTCAGACTAATTCTCCCTCACATAATAATGACATTGAGTTTGTCTCAGCTTATCCCAGTATTCTGTAAAGGCTGTGGAAGTTTAGATGCTCAGGATTTTCTAAAATGAACAGAACAATGTTGTTTATTCTCTCCACAGACCTATGCCCCTATGTTTTTGGGTAGAAGAGAGAAGCCCAGAATTTAGCCCTAAGTCTTAAACCAGGGCAGTTGCTTTTACCTGGAAGCTTCCGTATATCTGCAGATATCATTTACTGGTATGAGATGCAGAACAAAGCATGGAAAGAGATATTTGTAACAAAGGATTTGCAAACCTTATAGGAAATAACAGAAACAAATATAGGTAGGAAATGTGTAAATGTGTAAGCAGCTGCTCTCCAGCCATACTAGCTGTTGAAAGAATGTAAACAAAATTTAGATATTTAAGTCATGGTTTTGGCTCACCTGTGTTGGATAAATAAGCACTTCATCTGGATGGAAATACCGTCATTTATACTTACTGTGTGCACATTCCTCCCTTCTCTCAGAGCTGGAAAGATTATGAATTTAGCTTTGATGCTTTCATATTTGTCTTACTTTACAGTCAAACAAAAAATATCCCTTACCAGCTTCCCACAGAATGAGAAAAATTATTGAGAATCATTTAATTGTTTTAATCAGATAATATGAAGATATTATAATGTAAAATATGTTTTCTAACTGTAACAATAGAATGGTAATTTGCATATTTTATATAGCTAAGCAAAGTGAGTCACACAAAGCATGTATGATTTTAATCACATTTGAAACAATATGCTCTAACTCAGAAAGTAATGGGAAATGGAAATTATTCAAATTAATTTATGTGGTTTTTTGAAATAATTTTTTTAAAATTGACATATTCCTTTGTCCATTGGTTTCATTCTGGTTAAATTGGGGTTTTTTAAATGTAAATTTTGACCAGTGCTCTCAGAAAAAAAATTTCCACCTTTTCACTGGTTCTTAACTAGTGGAAAGAATTGCAGTGAAAGTCACATGAGAAATGTTCAGTAATTTTCTTTGTAATCTTTTGTCATTGGAGGTGTGTAGATGGTAATTTAAGTCATCCAGCAGCTGGAAAAGCATTAGTGATTTGGATTTTAAGCATATGTTTTAGTATTTGCAGATATCCAGCTGAAAAACTGCCACCTCCTAGTGCCCTGGAAGCCCTAGGATCAGAGTTTCTGCCTTCAGAACCTTTGGAAATTTGTAGAGGTCTTTGGACTTCCAGGCTCCCCAGTCTATGGTGGAGGATTCCTCATCTGCCTGTCTCTCCACAGGAATAGCTTCCTGTATCTGTCTTATTTGAAAGAGAGAGAAAAAAATCAGATTTTTAAAATTCTGATTTGTTTCTTCACAGGACAGCTGTTCAGCAGGAAGTTTCAAAATGTCTAAGTTTTGTTCTTGTAAAGAACTTGAGAGGGGAGCTGCAAAAGTTGGCTGTTACTGGGATCTGAACTATAGCGTTGCTGGACCTAAAGTTTTCATTGGTTTCTTTTGCTTGCTTTAGGCTGTTCAGAGTTGTAAGGCAGCTATCCGTGGGCAGGGAGTGAGCTGTGTGATTCATTAATGTCGGGAGTTCCAGAAGAGACCTCTCTGGTGTGAGGGTGGGCAGTCTGTAGCTCTGCTGATTGCTCCTGTCTGACTGCGGGCACCTTGTTCAGAGCCAGGAGATGTGGAACATCTTTTGTTTCACTGAGAGCACTCAACGTCTCATTATCTCATGACAATAGAACCACAGCAGCAGCAAATTTGGCTGAGGCAACCAGAAATCTGTAGTAACTTTTCCTGAGAACTCCTGGAGGCTGAGTAAGCTCTGACAGATGGAAAAACATGATGTCTATCTTCCAGCAACTTAAGATCAGGCCACACAGTTTAACCTTGTTTTTGGCAATAAGCAGGAAACAGAAAATTACCATGACTTTAGGAAAATCTCTGATGCTTCCATATCATATTATTTTAATAGTATCATAAAGAAACTAAGGAAATCTGTATTAGCTGAACCTACTGCAAAGTGAAAGCAGAACTGCAGAGCATGCCACATTGAGAGAAAGCTCGGTCATTGTCATTCACTGTCACACCAAGGGACTGTGAAGGGTAAAGTACTTCAATGGAGTGATGCTGTTCAGTATTTTCATGAATGACTTCAATGAAAAAATAAGAGTGTACCTTGCAGGCACAGAAATCACTCTGAAAGAATTAGAAATCCAAACTAACTCAATAAACTAGGGAAAAGTCTCACAAAATAAATGAGGAAGCTGAGTGTACGAATGCTTTTAAAACTCAAAGAAATTGTTCCATAATTTGGTAGGAATAAGTGCAAGATGGAGCAAGATGTTGGACTGAATAAGGGCAAGATGGGGAAAACTGATGTAGAAAATCACCTTGTTACCTAGTGATGCATGTACTGAAGGTGATCCAGCAGTGCTCTGCGAACAAATGTAGTGAGATATACAGCAAAAAAGCATATGATCTGATACCCTAAAAATTACAGAAAGCATAGAGTTCAGAATATTTACAAATTAAAATTTTTGTTAAGTTTTTATACCACATCCAAAATAATAAAATCCATCTTATTTTAGAGCATATTAGCTCACCACGGTCAGGAGTTCCTGTGAAACCTGTCACCTCAGGGTAGTCACTCGTGGGCATAGTCTTCTGCTGCAGGGAGAACTGTAGTGGCTTCACAGCTGCATAGGTTTTAATCCTGCAGTCAAACGACCATGAAAGAATCAAACATCACTCTATGTGTAGGGCAACCTCTGCACAATCAGCGTTGCAGCAAACGCCAGACAAGTCTGTGGATTTACCAATGGCAGATGTAGCAGATCATTGCAAACGTGACCTGCACAGATGCAGCGCGGTTTGCCAAAGTGTTTCACTGAAGCCTTGCAGGTTGCAGTACTTGAAGCGCATTTGACAGAGTGTTTTGAGAGAAATGCAAACTATGTGGACACAACACCAGTGGATATTTGAATAAAAAGGTCACAATTTATTCTTGAGATTACCCTCTTGTCTTCAAAGTTCAAGTCTGGTGTGTTCTGGCAGAGAGGAAAGGATGGACATAAACAGGATACTCCAGAGGAGGTTTAGATCAAATATTAGAAAAACTTCATCACTAAAATGGGTGGTCAAGCACTGAAACAGGATGCCCAGGGAAGTGGTAGAGTCACTGTCCCTGGAAGTTTTAGCAAAATGTAGATGTAGTGCTTAGGGACATGGTTCACTGATGGATTTGGCAATGCTCTCTTAACAGCTGGATTTCATGATCTTAGAGGTTTCTTCCAACCTTAATGATTCTATGATTCTCTGACCCTCTGCTGATTGTTTCCTCATTCCTTGCAGAGCCTCTTTGGAAGCATCAGTGGGTTTTTCCACTGTAGTAAAAAGATTAAATTCTCTCTCTTTTGATTCTCTATTCTCTTGTAACATTTTGTGTGTGACAGACTTTTCAAAATCTTGTCTTTGGTTATTCAAACACAAGGAGTCTGGGGAATAAGAGGATTATTATCAGAAAGATTACACTATGCTTACTTTCTTTTTTTTCTTGAATGTGTTAGACATAATTCTATAAGCATATTTTTTGCACTTACCTTCATATGAATATGTGGAATATTTTAGGTTAATTATATACTAATTTTGTAAAGATGTAATTTTAAATATCATGCGAAATTATTGAAAAGAAGTGGGAAAATATGTAAACCACTAAGCAAGAAGCACAGAAAACAACAAAAACTAATAACAACCCAGCAACCTCTGGTCCATGCAGATTTTATATCCACCAGTTAGACAAAACAGCAAAGTAAAGAGAATAAGGGCATTATCTCAAGCTGTTGCAGTCCTTCCAGTGTTATTGAGACATCGGGTATTCACCTATGGTAGAATAAAGATTCCTGCATTTTATTTCTATTGTAGGTTTGTTGCAGAAGTTTTTACATCTTCTTTGGTTTATAATTCAATGAAGCAAACAGACAATTTGAAGTCTTCTGAGGTTCTGACTATTTGAACTTACAGAATACCTATCTAAAGAGGTTACTGAATGAATATCCACAGAGATTCTCTACCATCTTAAAAGGATAAATTTCCTGTCCTAGCTGATCATTCCTATCTTCCAGCATAGTTTTTGCATCCTGCTTGCTTAAACATCACAACAGATTAATGTTTACAGTATCTGAATTTCACTGTTCATTTCCACAGTTTGTTTTTTTATTCTAATTGATCCTTCTGAAATATAAGTGCAGCCAGAACATTCCCACTATGTGTGTACATACTACGAATGGAGTTTTTGCTGTTTTCTCAAATGAAATTATTTGTTCCAGTGGGTTTGTGCTTTAGACCAGTTATACATCTGTACATTGCGGATCTTGTTGCTTCAAAGAAGCAATTCAGAATATTGTAAAAGATATTCTATTATGTCTTTAAGCTTTATTATCAGTATCTCTTTCATGTTGCTAAAAACTGATTACTTTTGGATGCTGTATAATCAATTTATTTATTTTTCTTTTTGAGAGCTAAGCTTGAAAACATGGGAAAATGCAATGGAAATGTTTCTAAATTTGTAACCAAAAAGAAAGGCTACACTTTTGTTGAATTGTTTTTTGATTTTAAACCCTTATTTAGCATCTCTGCCAAGACATGTATACTAGGAGTCAATGATAATTCCCAAAGGAAAGTTGATTTCCCAAGGTTGTCACAAACATTTATATTTATGAAAGGAAAAGAGCAGAGACCAAAGTTTTCCACAGACTAAGAATTAAATCCATACATTTAAAACTTTTTGTGTGATGGTATTGTCATCCTGTTTCATGTTATAAGGAGGATTAAGAATATTTGTTTTGGAAAACTGCCTCTGAGGATTTTATTTTTGTGAAAGCAAAGGCATTGTTGGGGTTGAATCAGCATCCTATGCTGGTTGAAGTGTAGAAGTAATATTTCATGAGTCATTCAAGATGAATTGCTTTGGTTTTAGAGAGGAACTCTTGGTTGTTATTGTAAAGAAACTGTACTTGCATCCATCACATTTTGAAAGTAATTGCTTACTTTGTGTAGTTACTAATGCTAATTACATTGCAGGAGCTAACGTGACAGGCTATTTGTTATCCTTGAAGGTATCAAGTGCAAAGTTCAATATGTCACCTGATAGCATTTTTCTGAATATTCGACAATTTCCAACTTGTCTTCATAATTCTGAAGCTGGCTTAGATAACATTTTATTTCTTAGTACTTTGGCCTAATCTTTCGTGGCTGAAGCCTTTTTGAGTGTCATATGATGAACAGTGGATGGACCATTTTCACAGAAAGCTTGCATTATTCAACTTTTTATTATATTTGATTGTCAGTAAATTTTGTTTTGTTTTGTTCTATATTTTATAGACGTCGTAGCTCTCAAGTACTGTAGGTAAAGATCCAGAATTTGTGGTTCTTCTTCCAAAATTGAAAGCAAAGTTCCATAAGAAGATCATGTGGGTTCTCAGATTTTACTACGTTCAGAGGCTTTTATGTAGAAAAATGCTTAGTGTGTGAAGGCTTAAGATGACTGATCTGTTTGCCACAAACCTTGCACATACCGTGGAATGAAAAAGCAGTTCCTTTTTCTCCCTCTTCTTCAAGGTTACCTTGCTAAGTGTATATATGCATATATTTGCATGTATGGTTTAAAGTCACTCACAGCATGTCTTAGCAGGATTGACTTGGAGACTAGTTTTTCTAAGCATGTAGGAATGTTTATTGCCCTGAACTCCAGAGGCCAAGTGCTCTGCACATAACTCAAAACAGAGGGCAAACATGCCAGACACAGGAGAGAGATACAAGAACATAGTCATGCCAGTGTGAGTAATGTCTGTGGCTCTACAAAGTAATGCTAGGGAATAATCATGTATGTGAAAAAGCTAAGGTAGTCAGTGCAAGGGAATGGAATCCAAGTGAACTGACTTTTCCAGTTCTCTAAATATCAGAGAGATTCAGATTCTTATTAAGGAGATTAAAAGCCTTGTGGGAAATAAACATAATTCTGAAGCCTGGATGCATTCTTTCTTGTCAACCAATGTGATCATTGATAGTGAAGTTTCAAAGCTCACTGATGACAGAGGTACATGAATCTGCGCTCCAGATCATCTGAAACACATGATGGAAAAAAAGAATATGTAATTGAATAAATTTCCACAATGATGTTATTTGCATCTGCAGAAAATTGTTTATTTTTCATATTTATTCAATAGAATATGTGTATATTTTTACATATTCATATAAAAGCCCCTCATCCTAAAATGCTTCTTTATTAAAATAGTTTGTAATTAATAACACATTTTTGACCTCTTAGGTTTAAACAACCATAGTAGTGCAGTTCAGCTAGAAAACAAAATACATGTAGTTTATTTGATCTAAGCCAAAGTAAGTGGCCTAAGACCACAGTGTTTGCTGCAATATGTGCCATTATCATTCCTGTGTTAACAGGCAGTTGATCCATTAAAGTGGGAATCAGTAAGTTCGCTTCTGCAAATGTACAAACACTTCTTTTGCCTGAAAAAAACAATTGCTTATGGAACTGGTTATTGGCTTTGGTGCACATATAAAGCATTTTATCTTCCCCACAAAATCTAATAGCAGCACATTTCATTGTACGGGAAGCATAATCCTGTGCTCTTTCCAGCCTTCTGTGCTGTCCAGCTGACTCATGTGACACAGATGAGATGGGAAATGTCAGTGTCAGGAAAGAACCTTTACTTGTATTACATACACTTTAAAGCATTATATCTTCTAAAAAGTACCCTTCATACACCAAGTCTAAGCAGACTGACAAAACAAGGTAAAGCAGAACCTAATCTTACAGTGCAGACCCTTCAAATACTCCTGAAACATTCCCTGGATTAAGGAATGCAGGGACAACTCTTCACATTAACTCCCTGAAATCAAGCAGAACCTGGCAGCCTTTGAAATACCTGTACCAAGATTGAAGCTGGAGTGTTGGTGCTCTCAACCATGACAGGTGAACTGTGAAAATGCTTGGTAAGAGGATCACACTGTATCTTGCCAATTAAAAAGTAAAAGCTCCAGAAGCCAAGGATTTGTGGTGTAAAGCCAAGGGAGTTGATGTGCAGTGCCTCTTATTGTTTGGATGGGAAACTTCCAACAAGCATGTTATGAGAACCGCTGAAGAAGGGATTGCTCATCCAGCTGCTACTGCTCTTCTTAGGTATTAATTTGTCATGCATAATTTCCTATTATTTCTTGTCGTGACATATTTTATTAAGTTATTTTAGGATATAGGTTGTGACTACAGCTGGCAATGTATGTCACATTATATCACGTCAAGTGGCAGCACAAGGTAAATGCTTGGTTTGAGCTTCTAATTTTTTCACAAATGGAACAGTCAGGACCATTCAGATGCATGAAGTGTACAGGGTAAGGAATGAACAAACCAGCTTATGCCTTCTAAAAGGGTGGAAAACTCAAGAGCCTTTGAGGGTCGTATGGCCCCAGGGCTATATCCCAGTGCTGTCGCTGTGTCCCTGTGGAACCTTTGGCTTCATCGTGGTATGAGTGTAAATCTGCCTCTCTCCCAGGCTCAAGTCTGTTTTCTTTTTCCTGGGAGCCCTCTTGTTTGGGAGAAGAAAAGACAGATTGTGATTTGAGCTTTAGAGGCTGCAAACTCAGCGTGGTTCCTTCCTTTGCCCTACCGCTGGACATTACAATACATTTGGATGGGTTCAGCAGTTTGTGGCACCCATGTCTGGACACTTGAGCTTGCTCACAAACCGGGGGCATAAGGAGACAGGTGGGCATCCCTCACCCAGTTCCAAGCCAGGGAAGTGGGAATGTGTGAACTTGGGCTGATACTCCTTGATAACAGAGTGTTATATCCGATTTTTTCCAGACTGATTTTAGACGGCAGCAAGGCTTTGGGAAAGCTCCAGCTCTCAGTGTTTACTAAAGACACCAATCTGAGAAATGTTGCACCGGGAAAGGGGCTGCTGTTTCTTAGCTGTCCATAGTGAAGTCAGAGGTGCTGTCTTCTGCCGTTTCCCCTTCTGCAGCCCAGATGTGCCAGACCTGGCTAAAACAAGAACTGACAGACTGCTGCCCTGGCTGATGGGTTTCTCTTCATGCAAAACACCAGAAAGAGAGACAGCCCCTGAGCAAGTGGTTTGCCTTATTAATTCTCTGATAAAACATGCACTGGGTTTCAACTGCAGTTAAATTCTTCTGGCAAGACTCCTCAGCTGATGAGCTTTTAAGCATATGTCTCCACGTAGATCTCTGGAAATCAAGCACCAGGTGTATTACTGTCCTGGTTTCAGCTAGGGTACGGTTAATTTCTTCTCAGTATCTGTTACAGTGCTGCGTTTGGGTTTCAGAATGAGAATGGTGTTGATAACACACTGATGTTTTGGGTTTTGCTAAGTTGTGTTTATCCTAAATCAAGGACCTTTTTTCCTTGGCTCATTCTCTGCCAGTGAGGAAGTGCGTAAAAGAAACTGGAGGGAGCATAGCTGGGACAGGTGACCCAAACTGACTAAAGGGATATTCCACACCGTAGAATATCATCCTCAGTATATAAAATGGGGGAGTTACCAGGAAGGGGGATCTATCTGGTTTTGGAAAGAGGGGTCTGGCATTGGTCAGTGGGCAGTGAGAAATATCATGCATCACATGTTTTTCCCTTTAAATTATCATTATTTTTATTTATCATTATTACTCTATTTTACTTTATTTTCAATTATTAAACTGTTCTTATTCCAACCTACGAGTTTTAATTTGATTCTCATTCCCATTCCACTGGGGTGAGGGTGGAGAGAAGGGGGGACTGAGTGGCTGTGTGGTGCTTAATTTCCGGCTGCGTTTCAACCACAACAGTCACTGACGTCATCATCCATGCTGTTTGTGAGATATCTTGCTCACAGATGATGACGTGGATCTGCCAATGGATCCCCAGACACCAGTAAAAGACCTTTTGTTTCCAAGTTGCTACCAGTCACAACTCTCAGCACTGACATTTTAATTCCCATGTATTTAGGGGCTATGAATAAATATAGTCTGGAAATTAGAAGCAATGAGGGCCTATAACTGCCTTCCTGGAGAAATGATGGAGCGAGTTAATTACTTTTTAGATAGAACAGAGCAGGAAAAGGATTGGATAGTATGGGTGCCTGTGGTGTTTGTGGGTTTCATCACCGTGATCCATGAATTTCCTTCCATTGCCGCATTTTCTGTTTAGAGGAGAAAACAGATTTCCTTCTGTTCCCCGTGTTTTCAAACTGTTAGTGCCTTATGAGTGTCCAGTGAGATTTTGAGTCCTTGGATGCTAATCTCCTCCCATCCTTAGCTCTATCTAAGTGTTCTGATGCTTCATATTTAGATTAATTAACCTGTCCAGTTAGGCTTAGATGCCTCTTCCATTTATTTTGGCTAAGTCACTCTCAAGAGCTAATGGTCTGCTAATGCAGTCCTACAATTCCCCCTGTGAGTCCAGAAAGACAAACAAGTTCCCAAACCATCCTCAGTGAAAGATCAGAGTAGCTCAGCATAGTGTAGTAGCAAGAACCACGGGAGATGTCTGAAGGCTTAAAAGATACCATGGATACGCAGAGTACTAGAGAAGACCCATTAAATAGGTTGTGACTTTGTAGTGTGATTAAAATCAGTTGGACAAGGGTAATCCATCTGTGCTGATGCAAGAGAAATATTCCAGTGAGTTAATGGTGTGTTAAAGAACATGCAGCATTTTGTCTTCTAAGAACACAGGAACATTTCGTTCAGACTAAAGGGCTGTCTAGTCCTGTACTCTGCCTTTGACTGCAACCAGCAGTGGCTATGCAGGACAAGGATAAAGAGGGGCCCAGGGGTAAAAATGCTATTTTTTATCATTGGAACTGTGGACATCTCTGATGAGGAAATATCTCTGGGCAAGCCGACAAGAGCTACAGCTGACTTCTAGAAACAAAACGGAGACTTTATTTGAGCTAATGGAAAATGTAGATTTCCATGGGGGTAGGATTTCAAAACAGATTTTCAACCTTTGAATTGTTCACAGCAGACATGTCTGTTTCTATTAAATCTCTCAGAATCAAAAGCTACTTATTTTTATCCCTCTAGGCTCTGCTCTCCTATTAAAAAAATCACCAGTGTCACGACTCCAAATGTATATAAAACTAGCCTGTTTTTTGCAGTCTAAGACTGTGAGTGTCCAGTTAGTGATGAACTGATGCTGTATCTCTGAGACAAATGATGAAATGTGGTTTCATGTGTATACACTTAAACTTTAAGACAACAAGGGTTCAATGATGCCTGTGTGTGCACAAATACCCAAGTGCTGGGGTGTTGTGTGAACTCTGTCTCTGGTGGGCATGGGCCATTTTTGTGAGACCAGGAGGAGGTAACGAGACTGTGAGACAATGTCCCAGTCTACTGCAGCAACTAATATGGAAACAAGGAAGACAGTGCTGTAATCTATCAGGCTCAGCTTCTGCTGTTTTAGTTCTTTTTCACAGGAGGTGTCAAGTCTGGAAATCCTACCAGGTGTTTCAAGGCACGACTTGTGACAAGACTGAAAACCAGGCATTCTGCTTTGCTTTACTATTTGTTTTTGCCCTGGCAGCTGTGCCAAACCTGGTTTCAGAGAGTCAGCTTGCTTGGACAAGTCTCCTGCCCTTTTCAGGATTCAGACACTGGATAGTTTCCAGTAACTTCTCTACCAAAGATTGAAGTTCTTTGTTTAAAGTAAGCAAAGTTTTATTCAATTGCATCAAGAACTGCTTTTCATCTCATAATTTTGCCTAGCTGAACATTTGGAATAAATTTGGTGCCTTCAATTTTCTTCTGAAATGGGTGCTTACCTACACCACTGAACTCTAGCCCTAGATCAGAGCAAGTCTTTTAGCCTGATTTTGCGGTGTCTGAGACACACATTTAAGGTTAAAATATGCATCAGTCTTCATATGTCAGAATTCTCTGCAGTAGAGTGGCAATGGGATGCATTCACAGTGCATGGGACAGCTTATCTAATGTATGTTAATGTTATGGGCAGGTTGTTGGGTTCTACTGTGCTGCACCAAAGGGTAAAAACACAGTAAAAGCATAAGTTACTGGCAAGGATGAAAAATATAAGAGCACATCTAAGAGGTGTTGATATATAGTGCAGCACATGCTGACACAAAGGAACAAAAAATGAATGCTCAGTAATGCTTATTAGCATCTTCATGCCCAATATGCCTAAGATCAATATTGCAGCAGTCTGAAATATGAACAAAGACAGTTTCTTTCTTACACCATTGAATACAGACTTTGTCTTTTATCATCTATATGTCAAAACCAAATTAGCTGCTCATGTGAAAATGAGTGATTCAGAAGCAAATCCTAGTTTTTTGCTATGTCTCTAGTTAGATTAAAGGCACTTGAGCCTATAAGAGGACAAGGCAGTTCTTTAATCTAGCTGTGGAAAAGGTCTTTGCATGTATTTTTTTTCCTCTGGGTATATCAGAATTATTGGTGATTAATGAGGATCATGGTTTCAGGCAATGCCTTTAATAAAGTTACCAAACACAGAGATCCTAAAGTATCTGCATGCTGAAAGGAAGAAGTGGAGAATAGTTCACTACAGGCTGATACACGAGTGTTCTTAGGTAAGGCTTTTCTGGCACAGAGGCAGTCACAGAGCTGTCACTGTCATTTACAGAGTTTCTGTAGACTTTTCACAGTACCTGTCACTGTGTCCTGGTTCCAGCAAGGACAGGGTTGATTTTTGCAGTAGCCAGGAAGGATCATAGCTAGGACCTGGAGGTTGTTTTATACCACCTCACGTCATGGGCAGGGGTAGAGGAAAGGAGACTCTTCTAGGGAAAAGGGGTTCCTTCCTGTCAAGTAAATATGTTGGAGAAAATGGTTGGGTAACCCTAATTCTGACCATTTGCATGTGAATCACTCGTGTCTCTCTTGTACACTGTTTAAAATTAGTATTGTTGCTGGTACTGTTCATTTTCTTATCTCATTGCTGTTACCAGTAAATTGCTCTTATCTCAATTGGTGATCTTTGCCTACTGTGGCCCCAATTCTCCCCTCCAGCCACCTACAGGGGATGGGGCAGTGGGGAGTGAGCGGCGTGTGGTTTTAGTGAGAGCACTAAAGTGGAGAATACCATTTTCTAAACCATGACACTCTAGCATAAACAAGAAACAAGCTTGGGTTCCTCCTAAACTGGCATACATAATGTGATTATTTCCCATTGGCATAGACTGAGAAATTGGTTTTTCACTATTCCTTAAACAGTAAAACACCCAAATATACGTCTTGAAGAATAAAAAGATGAATGCCTTGTTTTAGAATAAAGGGCCTTTTACCTTGTTGTGTCTTCTATGCCTTCCACAAATAAATGTTAATTGTTAATACAAATAATAGGCAACTTTGTCATCTAATCTGAAATTGAACTGTTTGATGAGCTCTGAGTCATTTTGAAAACAGAATATTTCTGAATAAAGAGCATCACATTGGCCTTATATATTCAGAATTCAAATCCTAGAATTACTTAAACCCACACTTTGGAGCCTGAGAGGGATGCTGAAGCACTTGCATGTCCAGGATGTCACCTAAAGTGAGAGGCAAGTCAGACGGAGTTTCAAAATTTCAACTGCGGACAAAATGCAGTATGGAAACAAATGGGGACCAGAAGTGCTTCAGGGGAAGAAGTCTAAGGAGCTGAGTTTTATACTCTGAAGTGTAAGGTCTCCTACAACCATTGGTTAAGACTTTTGGAGAGTCTTGGGCTACATTCAGACCCCGGGTAGTCAAATGCCCATAGAACTCTGCCTTCAGTGGGAATTTCGTGCTTGCTCCCAAGGAAAGACTTAGACTTGTTGTGCAATATGTCTTCTGACATTTTAGGCACTTCTTCCCTGTCTGAGTAAGGGGATTCACACATCAGAGAGCAATCCCAGCCCTGGCATGCCCCAGTGAGCACTGCCTGCCAAGTTCGTTCACTGATCACCAGAGAGCAATCCATCTCCATGGAGTAGGTAGATTTAATTTTCCAGAAGAGTCAGATGTGAGTAGATATGAAGAGGCATTTATTATTGATGCCTTTTGTTAAATATTTATGGGAAGCCATAACTCTGTGTGGTATTTTAAGTGTAGTATTTGGAGATTTATTTCCTTTTCTCCTCTTGGATTACTAATGATGTACTTTCATAGGCTTTGAATTAGCTCCACGCCAGCAACAATTGCATTTCTTCAGAAGAAGCTTTGGGGTGTGATTCAGCTGGACATTTGGGTCTTTTGGTAATATGATGTGTTGTCTGATGAGAGCTAATGAGCTTCTGGATACTACAGATATTTCCACCTGGGCTAGGTCAAAGCTTTCTAAAGATACAGTTCCCCACATCTTCCTTTTTCAAAGAAACTTGTCAATAATACCAAGTAAGAAAATCCCAGTAGAGCAGAGAGTTTCAAACCTGTGTATGCAATCTCTTTTTTTTTACACTGCCCACACTCTAGGCCAAATCTCTCCCAAAGTGTTCAAGGTTACCTTTCAGCACTGGTTTCAGTTGCACACACACAGGTCTAAAGTACCATTTGAAATGCTCCTGGGGGTACCAACTGGCCTAGAGGCCACTTCAGAGAGGTGATGGACTCTCGGAGGTCCTATTCCATATCACACAGCCTTTGGTTTTATGTGACTCAGAACCTACATTCAAATTCCTGAATTCTGATGTTAAATCCCATATTAATTATGTTGCTCTAGGAAAATAGCTCCTTGAGAGAGATGCTCGTCTTCAGTCACGCAATACAGAAAACATGTACACTATATTTGCAACCTCTTCATAATAACTACCTTATTACTGATTTTCTACAGTTTTTCTTCTGGCTTATTTTTAATAATGTATTTACTTTGAACACATTCCTGCTTTGTGTGTATGTGTGTGTTTCCCTTTGCTTTATCTACATTATGACTATTGTATTTTGTAACTAGTAACAAAAATATACTTCTAAAGTTAGCCATAAGCTATCTTTATTTTATTTTTTAATTACTATTTATTTTTGAAATGTGTTTGGGTTTTGTGCCAATGTTATTATAGCTGTTTACTTAGCACAATGCTTTTCATTCCACTAATAACTGTTCTCCTGAAAGATGAGCTAATTTTGCATAACTGAGTGTGCAATTACAGTCTCTTTTCAAAAACTGGGAAAATCCCTTCACTTTCAAATAATGTATTAGATGATGTTGATTGTTTACATTTTATGAGTAAAATTGAACTGAGTTGTATGCATTTATTCCTTCAGGGCATCAGAATAGACAGAAAGCTATTGCAGTTATTCAGCAATGTAAGCTAACATCAGAGTTCATTTCAGACCTTGTACAGAACTGCTTGAAAGTTTTTTGTGTAAGGATAATGAGGCAATTTTTTTAAAGGCTGAATTTTATCCAGTGTCTTGTGATCTGAATGAATTTCATGTATTGCCTCGAGATCTGAAAATTAGCCTGCTTGTTATGATTTTCATACATTTGATTATCTTCTCTATATCTAAATGATCATTTAGGTGACTGATACAAATTTCCTTGATAGGCAAGTATTGGTTGGACTATTTTTGTTAACATATAAAACAAGACACTTAGCTGTTGATTCACTCAATCTAAAGCTCATCCAGAAGTTGCATTTTTTTCGTGGGACCTGAGACATTTTGAAGGACACAAGAGCTGACAGACTGCCTAGTCCATAGTTGTGACACTATTAACTTCAGTCACAAGAGGTTTAATCCCCAAATGCAGGAGGCAGAATAGCTGCTTGTGTTTGTGGATTTTCCTCTGCTTACATGAGTGGAGAAGAGGTGCTAGATCCATACTCAGCTTTGTTGCAATGCTACTGACTATGAAAGGCTGGATCTGAAGTCCTTCCTCAAAGTTCATAGAATTTTTTTCAGGAACTTCTCCCTTATATTGGCTTCAAACTCATTTTCTTTAGAAAGAACTCCAAGTGGAATAGAAGATATCTCATAATTAAAAATATTGCTACCTCTTTAATGATCTAATTAGTTTTACCTGCCAGGGTCAGCTTCATTGATTTCAATTAAAAAGAAAAAGAAAAGACCTGCCAAGTGACCTACTTCTTAATGTATTCAGTAAGATCAAGGTTGGAGCAGCAAAATATTTTAATGAACACAATCCCTGTTTGCTGAAAGCAAAACTATTACTGATTTCTTATTGATCTGAAAAAGGAAGGTACAAACTAGGTTGGAGGATATTTCATGGTTTTTTCATTAAAAATCAATGAAAACAAGACTGACCTGTTTTATTCCTCTTGTGTTTACACTTGAAACAGATTAGATCATTAGGGGAACAGTAATGGTCTAATTATTTAGACCATTCTTAATTCAAATTGTAGAAGTGGATGGAGTTGGCTAACTATAAATAACAAAATGCTTTTACATAACAGTGTCTGGGGAAATGGTGTGCTGGGAGTCAGATTATGGCCACAGAACATTATTATTAATTTATGTCATGACTTCAGAAGTACCATGTAACATTAGGTTGGACAGGAACATCAGAGTTAAGAAGAAAAACAGCTTTAAGATCAGATTTTAGCAGTAAGTGTAAGTAATGAGCCTCTCCTCTCTATGAAGAGGGATAATGTTGTGTGATGTACATTACAGCTCGTAAACTGGTTGTTTAAAGGGCCGTCTCTGAGACCCATAAAACAACACACATTGTTTAGCCAGATATTGCATTGAGGAGTATTATGGTGATGGCTATGTCTCTACAGTAAAATTAAAGTGCCAAAGGGAGTGACCCTGAGCACTGGATCCCTGTATGATGGTTACCTCTCACACCAGCTCTGCTTTGGACATTTCCAGCTGGCTCTACCAAATTTGTGTAGGTGTTGGCAGTGTGGCTCTGAGCTTGCCACTGCCACTTGGTCTTTGTGCCAGGGATTGCTCCTCAGCATTGTTTTTTTAAGCTGGCAGTAGGAACACAGCAAGTTCAAGTTCCTTGAAGCCCAGTCCCAGTAACTCTTTCTCAGACATAACCATGTTCTTGCTGCACTGTGACAGCAGTATCAGTAAAGTGCTTTTCTTGGCTGCGACAGCTTTCGTGAATAGAGAACTTTCAAGCTAGGCTTATAGACTGGTTAAGGAGATCAGCTCAGCTGTTGGGATCTGTCTGATCTTTCTGGCTTTTTTGACCTAGAGGCTGTTTGTCTCAGTGATCTCAGTGCAATTATGTATATTAGAGAAATGCATGTTACTCTTTGTGATTTTTCTAGCCTTTAAATGCATTATTTTCTATTTTCACCTTGAGCTTTTGTGCAAAAGTCCCCCAGCACAGCACTGCCATTAGTCTTAGCCAGGAGACTTGTTTTGTCCTCCAAAGGGCTGAGGGACATGGCCCACTATTCTTTTCCTTCCTGAAGCATAGAATTTTTCTAATGGATGCCTGCAACTTAAAACAAGCTTAAACCGATAATGACTCCAGTCTTCTTCTTTAGGCAGACAATCAATCAGGCTTTGAACGGCTGTTGTGCAGGTGAAATCTAATCTATTTTTACTGATTCGTGCTATCATGTTTTTTACCATTTGTATCCACAAGTGGAAAATATCCTTTTTAGGCTTTATATGCCCCTTTATATGACCCTAATGTTCTTAAACATTTTGTTAAGTAAATATTACCTATGCCCATTTCAGTTCAGCAGCAAAATCCCCAAGTAATTAAAAAAAAAAAAAAAAAATTCTACATATAACTTCTTCAGAATGCTGTTCACTCAATAATTTGATTACAAAGCCTTCACACTCTTTTTGTGACATTGCCACAGCCAGGATTAGACTAGCAACTTGGTAATTATAAAGCTAAGGTGTTTGGATCATATATTATTGGATTGGTTTAATAAACTCAACTTTGGAGAAGCACAGCAAAGTGGTTAATGAAAGAGGACTTTCTTGTTCTATAATGAATTTTTATACCAAAATTCGAGCGACAAACCATGGCCTGTTGAATTCTCATTGTTACTGTTATTATTACAAGTTGCATGAACTTCTCATGTACATGACTGCAATGTCAGAGACAAAATAGGGCAGGCAGATATTCTGCTCTGTGTATTTTGACACATGAGATGTAGTTAGTTTACTTTCCTAGCGGTCTTTTGGGAAACCAGTGCATCTTTCGTGTAGATTGAAGTGTTGATTAAAATCCTCAACATCTTTTTACCTAACCCTGTGCTCGGCCAGGTTTTGATTTGTACTTTGGTTTTTGCCTTCCTTTATTGTCACGTGTTTTTTCAGACAAGGTGAAGATCAAGCAGTTTAAGTTTCAATGATCAAATTAACACAGATTTCATTTTTTTAAACAAATTTACCCAAGAACCAGCCTTACCCGAGGCTTTTGATAGTCACAGGGAATTCTGTCTATGAGCATTTCTATCTATATTTGGAGGAATAGATTTAGATGAAGGCCTTGCAGCACCATGTGCATCAGGGCTTAGATGCCTTTTTCCTGTGCTAATGTTTGGCAGGCACATGAGACAACAGGAAATATGCAATGTGTAGTCCTTGTCTGGAGAATGCACCTTAGCAGGTATAGCTGAAAGGCAAGATTTAAGGTAAGCATCCTTTTCTGAGCATGAATGTGGGCCTAAACTTTCTTTTTCTTCATCTTTTTACCTTTTTTTTTTTTTCTTTTTTTAAATTTGTCCTCTTTTGGACCTTTCTTTCTCCACCCTTGCCCCCTCCTTCCCATTAGTCTTTCTCGAGATACCAGAAAGCTTCAAATGCTCACAGGGTACAATGTCCTAATCTCCCACAGAGAGATGTCAGTTTTCTGGAGGCAGTTTGGGAACCAGCTGAGGAACCAGGACTGTTTCTAATAGTTCTACCAAAGGGGATGAGATTACCCCCAGTTCAGCTTTGATGACAGCTAAAGAGATTATGGAAACTACCTGTCTTCTCTTTCCAAATCAGTCCCCTTGAGTCAGTCCTGGTCATTTGGCTGGAGGTTTCCATGTCTATGGTTTCAATTCTACTCCTTCACTGGGGAAACCTTCCATACCTGCTCTGGGTCCAGATGGCAATGTGCCCTGGGGACAGGGAGGGGAGTTTACCATTAATGCTCTATTAACACTGATAAATAAAGGAGGCAGGGAGCTGTTCCTGATAACAATACCATGTGGCATGAACTGTCTTACATTCATGTAGCTTGGAGTTTTTCACCAGTGGAATGAACTGTCTGTAGTCATGCCTGCTCTGGGTTTCCTTTGGGATACAAGTAGTACCCCATAGATATAATTCACCTTTTGTGCCTGGGGAGGTGAATTGAGTTCAAAATGTCTGAAGTGTAGTCTGAAGACTGTGTTGCAGCCTATTGGAGATATTATTTCAGTGTGAAATTGAGGATGTATCTGGCATGATTTGGGGTATTGCATAATGTGGAGTGGAGGTGTTTGAAGGTGGAGAGCTTGTTGAGAAGGAGTTGAAGGAGTTTGGAGGAGCCCACACACAGCGGGGCTGTAAGAAGGCTGAGCAATGCCAGAGATAAGGGGTCTCTTATACCTTCATGTCCTCCCTTTGGTTTTGCACAGTCCGCTGCCTTCCTCATTATCTTCCTTCTCCTTCCCACTGCTGCAGACTTCTTGAACACTCAGTCCCTCACAGTTCACATTCACTGGTATTATTCAATTACTTCCTTAGAAAAATTGGAGCTCCTTCTGAATTTTCTGCTATGCTCTATTTTTTTTTTTTTTTTGATGCTCAAAGCCTTTTTCCCCAAGCCCTCACTGGAGAAGATTGCATCAAAACATTTGTCTTTCTTCCTCCAGCATTAAGAGGATGGGTGTGAATTGATGATAGGAGAACGAGAGGCAGCTGCACTGAATGCTAATCTGACTCACATACTGCCTAGCTCATATTAAAGAGCTCACAGTTAAAAGTTTGAATGACCTTTCATGTTCACAGTGTGCTTGTAAAGTGTGATGCCTTCCCCTAGTGAGCATTGATGAGAATAGTGCCCTCTTTTCCCTCCAGGTGTGCACCCACTGTGTAGCTGATATACTTTGGTGACAATGAGAGCCACGGTGCAACCAAATCAACGAATCAATTAATAAACAAAAACAAGTGAGTGAAACTTGCCATTTTAAGAGGGTTTTATTTGTTTGTTTTTCATTCACTTTTTGCTATGTATTTCTCCAGAATTCTGTTAGTCAAGTTTACCTTGCTCGAGTACTCCCAAAGCTGGAACACTGATGTTAACCACACATCCATATAAATTTTAAAACACTTAAATCAGTTGATGAGGAAGAGTGATCACATTTTTAATTTCAGTACAATTGGAACTCAGCTATAATAAATACTCAGGGAATTATTGGAAGCACACCTTTCTTTTAGTACAAGTATGCTAATTGCTTCTCCATCTGTGACAACTCTAAGCACTATTTTAGTAGCATTTCTCATCAGAATTGCTTCAGCATTTTAATTAAACAGCATTTGTTTAATCTCCAGGTCTTTTAAATTGGTGAAACACTCCTTAAAGAGTGTTTTTCTGCCTCAGAGAAATCCCATTGGAACTGTTTCAAGGATGCAGACCTG
Source organism: Falcunculus frontatus (assembly GCA_013398115.1). Taxonomy (NCBI): domain Eukaryota; kingdom Metazoa; phylum Chordata; class Aves; order Passeriformes; genus Falcunculus; species Falcunculus frontatus. The sequence continues at coordinate 836,079 of VZRV01002387.1, read as the reverse complement.
GCAAGCAGGAAAGCTGGTTACTTCCCAGGTGTTTTGGATCTGCAGTGTCTTACAGCAGCGGCAGGTCCTGAACATGTCAGAGAGAACCCCTCCTCATAGCCACGCCAGCAGCTTATCTTTCTCTCCCTCTTTGTACTAAGGCAAATTATCTTTCCATATGTTTTTGTATTCAACACTCCCTTACCCTGAATTTCTTTATTATAAACGAAGTCCAGGGAAGCTGCAAGTGCTTGTGGCAGCATTAACACTTAGACTCTTGACATTGTGGCAGTGCACCACATCTTACACCGATCAGAGATGTATCTGGCCTCTCTAAGAGCTACTATTCAAACAGAAGTGTAGCATTGTTTTTCCTCTGAGGTACAGCCACAAGCAAAGGAAGAGATCCACCTCGTAACCTGCTAAGCCCAGACACTCTATCAGATATGTAAAGTAATGGTGCTCTTGGGAAATGGGCATATTCACATAAAACACGTGGTTGTATTCTGTTCTCTTGATTTCTTCCACTTCCAGTGAGAACTGCTATTGAATTGTAACACTGCCTGAAATGTATTGGTTACTGAGGAGTCATCCCACTGAAAAAGGGCTGCTTGCATCCTATTACTCCATTGCTACTCTACCCTGTTCTCAGGATGAAGAGTTGTTGTGCCAGGCCTTTGGGAGGACTATCTAGAGATGAGATATGAATGTATTTAATAAAGAAGTCCAGATACCAGAAATAGGTTTTTCATCCTGCATAGTACATGATGTTTTTCTAGAGCATGTATTGAAGGACACGATCTCTGGCTTCTTGAGTATTTTTCCATTGTATTGATTTATATTAATTTGCAAAAGATGGCATAATGGCATTATTTCTCATTCCTTTAGGAAATGATATTGGGTTTCATTTGGCATGTACTGTTGAAAGCTGTATCTGATGGCAGACAGATCCCACATTCACAAAAGTCCTCTAGGTTTTATAAGTTAACCATGGTATTCAGTTTTGGAAGACAGATTACACTTAGTATAATTTCAGAGGCATCAAGGTGATTCACCTCTTTCTTTTAAATTTCTTGTTTATGTACTGTAGCTTCCGGCCGTGGTGTTGAGGTTTATACTCCTGCCACATTTTGAAAAGGCTTTAAGAAGATACCTTACTATTGTTGCTGTCCAAGTTCTCTGCTACTCCTGTGCTCTGCTTCCAAAGGCAGCCTCTGCATGTTGTGTAACAGGTTTATTGAAACACATTCTCTGCAGGGGCTTTTGTATTTCTTTACAAATAACTCTATCTTGTTTCAAACAAGATTTTTTAATAATTCTTTCTGGTTTCCCAGGAAAATTAGACAGAATCAGATGTAGTTGTTATAAAGTTCTAAAGGAAGTGGAGCATCACAGAACATACCACATACAAACATTTATACATAGTGTAATGAATGATTTTAGAGAGGGCACAAAAATGCTTGCTAAATCACTCCAGATAAAAAGAAATAAAATAGAAGCTTTATCTTGAGAATCCTTAACATAATTGTGCATTGTTTGGAACAAACATCACCTCTGACATTTACATTAATAGCGTGATTTCCAGAGGGATATTTCAGTTCATTTCTTTTCCCTCTGTTTTCTCTAGTGGCTGTTCCTTAGGCTGTGTCTTGATATAATGGATAATATAAATCCCATGATTCTTCAAACGCAGAAAGTGATGCTTTGCAGGTTGTAAACACTTCTTCCCTATAAGTGCTCAAAAGACTCTATTTGTCTGCATGCAGTAGGGACTCCTGCTAACCAGCTGGTCTGCATCCACCTGCTATTCAGGCTCTCCCTCTTCCTTTTAACTTTTATTGGCCTCCTATATTCTCTCACAGAGCAAAGCTTAATTAATGCTTCTGTCTTAACTCCAGGTAGATCACAAAGCAGCAGTTTACAGGACCAAAAAAATAACACTGCTTGGTTTTGATTATCCCTCTATTTTCAGGTTAGCTTAAAGTACTTTACATAAAAGGAAGAAGGTGGCATTTTCGGAAAGGTTAAGTGGGTCTGGAAGTGACTCTGTTATTTATTGATCTCCATTGAAGAAGATACTTCACATCATCAGGAAAAATGGCCAAAAATCATCTGAACATACAAGCCAGGTAACCTCAGGAAGCTGTGCAGTCCTAGGGAAAGGGCAGGTAACTGTGGTGGTGAGAGTCTACCTTGATGCTCAGGTTTGGGAGGCAGAAAAGCCTGTGGTGAGAAGGAGGGAAATACTTGGGAAATAATCCCCCTGTGAAAGGCAAATAAGCAAGGGGATTTGTTTGATTAAATCCTACCTCTGCCGCATAAGTCTTGAGAGACTGCAGAAAGTGTTAAAAGAGGAGTGAGAAAATTTCACTGCTTGAGAACAGACTGAGTTGACACTACTGGGATGCTCAGGGAGCCAATCCTGCCTGATGAGGACCCCCTCACCAATGCTTATTTTTCCTTTCTTTCTTCTTTTATTTTTGCATCTTACCTGGAAAGGAGTAGGAATACAAGTGGAAAATAGCAACATTGCCTGCTCTTCACTCAAAAAGAAGGGATGTAATTTTTTTTTTTGGTGCACTTTTTTGTTTGGTTGATTTGGTTTGTTTACTTCTACTTATCTCTCTTTCTTTGGATGAGTGATGCTTCAGCTTTGATTAAATATTGATGCAAGCAGCCAACCATTACAGGGACATGTGCGTAAGGAGTACATGTATCTCTAAGACATTTCCAACATTCAAACAAGCCCAGAGCAAATTAGGCAACTCTGTCTAATTCTGTGCCTTTTGAATCAAGACAATCTGGACTAGGACTCTTCCCATACCAGGCTCGATATACTCAGATATGGCTCCTTTTCCCTTGTTCCACAATTTCTTAAGGGTGGAAGATCATCTACTCCTGGATGCAGATAGTCCCTAGTTTCAATAAGAACTGTCTGGGTACATCTCTGGAAGGCATCTGGCCAGTAATGAGAAAAAGGGGGACATAATAAAACAGGTTGTTCCTGTTCTCCTCTCTGACTCAGTACTAACAAAGTATTCCAGTTTGGCAAATGTCTCACCACACTATTTTCTCAGAATATGAACAAAGATCCTTCAGAAAGAGTCCGACCTGTTTCTTTGAGCTATAGCATAGAGTGGATGAAAGTATTTCAGTTATCTTGAGTGGAAAAGCACTTGCCATTACTTCCAAATTTGATTAGATGGAAAATCCAAACAGCAAATTGACATAAACTTTATTTTAGCATATGAGTCTGTGTGTTGGAAGAACGCAAAAGACCATTTGTCATGTCTTACTGTTTGTATAAGCACAGCCAGTTTAACTGCTATGTTGCAGCAGTACCATCTGTCAGACCAGCTATAAGGCGTATTTTTATATCACAGTAAAGATCCAATGATAGTTCCTCTTTCATCTTAAAAAAGTGGGGAGAGAAAATGGTGATTTTGTCTATCATTTATGTCTAACTGCTGCCTCACAGGTGCCAGACTAATTTCTGTCTTTTTCCCCAGGAAAAAAATGCAAACAAAAAAATCATCTGCATCATCATTACCACCACCACGACCACCATCACCAACAATTTCAAAAAAAGAAAGAAAGGAAAAAACACTCCTTACAATCTTTTCCAGCTCATCATCCCCCAGAAAAAAGTAGGTGCCTCAAACATTCTCCATTTTGAGTAGCAGCTTCCGGACTCCCCTTTCCTTTGTGTGATAAGAACTTGGAGCTAACGGGAGCAGTGTCACCAACCTTCTCTGTGGTTTCTGGCACTGTGTGGGATGTGGTGAGTTCTCAGCTTCTGACATATAACACCAACTGTTCAAAGGCATTCCTGAATTATGTTCTGCATTTTTCACACCTGATTTTCTGGCCCAAGATCATATAGTCCCATAGTCTGAGATGATTTTATTTTGCTAACAAATATGTATTTATGAAAGTGTCAAGATATTTTAATTTTCTTCTCCTTTTGCCTCCAGGAGAAAGATAATTTATGTCATAAGAAGCTGAAAATTTTTCTCCCTAAGGGTTTTCCTAGTAGAGGAGGAGTCCTGAATGAGAGCTGGACTAGTACAGTGTGCTAAAATCATCACTAGGTTCATACTTTGAAAATGAAGTCTAGAATTGCATGGTGCAATAATTTATGCCCGGTGAAACATCTTATTAGGGCCATGAAGTTATAAAAATTAATTATCCCCTAGGCTTCTTGGTCTCTTCTGTGTCTGGCTCTGGAAATAAATTCCTGTAAAGGACAGAGGCTGAACTGCTTCTGCTCTTATACTAGGAAATGGCTCCAGCGTGGCTGGGAGAGTGGGGCATGCATCAGGGCATTGGCACATGAAGCAGGTAAGATCCTAAACACATTCCATTCTTTAAGATCATTAGGTCTTCCTGTGCCTCAATTTGATGCCTGGGCAACTGAAGGAAGAGCTCTTCCATATTTTATTATTCAGTAAATTACTACGAAGTGTTTTGAAGTTTGATGAATAGCACATTTTTTCCCCCTGAGAATATAGTCTTAAATAGATCATCAAACCTTTCAGTAAATCTTTTTGGCTACAGTGACAATGTTGAGTGACAATGTCTTTAAGGTCACAATGCATGACATGAAAAACAGTTTGGGGTATGTGGGGAAGCTGCCCTTTCCCTGGGGTGCTCATGAGACCACTCCCATTTTCCTGGCTCTTTGCTCCCCTCTGATCTTTGCCTGGGGACAGCTCCTCTGTTGGGTGTGGATGGAGATGACACAGCCCTTTTCCCCGAGAGTCACCGACCACTGCAGCTGTGCCCGAGGTCACTGTGGGCAGCCTCCTTGCTCCCAATAAATCAGCAGTAGCTTCCATGCAAATGTTCCCTCTCCTGGGACTGACAAATGGCACCAGTTGGTGACCTCTCCCAGGACGATGCTGAACACAGAGGCTTAATCACCTCCCTGCTTCTACTACAGCATCTGTTTCCCTGTAACACGGCTCCTGCTCACTCGAGCAGGCAACTTCCTTCTCAAGCCTTTTGAAGATGATGTATTTCAGTTGCAGTACTTCATAAAAAGCATATTGGAACAAGCTAACCTTTAACAGAATTTTGCTGACCTGCATTGAGTTCTTTTATAATTAAATCTGGCACACTCCAGCTATAGGTTCTGAGTCACCTCTTCACATCACAGCAAGGAGCTACTGAGACCTCCAGCCCTTTGAAATTACAAAAACATTTTGTAAGACCATTTTCTGTGTTGATTGAGTTGTAGCTACCTTGGGAAAAGTCTATGGAACCTTTAAAAGAAACAATTTCTTGTCAGCTCAACGTGACATTCCTGAAAGACTGAGCATTAGGAAATGATTTCATTAAAAAGGAAAAGAATTCTTGCTGAAACTTTTAGATGTGCCAAATCCCTATTGACAAGACCTTTCACTTACCACAAATGAGATAAATGGAAATATCAATGTCATATTGGGTAAGCAACTAAATGGAAAGAGTGAGTTTGAAGAGTCAAAGAACCCATTGGGAAAAGCAGAGCATATCTTCAATGGGCTGAAGAAATGAAAAACATTCTTCAAACGGCTGCTTTATCAGGATGTGAAAAGGCCAAGCCTTTATGCTGCTGTAATTTATGGATATCTCCTGTTTGTAGGACAAAGTGAAATAGAAAAACTTAATCATATTTCTGGTGGAGGAAGAAAAGACTCAGCCTGCTTTCTGTTTAAAAACTCAAATTAATTTCAACTCAATTGCTGTCTGTATGGCTACCAAGTACGAAAAAGTAGGCAGAGGTACACAATGTAACTTTGGAAGCACGCTTGCCAAAGACAATGGTAGCAGGAACTCAAAAAGCACATCTAAAATTAGGACATGGCTCTAAAGCCCCAGTTACCAAGCTGTTCCCTCCTTTGGAGGGTTAAAAGGAATTTCAATCTGGTCTCCAGCTTTTCTTTCCGTTTTGGCTTTTATACACATACTATCATCATGATTAGTGAAGACATCATCATGCACTAAAAATGTTACATTTGACAAGTGCTCCAATTAATGCATCAAATATTATGCTCAGTTCAAATTCCCTGAACCTATGGAGTTCACTTGAAAGCAAAGTCCTTCCTCTGGGCAAAGCTCCCAGCTTCCATAGCTCTCTCATGACTGCTATAATGGAGAGGGGAAATAATAACCACCCCTGCCCCCAGCTGCAATTTCTGAAGCTTTACCATTAAGGCATTCCTTGAATCAAGAGAATATATTGCTAGCTTTATTTTTGTTCAACAGCAGTGACTTCTGGTGGGTCCTCAAACTCAGCCTAAAGTCATTTGCCTGTGTGATATCCTGGAGAATGAATGACTTTCCTGGCCTGTTGAAAGAGCGTAGTCAGAATTAACTTGGAGAACTCACTATTTTGTTGTACTACAAGTCACACAGTTTTCCCTGCTCTTACCAAATTTTAAATCATGACTTAGTCAATATTTTTTTTTAAAAAACCCCCAAACTGCTATTTTCTTTTCTGTTCTTATATTAGAAATGTGTGTCTTATATTAGAATTCAACCTTGGACAGCTGTGAAGTGCCCACCCAGCCACTCTCCCACTCCCCCTCCTCAAATGTACAAGGGGACAAATTAAGACAAAAAAGTTTGTGGATTTCGAGGAGGACAGGGAGATCACTTACCAATTACTGTCACAAAAATCAGATGCAACTTGGGGAAGTTTAATTTAATTTAGTGACAGCTGAAAATGGATAGTTCAGTAGGATAGCGAGAAACAAAAATAAAACTTCTGCTTCTTCCCAGGCTCCACTTCATGACTTCATTTTCAATTCTTCTACCTCCTTCCCTCAGAACAATGCAGGGGAACGGGGAGTGGGGGGCTGTCGTCCTTTCATAGCAATTCCTGCCACTCCTTCTTCTTGCTGTTCTGCTGCTCTGTGTGGGGTCCCTCCAGTGGGCTACAGTTCTTTATGGACTGCTCCAGTGTGGGTCCTTTGCATAGGTTGCAGTCCTTCAGGAATGGACAGCTCCAGAGTGACTTCCCACATGGGCCTCAGATCTCGCCAGAAAAGCTGCTCCAGGATGGGCTCTCCGCAGGCTGAAGCTTCCTTCAGGGCATGTCCACCCGCCAAGGTGTGGGGTCGTCTCTGGACTGCAGGTGGATGTCTGATCTACTCTCAGCTCCGTGACCTGCAGGGTGACACTTGTGGTCATCTATGTGGGTTACAGGGGACTTTCTAGAACATCTACTTTCCCTCCTTCTCCCCTGACCCTGGTGTCTGCAGAGCTGTTTCGCCCCTAAATATTTTATCAGAGAGATGCCATCAGTATCTCTGCTTGGCTCAGCTGTGTCTGGGTTCATCCTGCAGCTGGCTGGGACACAGGTGCAGCTCCTGTTTTTTTCTCACAGAGACCACCCCTGAACAGTTCCCTACTATCAACACCTTGTCAGTAAACCTAACACATCAAGGTCATCTGAGAATCTATTATGATCTGGTTATTAAAATTATTAGAGAGATGCCTCTGCCCAAATTAAGGTGCAAAGGAGACCATATGCCGAAGTCAATAATATGGATTTTATTTAACAATAATTGTGAGGTGGAGAGAAAGAGAGATAGAAAGAAATAACAAAAGTGGGAGGGGGAGAGAAAGACAGTAACAGAGACAGATTAAGTAGAAAATATCACCACTCCGTGGATCCCAATGTTGTCACCTTTATTTCATCTCAAGTTCACTTAGGTGGCTGAACTTGGAGTCCAAAGTTCCAGTCAGGAGGCATATTCAGGGAGGGATGGGCTTTGGTGGTCACAGCTTCTTTTACAGTTTTGCCATAATGGGCAAAAAGTCCTTCGTAGCAATGTTTAAGCCATTAACCATAACATTCCAGTCTCTCACAGAATCTTGCTGGATGCTTCAGATAAGCTGTACTGAAAAGGTGATACCGTGCATACAAGCTTCTCCTTAGAGTCAGTAGAGCACATTGCTAATTTTCGCTTCACTTATGTCTCATGACTTATTTTATAGAATTCCGTATTAAAAAACATATTATCATCGCTGTACTCTTAGCAAGCAGTCACTTGTGGTTTGAAAGGTAATGAACCCACACTGAATGATGTTCACATATGAAGTTACGGTGGGGAGCTAGTGTGACACTGGTGATAGGTGTAACAAATTAGAAGGGTGATTTGTGGCCCTTATTTCCTGAAGATTCTTGCAATTAGCTGGAGTTTGCTCAATTTTACCCCGCTGTAGCTCAGAATTCTCTTTCTGATGGATATTGAGAGTGTTTAATTCTGAGGTTCATAGACATTATGAGTCTCTTCAGGTCTGTATTGGCTGTTGTCTGCCAAAAGGAATTTATCTTGACTGCATGGCTGTCAGTGTTCCCAGACCAAAACAGGCCTCTGCAGAGGAGTGTGAAATGTGTGCCCCAATTTTCCAGGCTTTCCTAAGGCTTGCTGTATGAAAGGCCCTCTGTGTGTTTGCCTATTCATTCTGTTCAAATCATTGCTCAGAAGAACGGGAAACCTTTTTACTTGTCGTCTCATTCAGTGTTGGCTTTTTTAATAGATGAGCCTTACAGATAAAAGAAATCAGTTTTCTTTATCCTGTCAAAGTGAAGGTTAAGACAAGGGTTCACAATTTTGAAAACAAGACACAGGGCAATGAAATGAATTATTAACAGTGCCCTTGTATTTTGACTCATAATCTTTCCACTCCCGTTACATCTCCCTTTTGAGATATCATTTATCAGCTGGACTGAGAGTAAACCTTTGCATCCTTTACATCTGTGTAAGCTGCTGAAAACCTTTTTCTTTAGTATTTGACCTTTCTTTATTTCTCTCATTCCCTTCATCTGTCTCTCCTGTCTCTACTCGCCCCCTTCCGTTTTTCAATCAATTGGTATACAGATTTTTTTTTTTAATAAAAAGTGGAATCTGGGGAATTCATCTCTTGCTGCCTAAACTCAACTGCCCAGCCTGGCTTATTCTGAACATAGATGCTAAAACAGGCTAATTTCACTGATCTAATTTCCCTAGGGTTACGCCAAGCTAATGCATTGTGGGGCTTGTCCATTCTGCCATACCAGACTCACTATAAGCTACTGCAATGGTTTTTCACTCACTCAGTTCATCAGACCCACTCCAGTTGCAGCCCAGATAGCCTGCTAAGTCATGTGCTAATGCAGCAAGGCTTTGCTTTGTCTAGCTGCACTAATCTTATGCACTACAATCCTTTGTGAATAATACAAATAAGAAAACAAATAACTGTACAAAGACATCTGTGCATTGAGCCTGAGAGCTCTACCTCTTCCCATATTTTCACGGAGTGTGTACAACAACACAGAATAATTTGTCACAGAGTTTGATTTCAATCCCTTCTTTTACTGTTGTAGAAGTACCAGGCGAGCATTTGTTCCTCATACATTCAAAGCCTTCTATTTTTCTGATCTAATTTATGTCCACTGTGCAGAATGTATCTGACTAGAGCAAACAGTTATTTATATTCCAATTACAATCAAAGAGGCAAAGTAGAGTCTCTTCCATCTCCTGCCTCTAACTTAGCCATATAGGTTGTCACTAAATACAACATTTCAGCAGCTATCAGACAAGCTGCTTTGTATTCTTATGGGTTTTCTGTTACAAGTGAAAATCCCATGGAAAAATAACTGCACATGCAGAGCACAGCCCTGGAAGCAATGATTTTATTTTTTGTTGCACTGCTTGGATAGAAATTGGATTCATGTCTACTTCTTGGGTTTTTTTCAACAGCTTTAAAGTAATGAATGGGGGCAGAGGTCAAGGTGTTGCTATTTTTCCTTTTTATGAAGCAGAGCTCAAATTCAGCCTACTATGTCCCTGTGCCTGTTGTAGCAAGCACAATGTCCCCAGGTCTTCCTCTGCCTCAGGGGCCGGTGGGCACTCGTGGCCATGTGCTAAACCCTCCTGTCCTCCGAGACACAGCGGCCTCATCCATGTGATTTACTGGGTACAGTGTGTGTATGAGCCCTGCAGGCTCCTTGCCCTCCTGTGAAGGCTGCCTGGGTTCTTGGTCTGGGCTAGCCAGGCACACGGGCGTGCTCACAATTCAATGGGATGGGTGCTCAAGGGAGTGCTATGGGTAGAGCCTTGGGGCTGGCAACGACCCCAGGATTTTCCATGGGTGAGGAAGGTCTGGGAGCAAGCTGCTCAAAGGAATATCCTGGCTGACATGAGGGCAATGGCCTTTGCGTGGTGCATGGTGGATAAAGAGCACTGAATGAGTTCCCCAGTCCTCCTGTGACCACAGGTTAAGGCTTATTCAAAAGCTTTCCTTGCCCCCCCATGTTCCATTTGACTCTGACTCTCTTACTGGGGAGGACAATAAGAGGTACAAGGGCTGAAGGGAACCTCAGCACCTCATGAGTCTGCTGGCAGAGCCAGGCTGTCAGTGTGGCCTCACCATGGTGCTGTGAGGGGTAGTCGAGGCGCTGGCCGTGAGAAGACAAGGTTACACTTTTCCGGTCAATCCGCCTTTCTCATTCTGGCATCTCCGAACGGCTCTGGGCTGCTGTCTGTGTTTGTCTGCCCTGGGGAGATAGCTCATTACTGCAGAGAGATCTGTGCAGCCCTTTCTCTGCTGGGTTGTATAAGCGAATGTTTTGTTTTCTTTGTTTGGAAATATGAATTTGTGTCCCCAGCTACCTCGGTGGTTAGCTTCCTCTATAATTAACAAGTGTTTATGCTTTCCCCATGGGGTACAAGTACAAGTCAATCTTTACTTCCTTTCCACTATATGCAGTATATTTTTGCCACAGCTCAAATGCTTTCTAATGTAGTACACTCCATCTTTTTCCTAAAATCAATGTTTCCAAACACAATTAGCAGTGCTGTAGTAGACTTCAAAATATCACAAAACAACTGTGAGCTAGAGGGCTCCAAGTTACCACTGACAGTCTAAGTAAGAAAATGTTAGCTCTACTGTTGGAGAAAGAAGTTCAATTTTCCTTCTTTCACACAGATAACAAATTCCAGTATTATATGTTATAGAAATAATTTACATAATCACAACTGTCATTGATCTATGCTGATTTTCCATACTGTTGAAAGAAAATACATTTATCGTATAGTTGTAAGATAGCTTTTGTTTCCCTTATACAAGGACTATTGTTCTGTTCCATTTGCATGCAACTAACTGAATGTTTCAGAAATTTTAACTCTGCCTTCTTAGACTTTTATGACCTTCAGTAAGTAAAAAAAATAGGTGTTACTGATTGCAAAGTGTCTGTCTAAGAGACACCTTAGTACATTTAATCTGATGACATTATAGACTACTTGCTTCCCAATCTCTTCCATGAGCCCTAAATCACAGGTTTGGCAGTAAGCCTAATAAAAAAATGCTAGTTTGATGGAGATGGAAAAGTAACTGGACAGCTTATTATAGGTCACAGAGAAATGCCTGTCATCTGCTACTTGTTTCTTTTAGAAAAGGGTACCTCAGGTTTTCCATGGAGGATACCTGGCCAGACTCACTCACTGGTTGCTAAAGCTGGGACTGGAACCCTACAGTTCTGAATGGCAGAAATACATGTACTTTGTTGTTAAAACCAGTCTCTCTTCTCATGGTGATGGTCTTTTCAACTCCTAAATCCATATTTAGGTATTGTTGGTAGCAGGCTGCCTTGACTTTAAAAACCAAAAACAAACACAAAAAATGGCTCTTCTTGCCTCCCCTTTCCTTTTACAAAAGATGCAGGATATGCAGAGCTTTTGTTTCTAAATTTAGACATCTGGATATGGGTATAAGAGGACAAATCTGGTGTCTGTTTAAAAAAATAAATTGTGGTGAGAAGGCTTTGTGCATATTTTTGATAGATTTGCTAAGTACTCCTGCCAATGTAATAATCCTCCAAAATAATCCTGACAATTCACTGAAGAGGCCAAGAGTCTGAACCATTATTCATTTTATCCTTTAAATAAAATTCATAAATACGTTTTTAATTTGCTGTGACCAGTGAAATGGAATCAACACATTGCAAATGCAGAAATCTCTCACTTGGCTATAGTTGCGGTTTTGCTAAAGGCAAAAAAGAGAACTGTAACAATCCATTGATTTCAGCGAGCTGTTAACAAAACTTGTGATCACTGTAGTCAGGTACATTATTTCCAGTCAGTTCGTAGATTTTCACACCTTCACTGTATTGACATTTCAAACAAAAGCTTCTAGCCTAGCTCTGAGGAAACGTGACATTGACTAATGCAGGAAGTTGTGCATGTACATACAAATATTTGCAATTGCAATTTAGGAATGCTGCATTTAATTTGTACATCTGAGAAGGGAAGAACGCATATATTAATAATTTACAGTCCTACAGCTGATCTTTAATAACTTAGTTGTGGAACTAAATAAATTTCTTTTTCTTCTTGTCTGTGTTGGACAAGTTTCTATCTTCCCACAGAATCACAGAACAGTTTGAGCTGAAAGGGTCCTTTAAAGGCCCCTGCAATGAGAAGGGACAATTTCACTTACATCTTGTTCAGCACGTACTGATATGGGGTTCTGATCCTGCTAAGCTTTTGTGTGCTACTGCAAGCCAAATCAATCACTGTAACTTGGTATGGATCTTGCTTGCACCAGTGCCACCTGTAAACTCTTGCTAGGGAATTTCTGTCAGCCACAGGAAAGGCCAGTAAGGCTGTCTCAGGTCAGGTACCAATCACATCCAGTAGTGATGCAACAAACGGTACTCACTGCCAACAGAAATGCCACTGTCAGGTCCCCTTCTGAGCTCCTCAAGTGCCTGAACCTTTGAGATGTCCAGGGGCTTCCCCTTGCAGCTCTGCCTCCCTCTCCCTGTGGTGCTGCGGGCTGCCTTTCGCTGGCAGTGGGGTGAGCTGTCACCTGGGCATGCTGAAGCTGCCACTGCAGCGCTTTGCTGCTGCTGCTTTTGTGCTGCTGCTCTTGTCATCTTGCATTTGCACATCCTGAAGGGTTATGTCTCTTTTGCAATCTTTCTCATTGAAAGTGACTGCCACCAGCATGAGTGAGAGTTTCCTTCTCCTTTTGTTTCTTTTTGTGTTTCCCTGAGAGTCACTTAAATCACTGGAGTCTCTTGGACACCATCAGCTACAGATTATGCAAAGACATTTTTATGTAATTAAGCTTGTCTCAAGCTTGTGCCTATATTTTTTAAGATGTAAAGAATATAATTTTTTTTCACAATCTGTAATTTAGTGGTGGAGTTGTTAGACAAAATATTGTTTAGATTCAGAGACTGAAAGTAAATATAGAAGACAAAATGTAATACTGTCCCGAGGCACTGAGTTTTAAAATGAGATTTTTTGAAAAAAGAAGCTCGTGAGTGTAAATCAACATTTCTCAATGTAGGCTTAGACAGGGATTTCCTTTGTTAACTATTACAGTTTTTTGTGGAATTTCTCTGAACACTTTGCACCTAAGCAAAAATTAAGTGATCTGAACCGGACAGGCCATCCACGGGTTGCTTAAGGCACATGACACCAAAACAGGAGTGTTGCTAGGGAGTGTTGCTATAGAATTTCACAGGGAGTGTTGCTATAGAAAACAATTAGTGATGAAACTGAATTGCAAATTTCGAAATGGGATCCAAATTTAGAGGACATGGCTGTTTATGTGGACACAGGAACTTCATTAATTGCATTCAGTGTAATTGCAAGGCTGAATGTTCTAAACAGGAGATGAAGTTTCTCTTGTCTCTTGAGTCCAAAGAATATTGAAGCATTTTTACTCAAAGGGCTAACTTTGCCAGATCTCAAGAGAGACCTTGTTCATACAAGCAATTAACAGCAGTCATTAAGAAAGTCTTGTAAAAATGTGAGACCAGTCTTAAAATCCCTTTTCTAAAGCACGGAAGGACTTTTATCCTGGGCCTCACAATGCAATTAGAAGTATTGACAACATGATAAGAATTACAAATACATAAATATTTAAGCAGTGGGAAAGAAAGAATAAAATCCTTTGTTCTGTTTTGTCTGGATTGGGTCCTACAGTGCTGAAAATTCTCCTTATAGATTTCCACTGCATTAAATGAAAGCTAGGTGGCAAATACCTCAGCTTATTTATGACATGGGTGCCTACCTTCTCTTTGAAGTGATGTGAACCAAGTCCTGAAGGGCTCCTGTGAATTGTGGAGTGCTTTCGATCTCCCGTGACTTCAGGAGGTTTGATGATACTGAACATTTCACAGGAGCAATTTCTGTTGCACCAGTTCTCAAAATTACAGAGCTCAGAAAGCGCTGACGGGATGTCATGGGGTTCTGACAGCTGGGTCAATTACATGCCAACATCTGAGTGGGCAATAGCTTAGGCCCACTTGGTTTTACTAAATAGCATGACAGAAATGGACAAAAACCACCCACTGCCTCTACAGAATGACCCATTTCTGTTTCAAGGGAGAGTGGCCCAGCTTTGGGATAACGTATATTTATGTGGAGTTTAGCAAACTAGAAAAAAAAAAAAGTAGTTGTAAGAGTGATATTCTGTAATGCCGAAACCCAGAGCGGAGGTACAAACAAACAAAAATCTGTTTCTCATTGACATATGTAGATTATATGAACAAAATGGAGACTGAGGTTGAATCTTCTTGGAAAAACAAGTTAAAATTCTGCAAATTACCGGGGTGAGAGTAACATAGCCAATTTTTTTGCTAGTAAAGCTAGATCTTTAGTGGTTATAATTAATCAAAGGTAATTTGGCACCACCACGCTATGAAACTCTGTCACTGAGTGTGTTTTGGCTGGGATAGAGTTAATTTCTTCACTGAAAGAGTGGTTAAGCAATGGGACAGGCTGCCCAGGGAAGTGCTGGACTCACAATCCCTGGAAGGGTTCAAGAAATGACTGGACTGGCACTTTAGCATGGAGATTTGTGCTGGAAACAGTTTTGATAACACTGGGATATTTCTGTCATTGCTGAGCAGTGGTCGCACAGATTCAAGGCCTTTTTTGCTCCCCACTCCACCAGAGAGTGGGCTTGGGGAGTGCATGATTTTGGAAGAGAGCACAGCTGGGACAGCTCATCCTAACTGACCCAAGGGATATCCCACCCCATGTGGTTCAGCAGCAAACTAGGGAGAAGCCTGGCTGGGAGGCTGCTGCTTGGGAACTGTCTGGGCATCAGTCAGCTGGTGGTGAGAAATTGTTCCCACTTGCATCACTTTTCTCTCTTTGCTATTTCCCTTTCATTAAAATTATAACTATTCATACTACTATTACTATTTTATTTTATTTCAATTATTAAATTGTTCTTATCTGAATCCGTGAGTTTTCTCACTTTCACCCTTCCAATTCTCTCCCCTGAAGAGCCACTGAGGGAGAATGAGCAAGTGGCTATGTGGTTCTTAGTTGTCAGCTGGGGTTAAACCACAACAAGCAGCTATATGGGCTTTCCAGTAATAGAGCACAGTCGATAACAAGCATTGGTGTTACAGCTGCTGTCTTCCATTTCTGTTCAATTCATCTGTCTCAGTGCCTGAAGCTGTTCAGCAAGACCAAGGGAAACAACATTAGCCTCTTTATTATTTATAACTAATTTTTTTTCCCTGATAACACTGCAATACCATAAACACTGTTTCCATGGAAACTCAAATGAGACAAAATTACCATGGATATTGTTGTTTATACCTCTAGGAATATAGGTATCTAAAGTTTCAACCCGTTTCTGTGTGACAAAGGAATGCAGAAGTGATTGATACTTTTAATTACTGGGTAATATTGGCTGATTTGGGGAATTTCTTGAATTGCAATGTGGTGTGTTGCAATCTTGTTATCCAATTACATCTCACGCTTCTCACTGAGTTTATTTCCTTTGAAAGCTGTTCTTTTAAAAATGCAGATAGAAGTTCCTTGTGTCTGTACACTTTGGTGATGCTGAATGGTGCATTACAGCTATGTGATATGGAGTAACAGCATCTAAGGATTAGGAAACCAAAAATGTCTTTGTGGGTTTTGTAATGGAGATGGATAAACCTGAGGCTGTATGAGAAATTAAAAGCAAAATTAAGTGACCTGAACTGCAAAGCCCATCCACAGCTTACTTAAGGCATGGCTGAAAAGGGAAATATTTCCTTTGAGTTAACAGCTGGCTGGAAAATTGAAGACCCTCATTTGAACTTCAAAGGCCAGTTACCCCTGGTTGAATGACCTAACCAAACTATAGACTCAATAGCTCTGCAGTAGAATCTGAAAATCTAAAAATGGGCCAAAAGAACGGCTTTGGCAATACCATAGTGGTAGGTATTACTATCCTAGTAGTAGGTAAGGAGTGTTTTCTTATTTCATGCAGAATGTTACACAATTTCAAAAATACGTTGTTTCCAGTTATGTGAGAAAAAAAAATCTCTGCAGAACTGGGTGATTCACTCTATCCCATTATGTGAAAGAAAGAGGTGTTTATCTCTTATTTTTCCTAGTAAGACACTTAGTGCCCTTTAGTAAAAAAACAAGCAAGCTTTGGTTCAAAAAAGCAGAGCTTGAAGAAGGATGTCTCTCTCATTTGGTGGATTAGACACCTGAAAGGTGTTAACTGCTGCTGCCAGACCTTTAATTATTTATGCAAGGTGGGATTTTATTAAAAACAGGCGCTCAGAGCAAGTCCTCTCAGCTGTCAATAACAAGCATGGTGTTCTGAGCACTGCTTTGTGAAACAAAACCAAAACCATTCCTGCAGATTTGAATTAAAGGAAAGTTCCTTGGTGAAGTGGTAAATCAGAGCTGAGGCATTTTTGAGAAAGTCTGGGGCAGAGCTAGAGAATAAAAGTAGCAGCTTTTTAAATTTAGTCCATTTTTTCCTTAACTTTCTTACCTTTTCATCTTAGAACTGAAACATTTGCTCTTTTAGTTTAATAGAACATTTTGTCAGACTTGAGCAGAATTTTTAACTCTGTTTTTTTGAGAACTTGGATTTATTTGTTTGTTTTCACCACAGCAAAATCTATTTTGCAATCAGTTGCTTTGCAAGCATATAAGTTATTGACAATGCCAATCTGAAGAATAATGCCACGAATATTTCTGCTTCTCAGCCAGAATGACTGCTCTTTCCTGCTCAAGGAAACTGGAATAACTCTTCTCTCTTTGAATCAGAAAGCTGTCTCTCTTTTTTTTGCACCTCAGCAAAGGCATCTCTTGAGTTAAAAAATCTTTTTTGCATAACAGCACAGGAGAACTTCATTAGGTTGATGGATGGGTTAGTAAAACATTTTTTTGTCTACAATAAGAAGATCCAGTAAAATTATTGCTTTATTCTAATGCCACACTACAGCTTTATGTTGGCAGAGAGCTGAGATATAGTTTTTGCTTTTCAGAACCACATAGGCAAAGAGGGGTCTACCCATCTGAACAATTCTTGCTTCATATTGTGCTCTTGCACATTGCTGCGTTTTACGTTACATATTCTTGTTTCCTTCTGTTTTATGCAATGTACTTCTCATTCTTTTGTGTCTTTTGAACCAATTCCCTATTGAACCAAGGCTGAGATCCAGCTGGATCCTCCCTGGATTGGCAGATACATTACAGGACTTAGGGGAAACTTGTGCCTTTCTAGAATAGCAATTGAGTCTGTGGTGTTTGCTCAAAGAAGAGAAAAAGTAACAAATCTATGGACTGTCATTTCCTGTGATAAGCTCAAAAATATCTGTTTATTGTAGATAAAGCCTGCAGGATTTCAAAGTCTTGGGAAGGACTCCTTGAAATACATGTGTAATTCCTGCATTGGCTCTGCTCTAAACCAGTGAACAAATGTGCCTGGGACTCTTTTCTGTCACCAATGCCCACTGGCATGCAAACGTTTCTGTCCACACTTTCAGCTGCCTTGAAAAGGTAGCTACACACAAGCTGTTCATTGACAGTATGTGAAGGTGTGTGCTGTCTCCCCAGCTGTGCCCATGAAGGGGTTGGCAGACTGCTAACCGGGGCAGCCCAAAGCGATGCCAGGGGTTGTTATTATAATTGAGATGGTTTAGTTCAGCCTCCCAGAAATATTCCTTACAACTGTGCTGTTTGCTGGTGTACATATAGCCTGTGACTTCACTAGTCCATTTTCGTGTTCAGTCAGAAAATAATTCGGGAGGAAAGGAACCTCTGGAGCCCGTGTGGTCTGATCCCCTGCTCAAAGCAGAGTCACTTTCTTGATTAGAGCAGTGAGCTTCAAGCCTTTTCAATCCAACTAGTGAAACTCTCTGAGGGTGGAGAAATCTGCCTGGACAGTTTGTTCCAGTGCTTGGCTACTCGCTTTGAAACATCTTTGTCCAAGTAGGTATGGGTCACATCTCACTGATAAGCATCCTGAATTTTCAGGATCTCCCTCTGCAGGCAACATGTTCTTGCAAGTTATTGCCTGGATTCTGTAGTGTGCAGGCACAGGTGGGAGTTGCTGCATATTCACTTTCCATTAAGGGGCACAATGGAATGGGCTCTGTGTGTGCCCTCAGCCCAGCCCAGCACACAGGTGGAACCCAAAAGGATTAAACACCCCTGAAGGTGTATTGTGCAGTGGTGAAGAAAGCCAAGAGCTCCCCAGCCCCTTTTGCTTCCTTCTAGTGCCCCACTTTTGTCTTTTTTTTTTTTTTTTCCCCTCTTGTAGTGCTTTGTGTTGGATATTTCAGTAATTTTTAGCTTCTCAGACATGGCAAAAGAGATTTGCTACGGCTTAGAGGAAGGAGTCAGTCTGAAACAACCAAGCTGGCTAAGAAATGAAGCAGAGTGGATGCGAGTCTGTGTATTGTGTTTGTTCAGCCAGGTTTTGGTAGTGGGGGGGCTACAGGGCTGGCTTCTGTGAGAAGCTGCCAGAAGCTTCCCCCATGTCTGGCAGAGCCAATCCCTGGCTGCTCCAAGACAGATTTGCTGCTGGTAAAGGCTGGGCCAACTAGAAATGATGGTAACACCTCTGTAATAACAGATTTAAGAAGGGGGAAAAAAAGTTATTGCACAGACATAATTGCAGGCAGAGAAGAGTGGAGTGAGAATATGTGAGAGGAACAACTCTGCAGACATCAAGGTCAGTGCAGGAGGGGCAGGAGGTGCTCCGGATGCTGGAGCTGAGATTCCCCTGCAGCCTCTGGTGCAGCCCATGGTGAAGCAGCTGTGCCCCTGCAGCCCATGAAGATCCACAGGAAGGCAGAAACTCACCTACAGCCCGTGGAGAGCATGGGGATGGAGAGCAGCCTGTGGAGGAAACCCATACCAGAGCTGGTGGATGCCTGAGAGGAGGCTGTGAACCCATGGGAGACCTGTGCTGGAACAGGGTCCTGGCAGGGACCTGCAGACCTGTGGAGAGAAGAGCCCGTGCTGGAGCAGGTTTCTTGTTAGGACTTGTGACCCTGTGGGGGCCCATGCTG
Source organism: Falcunculus frontatus (assembly GCA_013398115.1). NCBI lineage: Eukaryota > Metazoa > Chordata > Aves > Passeriformes > Falcunculus > Falcunculus frontatus. The sequence goes on along the minus strand of VZRV01002387.1, from coordinate 816,791 downwards.
GAGCAGGATGTGCCTGAAGGACTGCACCCTGTGGAAGAGCGACCTGTGCTGGAGCAGTTTGTGAAGACCTGTCTCCCATGGTGCAGCAGGAGGACTCCTCCCTGAGCAGCAACAGAGAAAAGATGTGATGAACTGACCATAACCCCCATTCCCTGTCTCCCTGTGCCACTAGCAGGGAGGAGGTAGAGCTTGGGAAGGATGTAGGGGTGGGGGGAAGGTGTTTTTAAGAGTTATTTTACTTTTCATTATCCTATTCTGATTTTGTTAGTTATAAATTCAATTAACATCTCCAAGCTGAATCTGTTTTGCTTGTGGTGGTATTTGGTGAGTGATCTCTCCCAGACCTTACCTCAGCCCATGAACCCTTGGTTATATTTTCTCTCTCCTGTCCACTTGTGGAGGGGAGTGATACAGTGGCTCTGGTGGGTGCCTGGCATCCAGCCAGGGTCAGCCCACTTCAGTCTGCAACCACATCGGGGAGAGGGGTCTCTGTAGTGAGTGCCTCCTGCTCAGCTGATCCCCTGCAGCAGGTAATTTCAGCAAGCCTCAGATTCTGTGTGCTTGGACGTCATCTCGCTACCACATCGTGAGCTGGCTGCCTCCTTGAAGGTGGTAGCCTTCCATTACATTCTGTGAAAACCTACCATTCCTAGCTATTCTTTCCTTAGCAAATGTCAGCATGGCTTTGGCTGTTATTTCCTCTAGAGGAAGGAATTTCATAAACATCAGACTTGTTTGCAGCAAGCCAGGGCAGAGGATTTTAATCACTAATTAATTTAATTACACTGGGAAACAGACTAGCAATGGAGATGTTAGCCCAGCCTCTTGGTTTCAGCTGTAACAAATTCCTCTAACTCCCCAATACACAGGTGACATCTGTCTGTCCCCATGTCAGCAGCTCTGCCAGGGCTCTGAAGGTGGCAGGGAAGGGTGGGGAGGTGGGGCTGGGGCCAGGGCCAGGCTCAGGCTCAGGGTGGCATTCACTGGAATGTGTCACTCAGTGCCAGGTCCCTGTGCCCATGGTGCCATCAGGGTCTGCTGTGGCCTTGAAGGGCTGCTCTCAGTTCACCACCTTCTTTGGTGATCATCTTCTCTGCCTCAGGTCTCCTCACAAGTACATGCAGCTGAGCCACCCCTGAACTGTGCCATGTCCATAGAAACTAAAAGGAAACAAAAGCAAAGCTCTGACATCAACCTCTGTGTTTGTGAAACGCCAGCTTGTCTTCACTTTGTCATGCATCTCACTCCTGCCCCCTCAGTCTGGTTGTCTTTAAATATAAGTAGTGGTTTCTTTGATATCATGCAAATACAATTTAAAATATCTCTGCGGAAAGAATTTGGATGATTTTTCCATCTACAGACGAGGTCTAAGACTAGCTCTGGTTTTTGTTTTTAGGCTTTCTCTTTGGCTGCATAGCAAAACATAATGTTACAAGATTAATCACACTGGAGATCATGATATCTCCTTGTGTCAGCCTTTCTTATAAAATAAAATACTATGTGACTATATTGCTTTGTGTTCAAGAAATTACTTTTCAGTTATACTGTGTACCCTCTAACTTGGGATATTTCAGTACTTTGGTATTTAAATATGCTGAATGGTATGATGACAGAACGAGAGGAAATGCCCTCAAGTTGCAGCAGGCAAGGTTTAGATTGGATATTGGGAAAAATTTCTTCACTGAAAGGGTGGTCAGGTATTGAAATAGGTTGTCTAGGGAAGTGGTGGAATCACCATCCCTGGAAGCGATCAAAAGGCACTTGGTTGTAGTGCTTAGGAACATAGTTTAGTGGTGAACAAAGTTGTGCTGGGTTTTCAGTTGGATTCAATGGTCTGAGAGATCTTTTCAAGCCCTAATTGCTCTATGATTCTGTGATGCTTCCTATGGGAAGATGAAGATGAGGGTGAGAAAGTAAAAATCTTAAAGGAGTATTGTGAGATATCTAAAGAAGTTATAATCACAGAGAAAACAAAATAGAAATTATTTCCTGTAGCATTGTTAATCCTGGAAATTTTATAGACTTCTGGCACAATTGTGACCGACCATTTGGTGTATTCTGATTTCTTTAGTGACATCATGGTACCATGACATAGACAAAACAGTATACAATTTTCAATGAAGATGCATCTGATTAATTTGGTGCAGGCTTTTAAAAAACTCTCAGTATGTAATTATTTCTTTCAAGTCACTACATTTTTTTGTAGCTTTTAAAATCATAGCGGATTTTCTCAGCTATAATTCTATGGCAGTGTGAATGAACGGGAGCACTTTGGGTATAGTACCTTGAGATTATTAAAAACACAGTTCCATTGTTTTCCAAATGTGATTGAAAATGGTATTTTCTTTATTTCTGAATAAATTTTGTCTCACCTGTCTTTTGCTTCTGCCTACTACTACTTTTCTGGGACACGGAATGGGTTTTTGAGATGTTTTGTCTATGAAAAAGAAATGAGCTTTTATATTCAGGTCAGCATTGCGGTCAGGGAAAAACTGTCCTGAGATTATTATTTTTCTATAATTGCCTTTTGCTTGGTTGTTTTTGAACAGCTTTCCTCCCAACTCCCTCTTATTCAGGATGCTCGAGGTGGAAAAAGGTCCCTTAAATTCTATGTATGGCATGCACCCTGCTTCATCTCATTCTACCGAGTGTGAATAACTTGAGTCTGAGGAGGGATTCATCCCATCTTCCTTGCATTGCCTCGCATACATTATCACTGCTGGCCTGTGTGTTTGGTGTGAGGCGAGCTCCAGGAGGCTGGGTAGGGCTGCTGCTGCCTGTTACCTGCTGTAAAGCTCCAGGCAGTTAGTGTGCATAGTGAATGGGAAGCCTTCCTGGGTCAGCGACCCCTAATGCACATGGGGTAGAAGCGCATCTCATATGAGGCTGTGTTAAGGGCAGTGGTTTTTTTACCTGGGGTCTGTGGATCCCTGGAGGCATGTGAAAAATTGTGGAGGAACGTGTAAATTCAGAGCACACACAATAATGCCAGGAAATGTGCAGGGCTGCAGTTTCTGGGCAGGTTGAAAACCGCTGAAATAGTCTGTGTTTGGAAAAGATTTTCCAAACCACCACAAGTAGACAGGTGTGCTTGTGGGATCCTTTTGTAGGAAATTCTTCAGCAGTCCTTCAGCCTGTCTCACCCTCTGAGTATTCCTTGGCAGGCAAATGTGAAAAGGACCAGAAAAAGAGTGTGTGGTAAAGAACAAGTGGAAATATTTGATAAAAATGGAAATGTACATCTTGTTGATCTACACTCTTTCAGGGTGTGTTTAACGATGTCTGATCATTCGAACTTCAAGAGAGCAGCATTTAGAATCAAACATGTTTTATATTCATTATCATGACAACTCTCCTCCCTCTCCACTTCCCCTGTTGAGGCTACATGTGCTTTGTTTAATAATAGAAATTCTGATAGGTTTTCTAGGAGAACAAAACCTCTGAGATCACAGTTCAATTCAGAGTTACAACTGCTGCCTATGTGTGGTGCTTTTTATTAATTTTTGAAGCAGTAGTCAATTATTGAGTCCTCAGATTCTTTTTCCTTCTGTGTTGAAGGGCCACTGGAAGTCAGTACATTAAGTATCCCATCTAACAATAAAGATATCTGAACCTCTCCATCAGAAGGCTTCTGTATCCAATTATTTGCAAGCTCCTTGCAGATATGATTCTATGGAATAAATGGAAAGCATGCTTCAGTCATTCTCTGCACTGATAGTAATTTAATAAAAATAAAAAACTATTGATTTTTTTGTTAGCTGTGTTAAAAGACCACTGTAAGCTTGGCTTCGCTCTGCTGTTGGCAGAACATTTGCCAACAAGTAGATTTTTTACTTTTCCTGGAGCACCATTTATTAAATGCTATCTTAATGTGTACAGATGATTAGTTTAGCTGAAGTGGGGGAAGATTTATAATACCTTCTTGTTATTTAACTTCTCTTAGTCAATTCAGATGTTAGAAGCATTTGCAGAGATTTATCTTCTGTACTTTGTGATTTTGTTTCTTCCATTCCTTAAGCCAAATGTGCCTCTGAGCTTACTGACCCAGCACTTACTGGGCAGGAGCTACTTTTGACGGAGATAGAAAATAACATTTTATTTGCTGACTTTTATTGAAATAACCGCTCTGGGATGAAAGACGAATGTCACTTAAGCTGTTCAGTAAACCTCAACTTGAATAAGGAGCTAAATCAGTAAAGGTGGACTCATGGAAAATGATTTATTTGTCCAAAAGAGTTGATCTACTTTAAACTAAACTGTTCAGGGATATGCCTTCTCAAAAAGTTTTCATATAATTTATTCCCTTTGGAAGTTTCTATTCATCTACATTGACCATAGCTAGAGTCTACACAATTCTTTGAGTTGTGTATTTCAGATGTTGAAAAATTAGGTATACTCTTCTATTTAAGGTGCACTTGGGTGTCTCTAAAACAATGCTTTCTGTGATGCTGAAACATAAGAATTTGAAATCCATTTGTCAAGTCTGATGAATCCTGATACGATCCCAGAACATTTATGCAGGGGCATGTCCTCGTTCAGGGAAGGGCAATGAAGCTAGTGAAGGGGTCTAGAGGGCAAATTCTATGTGGAGTGGCTGAGGGAGCTGGGGTTGTTCAGCCTGGAGAAAAGGAGGCTTGGGGGTGACCTTATCACTCTCTACAACTGCCTGAAAGGAGGCTGTAGCCAGGTGGGGGTCAACCTCTTCTCCCAGGCAAGTTAAAGCGCAAGAGGACATATACCCAAGCAGCACCAGGGGAGATTCAGGCTGTACATTAGGAGGAATTTCTTCACAGAAGGGGTTGCCAAGCACTGGAATGGATTGCCCAGGGACATGGTGGAGTCACCATGCCTGGAGGTGTTTAAGGAAAGACTGGACATGACACTCAGTCCCATTGTTTACTTGACAAGGTGGTGTCCAGTTAAAGCTTGGACTTGATGACCTCAGAGGTCTTTTCCAACAGAATTGATTCTGTGCTTCTGTGATCTTCACCTGTAGCTCTTTTAAAGATTTAGAGCTGTTGGTTGGGATCAGAGAGTTTGTCTTTATTTCCACATGTGCAGGTTTTGACTGGAATAGGCTTTATTTTCTTCATAGTAGCTAGTAGGGTAGCTGTGTTTGGATTCGTGCTGGAAACAGTGCAGATAATACAGGGATGTTTTTGTAAGCTGAGCAGTGCTTGCACAGTCAAGGCCTTTTCTGCTTCTCACACCCCCTTACCAGTGAGCACACTGTGGGTGCACAGGGTTGGAAGGGGATACAACCAGGACAGCTGACCCCAACTGACCCAAAAAATATATTTGTCATACTGTATGACATCATGCTCATCATATAGACCTGGGAAAAATGGAGGAAGCCAGAGACGTTTGGAGTTCCGATGTTTGTCTTCCAAAGTCACCATCACATGTGATGGAACCTGGCTTTCCTGGAGATGGCTGAACACCTGCCTGCCCGTGGGAAGTGGTAAATGAATTCCTTGTTTTGCTTTGCTTGCGTGCATGACTTTTGCTTTACCCATCAAACTGTCTTTGTCTCAACCACGAGTTTTCACTTTTTTTCTTTTGATTCTCTCCCCTATCCCACTATCAGGGAGGGAGACAGTGGCTGTGTAGGGCTGAGTCGCTGGTTGGGATTAAACCACAACAAAAGCTCCATTTGGGGTGGCAGCTTCCACTCATCCCAGGCTAGCCTGGCTAGGCAGATACTCCCTGGTTTCTGCAAAGTCTAACCGTTTCCTGATCTCTGCCCCCATGCCTAGTATGCCCTTCTAATTCTCTGAAGGCTTCAATCATGGAATCATAGAATGGTTTGAGTTGGAAGGGACCTTAAAGATCACCTGGTTCCCTGTCACGGACAAGGGAACCTTCCACTAGTCCTATAATAAAAGGAAGTTTTTTTCTTGTATTTCAAGAACCACTGGTTTATATGATTTTATTGGCAATGATATCCAGTCTGAGGTTTTCTGAACCATCATTTTAACAGTAAGAACATTTGTTACCAAAGCAACAAAAAAGGCAGTCTTACAATTGTTTGATGCGCTTCCTTGACAGAATGGTTTTGACTCTACAGCTCCAGTTCCACAGGCAAAGATATTTGGAGTAAAGCCTTGGCCTCTAAATTCTCATCTATTTTAACCAAAGCCAGAATTTAACTTTTTAAATTCAAGGGAGGTGATCAAAGTAGTTTGGTGTTTGTGCCAGCTGAGATCCTGACTTGGGGTGTTGTAAAATCGCACAGATGTGATCAAAAATTCAAAAGTGATAGTAATACTAGGTGTCACTTCATGATTCAGAGGATAACAATCCTACCATAAATGAAGAAGGAAGGAAGATAAAAACAGTATTTAGATAGATTTTTCAACACCTAGTGTTAGAATTCTGGATAGTTACAAGCTTCAGCATTGCTGTGCCCAGCTCTTGCAGATGCAGGCTATGTAGTCACTTCTACTGCTTAGACAGTGAAGAAACATCCCTGGCTGTAATAACTGCGTCACAGTTGACAATTCTATCTCTCTTCTGGCCCACGCTGAAGGAAGTGCATATACCAGCTTGTTGGGGAACTGTATTGTTCACTGAGGCATAATGAACTCTCTCAACTGTAACTAAAAATGTGCCAGTAAATCCTGCACAGTAGCTATAAAATTACTTCATGTTGATATTGAAGCCAGCAGCAAGTGGCAAAGGTCACAAATACGGCATGAGATATGAAGCCAGAGCTCCCAAACTGGGTATACTGCAGTGATGCCAGTGCCCTCATAGGGCAGTTGCAGACACGTCACCACTCAGCTCTCCAGAGAGTTTCAAGGAAAGGGAGGGGCACATCTGGCAGCATTCATATTAGATACCCACCCTATCGCAAGGACAATGTCAATTGACAGTAACAATTGTCAATGTCAGTGACACTGTTCTGAGCAATGTCATTGTCGGTTTGTTTCAGCTAAATACACTAAAATCAGAAAAGAGTCACAGGATGTCGTAAGCCTTATGCTCAGACCCACTGTATGTTGATGATTTTGTGTATACATCCTGACCAGTCAAGGACAGCAGCACACAGCCCTCCAGATGGGAATCACAGAATGGTTGAGGTTGAAAGGGACCTCTAGAGGTCATCTTGACCAACCCCCTGCTCAAGTAGGACCACCTAGATCTGGTTGCCCACGACCATGCCCAGGCTGGTTTTGAATATCACCGAGGTGGGAGACTTGACAACTTCTCTGGGTAACTCATGCCAGTGCTCCGCCACCCTCACAGTGGAAAAGTGCTTTCTGGTCTTGAGAGAAAACTTTCCATGTTTCAGTTTGTGCCCATTGCCTCTGGTTCTGGCACTGGGCACCTCTTTTCTGTCAGTTTGCTCTCCAGCTGGGTGGTGCCCAGCATATATTGCTGCAGTAGGTTGTTGTTCCTCAAGTGTAGGCTGAAGATTAACAGATTCGCACTTCTCTTTGTTGAATTTCATGGCGTGCCCTGAACTCCATAATCTCATGTTTACTGCAGCCAAGGCTGCCTTTGACCCTCACATTCCCAACAAAACCCTCACTGTTACAAGGTCCAACACAGTGTCTTTCTTCATTGACTCCTCATTAGGAGGAGAATGATATAAAGCTCATGGATTGCTTTTGCCTTGTCCTCTTGTCCTCTAGAAGATTTGGGGTGATCGAAGTCCCCCCTGAGAGCCAGGGCCTGTGAATGTGAGGCTAAATGAATGACTTGCAGTAGGCTAGTAATCTGTGACTTCCTTTCTGACCATATGTTAGGAAGTGGTATAGGCTCTTAAGGAGCAGGACACTTATTTTAATTGCCTCATTGTGGTCAGGAAGCATCTGGTCATCTCTAGATGGAAGCTGGCACAGCTATCTTGCTCTTCAGCTGTGGCACAGCAGTGCAGTACTAGAAAGCCTGCTGTGACAATTGCTGTGATGAGTTATGGAAAACCCTGTGTATCTCCTTTGTCCTGAACTGACACCACCAGTAAGGATCCTAATTCTAGAAGTTTGGCATGCCCAGCATTAGAAGGTTGTCAAAATCACATCCAGTGTTCAGTGTCCTCTGAGACAAAGCATGGCTACTGTAATTGTGAGGAGTACTTTCTATCTTGCATTTGGAAATTCAGTGATCACGCTGTAATTTATGCATGCTGATACTGGACACACCATGCATATTATGTCTGTTTGTTTCAGAAGCTGGGTATTTTCCTTCAGAAACTTGTGATTTTATTGTATCTTTAGCCCTTTCTAAACTATGTCATATGTAACAGTGAAACTAAAGAAGGTATATATCTATCAGGGCTCACATGTCCTATGCTGGCTACTGCATCCCCAATGAATAGTCCAGGTACAGCCCAGTCCCAGTCACTTATCTCTCTTCTACCAGTGAGGCAGCTGTTATGACACACGGAGGGGAGTCCAAGACCTGACTGCTATGGGTACTGCTAGAGATGCCCCACTAAGGTCAGAGAGACACACTCAAAAAGCTCCAAAGAGATCAATATTGTGTGATCTGACAGTAAAATTATATGAATGCTAGCCATCAGATCAAGCAGTCTTGGAATTGCTGGGGAAGAAAAACAAAACACGGGATAAATTTTGTACCTGATGCTAAAATAGTGTAATATTTAGCAGATACAGGCATTCAATAACGGGTCATACTCTGGTCCTGCTGGTATCAGACACATACATCATAATAGATGTCTTTTTATATCTTGTTTCATTAACAGTTTTCAGGAAGAAAAACAGAGAAGGCTTTCACAACCTAGTATAGCAATGGTCAAATTACGAATTTCCTGCAAAATTCAGTCAAAAGCCTATCACTTTTTGTAAAGGCCTTTCCTGTTATTATCACCAAAAGAACTTTAAAAAATAGTGAGAGTTGGTTAGAACATTTCCTACGTAATTTTAAATAGGAAGTGAAGTTTTCTTTTAGTTCTTCTATGTCTGCTAGCTGTTTACTTCACTGAGGCAGGGTATAGTTTTTATGGATGATGACATATAACCCGTTTTCTAAAAATACTTTGGATTTTCCATATTATTTCAGTGTCCCTGGGTAACTGATAGGAAGAAATGGTATAACAGCCTTTTAAGTTTTTTTCCCTTGCTACTGTGGTAGAAGCTGTTAGACCCATCAAACTGATAATGAGGAATATACCTTCCATCAGCCTATAACTGTGAAAAGAAAACCCTCCTAATTACTGTTCAAATTCACTGCCTTCCTTTGCTTTAACCTAAGTTCCTTAGTACTCAGGTCTTTTTCTGGTGCAGTGTATTTTTCTAGCACATTCCCAGCTAGGAGGGAGTACTTGTGGCTCACCCTGTTCTCCTTTTTTGTTCAGTGTTTTTCTCAACGATTTTCCTCTGATTGCCAGTAATCAGCCAGCAGCATCCTTCTTTGGTCCATTCCTGTACTGCTTTCATTGCTTACACCTTACAAAAGGGCTTCTAGGATAAAAAAAATACATTTTTCAGGCTTTTTCCAACTTGTACCCAAAAGCTGTTAGCAGTCACTAGGAGAGTTTGATATTTGAGCACCTATGACCCAAAAGTAAAAGCTGTAGTTTGATAACCAATCACCAAAAGCATAAAGAAAATATGTAATTAAAATGCTTAATTTCTCTAGACTATTTCATTTTTTATTTAAAACTTTATTATTTTCTGGTGAACATAATTTTTTCACTGTTAATGAAACTGCTTGTGTTCATTTCATACCTTTCTCTTCAGAGTGAGTAGACAGCAGCAGAGACAGTCTGATGAGATTCTTACTTTGGATCTACCTCACTTTAAATCACACAAATGCAGTTAACTAAATCTAAGGTAGCCCTCCACAGCTCCCATCAAAGTCTTTGTTTGAGAAATAAGCATTTCTGGGACATGACTCATATGGCTTATTTTAGACTGCTCCTTCGGGATGACGTGAATCACACCTAAGTGGCTCTTTCTCTGAGCTGATTATGAAAGACACTGATGGTGACTGGGTCAGTCAAATCCCATCTCTCTTGTCCACATTGTACATCATATGTGATTGATGTGATTGCAATCCACACTAACTCTGCATCTGAACTTGACATTTTATTGCTGGTGTCTGAAATCATAAAATCATAGCATCATAGAGTCATTAAGGTCGGAAAAGGCCTCCAAGATTGTCAAGTCCAACCTTTGACTGAACACCATCATGTCAACAAAACCATAGCACTAAATGCTATGTCCAGTTGTTTCTTGATCACCTCTAGGGATGGTGACTCCACCACGTCCCTGAGCAGCCCATTCCAATGCTTGGCAACCCTTTCAGTGAAGAAATTCTTCCTGATGTCCAACCTGAATCTCCCCTGGTACAGCTTGAGGCCATTTCCTTCCTCTCATCCCGTCACTGGTTGCCTGGGAGAAGAGACTGTCCCCCACCTGGCTACAATCTCTTTTCAGGGAGTTGTAGAGAGTGATAAGGTTTCCCCTGATACTCTTTTTCTCCAGGCTGAACAACCCCAGCTCCCTCAGCTGGTCCTCATATTGTTTAGTCACCAGACCCTCCACCAGCTCTGTTGACCTTCTCTGGACAGGCTCCAGCACCTCAATGTCCTTCTTGAAATGAGAGACCTAGAACTGAATACGGGATTCGAGGTGCAGCCTCACCAATGCCAAGCACAGAAGGACAATCACTGCCCTGGTCCTGCTGGTCACACCATTCTTGATAGAGCCCAGGATGCCATTTGCCTTCCTGGCCACATGAGCACAGCTGACTTGTGTTCATTGTCTGTCAACCAGCACCCCAGGTCCTTTTCTGCTGGGCCACTCTCCAGCCAGTCTTTCCCCAGCCTGTAGCACTGCATGGGGCTGTTGTGACCCAAGTGTAGGACCTGGCACTTCACCTTATTGAACCTCATACAGTCAGCCTCAGCCTGTTGATCCAGCCTGTCCAGATCCCTCCGCAGATCCCTCCTACCCTTCAGCAGATCAATGCTGCCACCCAACTTGTAGTCTGGGAACTTGCTGAGTGTACACTCAAAGTCCTCAAAGATCATTGATAAAGATATTAAACAGGACTGAAATGAAAGAGCAGAAAAATTTTTGTCTACACAGATGAGACAATTATCTCTCTAATACGGGCAATTATATTTTTAAACATAATGGAAGAAATTATATTAAACAAAAATACATATAAACAAATGGGGTAATTGTATCGTTAAACAAAATTTATGAGCTCTTTTTTGTACCTTAGGCAGCTATACATTCTTCAGGAATCATAGAGAACCGCAAATGATAATAACCTCGATGATTGAGTCACATATTTGTAGAATTTGTTAGAATTGTAAATGCAATGAATGCTTTCCTTTAAAAAGCGTCACAGAATCTTTGTCAGATGCGGTAGAAAAAAAAGGGATATTTTTGAGTGTGCTTGATAGGGATGATAAGAAAAAGGACACTTCCTTCTAGCCTCAAGGTGGGGTTTGAACTCAGGAAGATATTCCTGGTAAAGTCTGATTCATAGAGTTCTGAAACAATCTTGTTTGTTTGGGGTTTTTTTAGAGGTATTTAATGGCTATTTGAGCTTCAAGAAATCAAGTAGACAGAAAATGCCTATAGTTCACCTGCTGCTTTTAAGCAGCAATAGACATAGGAGTGAATTATATTTTCTTTAGTCAGACATCCTAAAAGTTTTAGCTGCCTCTGGTGTTAAAAGAAAACATGTAATTGACATTTCTGTGAAGAAAAATATATGTGTGCAATCATGGAGGACTACTAGCTCAGAGACTGTTGTGACAGTCTTCTTCAAACACAAAGACTGTACCACAGGATTTCACATTGCAGAGGATGTATATTATTTCTCAAAATACTTGAAGAATCTTCTGGGAGCAGAGCAGTACCAAGTATAGAGGGTTTACTACAAAATCTCCTAGCCCTAGGCACTGAAATACTGCTCAGTTTTCTCAAATAAACTCATCTCTACACATAGTCAGGTTGTAGATGTGTCATATTCATTTGGAAAAGGATCTGTGCCAGGGAAAGTGCCTGTGGTCGTTCCACATGGGCGTAAGTTCCTGCTCTGGTGTTGCTGTGTTCAGTGATGAGAGTACAAAACAGAGACTCTTCATAGGGTCCTAAACTCTCCTCCACCAGATAAAATAGGTTTCTTCTGAAAATAGCCCTGCTTGGATGATTAAAAAACCTAAACCTTATTCCCTCAGGACTACTAATACTGTCTTGTCTCCATATAACCTCTCTTGCCTTCACTTCCTTCTCTACAGTTAAATTTTCATTAATTTCTTCAAAGACATGACTCAGACACTACAAGTACTCTCTGGACTTTGATTTCTTTATCTTTCTACTACCCCTTCTGTTCACAAATATAAACCTCTCATTTGTTTTTCCTCATTTTGCTTCTGTTATCTCCCAGTGTCTTTAGATGCCTTTCTTGTGCTGTGAGTGTTAGCTGAGATTATTTCTCCATTTTCCACACTTAAGAAACCCACCCCACCCACAGCCCTCACCTACCATTCCAACCCCTTTCCAGACCTTCCTTTTCCTCAATTTCTAAGCTTGTTATTACTCTAAACTCTTTTCTTCATCCCATCTCCAGTCTCTCTTCTATTCCTGACATATCTCTAAAACTTCTCTCACCAAGGCCTTTGATGACATCAGCTGCATCTCAGATCCACGGTCAGCTTACCTTTTCCAAGCTGCCAGGCTCATGCAGTGTGTTTAACCAGGCTTTTCTACCTCAATTCTTTCTCTTCCCCAGGGACTCTGTCCTCTCTGTGCTTCTTTCCTACTCTCTAATGATGTTTTTTGGAGACAATTCCTTTAACCTTCTCTGGGTTTTCAGTAGCTCTTTTATGACCCTACCAGCATGCATTGTCTTTGAATAATTTCATCAGAAAACAAACTCAGCTCTGGTCCGTAAGAAGAGACACAAACAGATTTTCTCTTGTACCACATCCTGGTTTCTCTCTTTGGTGCTCCCTTCTGAGTGTTCAGTGATGCACTTTACTTACCTATGACTAAAGGCAAACTCATTCTCTCAGGGTCACTTGGCAGATACATGTCCTGTTTATTCAGTCTTTAGTCAGTGAGGTTATGGCCGATGACTGGAATGCTGCAGCAATATGGCAGTTCAAATAACAAATAGCCATAGAGTTGAACTAGATGCAAATAAATCAATATTGAAATGAACGGTGCATTACCTGTGAGAATACTTACATAAAGAATATTTATTGTCATTAAAAAATCTGCGTTTGAGTCTATTGTTCCATCTAGTTGAGCCAAAGTCTTTGATACTTCCAAAACCAATACATTTTGGTGATGCTGAATGAAAACATTTTATGTAAATATTGACCAGCAGTATCAGATGACATGCATGCTAGGTTTTGAATACAATTTGGAAAGTAAACAATTTCCAATAATTTGCTTTCTTTTGGTTTTGCCAATCTGCTGAAGAATGAGAAGTTCTCTAGATATAAAATGGATATATATCATAGGCATATGGAGTCAAGGTGATGCAACAAGGATCTGACTCTTCCTTTAGAACTGCAATGTTAATAAAGTGATAAATACTTTATTCCCAGCTTAATTTTAACACTACATTTGAAAGCAGTGTACTAATAAATAGTAAAGGCTTGTAAAAGAAGTGTGTAGGTCCAACTAAATTTCCATCTAGCTTTTCATTGCAAAATCAATAATGTGAAAACATTTGCACACAATCAAGTAATTGTGAGGGGATAAAATAGCCTATGAGCTTGCAGTGATCATATTGGGTAAACCATGGCTTTATCTCTCTCTATTGATTCTTCCTCCTTTCATTTACTTGATAATCCATGGAAATCTTCTCATCTAGGCACCTGTGTTTTCTTAAAAAGTTACAATCAAGGCTGACAAGTTTATGTCCATATTCACCCATGCATGAAAGTACTGGAGGAAGATGTGCATTTTCCTGTCTTACTCTTCTGTGAGGCTTTATCATTTACCGTGTAAGAACAGCTTCTCTTTGATGTCTCATCTGAAGAAAAAGAACACATTTATCTTCATTACCACCTTTTGATTTCCAAAGCATGTTGAAAATTGTTGTTGAGTGACGCAGAATTCCAACTTGATGGTTTGAAATCTGAACCATAGAATCCTTCAGATTGAAGAAGACCTCTTAAATAATAGATTGTAACCACTAGCCTAGCACTGGCTGCCAAGTCCACCACTAAACCATGTCCTCAGTGCCACATCTACCCTTCTTCTAAATACCTCCAGGAATGGTGACTCAATCACTGCCTGGACTGCCTGTTCTGATAACCCTTTCAGTGAAGACATTTTCCCTAATAGTCAGTCTGAACTTCTCCTGGTAAAACTTGAGGTAGTTTTCTCTTGTTCTGTCACTTGTTACCTGAAAACAACCTCCAACTGGCTGCAGCCTCCTTTCAGGGAGTTGTAGAGAGCGATAAGGTCTCACCCTGAGCCTCCTTTTCTCCACAGGCTACACATCCCCAGATCACTCAGCTGCTCCACATCAGACTTGTGCTCCAGACCCTTCACCAGCTCTGTTGCCCTTCTCTGGACTCACTCCAGCACCTCAATGTCCTTCCTGAATTGAGGGGCCCAAAACCGAGCACAGGATTTGAGTTATAGTCTCACCAGTGCTGAGCTGGGCAGTGACAATCACTGAATTGTCAATCAAGTGTCAATTGACAATCAAATTAAAAATAAATCTACTGCAAATATAAATTTTGAGCATCATGTGTTTCTGAACTTTCTATGCTTTTCAGGGAGTTGTGTTCCATTCATTTTGTTAGAGTGATTAATGTACCAGTTTAAAGCTGCAGGGCACAGAAGAAACATCTTTTCGGCATTTTGTTCTTGACTTCAGCCACCAGTTATCTCTCAAGGTCCTAAGTGTAGAACAATTTTCTTGTGAAATTGGGCAAAATCACAGCAGAATCATCAGACCTCAAATGTGTTGGGGTTCTTTTGTTTTGTTTTTTTGATCCAGTAGTGATATTTTGAAGAGCTGGTCACCATAGCAACAAAATAGATTTTACAGGCTGCAAACAGTTCAAGAGTCTGTTGAACTGACAAAATGGCACAGTGCAGACAAAATAGCAAAATGAGTTGCATGTCTTTTGGGACTGCAACAGGAAGGGATAAGCTCTTTCTGTTTGAGAAAATTTTGACCTTGAATATGAATTTTTTTTTTTTCTAAATGTGAGTATAAAGTAAAATGTGTCTAAACACTAAAAGAAATGCTGTTGCAAATGGCGCTGTGGGTGGTATTGTGAGTGCTAGTTTTGTAATGCTTCAACCTCTGTCGTGGGTGTATTTGAGTTGCCAGGAGAATATGTCCAAACCAGGGGCTGGGGGATGCAAGAAGGCCTGCACAAGGACAGGTTTCCCCAGCAGTAGCACTGCAATCAGGGTGCTTTGGGGACTGACTCTGGGTTGTGCTGGTGAGCTCGGTACATGACAGAGCATCTTGAGCATGGCACAAGGTAGCTTGGGTACAGTCACAGAGGCAGGAGAGGGGCACTATGGCAACCTTGAGGTCCTCAGTGGCTGGAGTAGGGGATCAGGGACCCGGGACAGTCACTGACACAGCTCCTGAAAGGCTGATTAAGGACATCCACCACCTCTTGTGCTCCTTGGTTGGCTGTTACTGGAGGAGCTGGGTACAAATTTACTTTTTTTTCTACAATACATTCAACTGTGTTATGAATGTAAGTGATCAATTAAAAACCTGCCTCCTTGAGTGAGCATTATCCTGGGATTTTCTGGTCTGTGAATCTCTGTGATTGCTTTTTTTACTTGACTGTCAGTATTTCAGGGAAGGTCATAAGTCTAGCTATGCTTTTTTCAAGTTCTTTGTCCTGGCTTATATTATTTTTTCTAATCTCCTAACTAAAATCCAGTACTTTCACCGTATTTCACTTTTTCCTTCTGGGACATTAACTCCTTCTTTCTGATTCTGGCTGTCAATGAGGGTTGTCCTGGGAGTACAAAGGTGGGTTCAAGTGTTAGTTTGCTGAGTGTGCTTAGGTTCCAGAGAATTAGCCTGTGGTAAATGTAGTGTTGCAATCAGATTTTTAATAAAAATCTGTTGAGTCCATTGCTTTTATCCCCAAAGTGAAACTTACTTTCTTTCTTTTATTCTATATCTCAGGTTTAAGATTGCATCCACTTCCAGACTGCAGAAACCTAAAGGGAGGTAGAGGTGCAAGGAAATTCTTATCATACCTATATCATCAACTAATCCTTGATTAATCCTTAACTGAGCTTTTCTCAAGGCCACTCTTCCTCTGTACACAATTGTACCTGGAAGCATTTGTGGAAAGGCTGGTTTAGGCTGGATTCTGAAACATTCTTTAGAGGAAGAGACTGTCTCACCAGGTTCTTGTTCACACATGATGAGTAGACAAGACCTGGTGTGGTTGAAGAGGTGGCAGTCTGCGTTACCAGCAGGTATTCTGAACTCAGCTCACCTTCAGCCTGTTAGGGATGCAGTAGACCCAAGTTCAAGTTGGACGGTACCCAACAGCCTGGGAAGTGGCCAGGCAATGTGACTGGCA
The DNA here is from genome assembly GCA_013398115.1 of Falcunculus frontatus. Taxonomy (NCBI): domain Eukaryota; kingdom Metazoa; phylum Chordata; class Aves; order Passeriformes; genus Falcunculus; species Falcunculus frontatus. The sequence goes on along the minus strand of VZRV01002387.1, from coordinate 800,269 downwards.
TGCTTACATATATTCCTGAAGCTGTTTTTTGCATTTCAATGCTGATGGAGCTGGGATTTTCCAATTTCCTGTAGGAGAGAAGTATCTGGGGCAAAAAGAAAAAGCCTAGTGAATTCCAGAATTTTGGACCAAAGATAAGCCCTGCAGTAAAACAGCCAAAACAGAGGTAAGCAGAGAATTCTTCCAGGCAAAGAACTGACCACTTGTTATCACATTTCTATTATTTATTTTCTTGAAAGCAAGAAGGAAATACAGGAGAAAAGAAGAAGGAAGGATGGATGTCATTCAATCATCACTAAGGAATTCTGATCTAAGATGGTAAATTAGAGAAGTACTTAAAGTTAGGGGAACACAGAGTCTTAATCTAACTATTTCCTCTTGAGTTCTTAGATTCAACAGTTTATTTAAGTAGGAGACTGAAACAATCTATTTTTGTCTTTGTGTGTGAATAGCTTTATATTTGGAGTTGGTCAAATAGTAGAAAACTGTTAATACGTAACTCAGTCACTAAATTATGGAACAAAAGCATTTTAAGCACACATATTATATTACAGAAATGGTTAAAAATGCCTTTCTTTTTGTCCAGCCCCATTGTATGCTTATGTGTGTGTATAGAGGCATGTCTACCCCCACGCACACATACCTTCAGGTAGCTTTGCTTGAATTCATCGTCAAGCTCCTCAAGCCAAGTGACTCTGTGTCAGTAATGCCTCCAAAGATCTGTGCTCAGGAACTTTCCTTTCCTTCCTGCATCCCAAGGCCCATGCTTCCCCGATGGTGCATCACCACTCCAATTTCCAGACAAGAGTGTACTCAGAGGCTTGCAAAAGCGTGAAAAGATTTGAGCTGGGGCACAAGCTTGAGACCCATGTTATCAACATGGTGTAGTAGCAAATGCACTATATGTAAATAAGTTCCTGTTGCACCACAATTCTTTTGTACTTTTCTAATCCTTTATCTTCAACTCTGTCTGCAATAACTTTACATCAGCCTTATCTCAAGCAGCCTGCTCCTTACAGAAAACTGTGGTGTCCTGATAGATCAGTCACCTATTCATAATCAGTTCTTGAGGTCACAACAAATGCCTGCAAGCATATGGAGAGTGCGAGTGGGTATGAACAAGAGATGGGTTGTACCAGTCACGGACAGGGCAATACATCTCTCTGGTCTGTTCAGCAGATGGATCATTCATTACAAGCTGAAGAAACACCTGCAAAACTGTGTGGAGCAAACGGAGGGTCTAACAAAGTGAAGGAATGCAGCAGTACCAGGTGGACAAATGTATTTCTCAGAATTTTTTTTATTAATATAAAAAACCAGATGGCTATACTTATCCCATCTTTAGTACGTTGCAAACATTTTGCTTCCAACGTGTTCTGACTTCTCTGTCAGTACCAACTGGCAGTATAAATCACTTCACTTAACTTTAAACCTGTAACAGTTCGATATGAAGTTTAAGCTGGCTGAAGATCAGGCTTGGCTGCTATGGACAAACCAAGAGCATCTTCAGAGGAAGCTTAATTTGGCCTTTTCTGGTTACCTATCTTAAAAAGGGATGGATTGCTGTACAGAATCACCTCTTTGCTCAATATCTAGGGAATCTAAGCTTTAGCTTAAAGTGATATGACTAAGTTTTAGAGGGCTTATTACAGAGAAGAGGAACCCTGTTTTAGCAATCCATGTGAAGAATCCCATGCATTGCTGTTCTCAAATATAGATTGCAGTTGGCAAGGGCAGAGCTTAACTTTTCTGTGTCTTTTAAAAAGGATGTGGTTATCTTACTCATTTTGAGAATCAAAGAGATTTCCTGTCCTGGAGGTGATGGTCCATTATGATCCTTGTAAGAAAGGCACTCAGACTCCATAAGGCATCATTTAAAATACTATTTATTAGCACTAACATGGGAGGATAAAGTAGTATCGATAATCTTACATCCCTTTAGATGCCAGAAACCACAGTTCGTGCAATTGAAGGGGCTTCTGATCCACACAGCGCAGACCTTGCCCATGGAAGAGGTTGGCTGATTTTGATCATTTGAACTATTATAGAATTTTCTTACAAGAAAATGGCTCTATTCATGATTTCTACTGCCAAACTTAGGAATTTCTTGCTATGCTTTCAGATAAAGATGGGGTTAGGCTGGTGGTCTAATCCCGGGTACCAAGTGGAAGCTGCCTGCAGGCTGCTCTATTACAGCAAACTGGCTGAGTTTATCCTGCATCCAAGACCTTTGTAAGCACAACACTGCCTGAAGGCCAGGCTGGGCTTGCAGAACAGCATTGCACCGCACGGCATGGGCCTGGACTGCTCAGGTTAACTGCTGTGGGGATTGCTGTCTCCTCAATGTGCAATGGTCTTCAGTCAGGATCACTGTAAGATCTTCAGAACATCTGCAGAGCGCATGCAAGCAGTGCCTGTATTTGTTTTTTGTGGAAACTTTGTAAAGCTTGTTAACTATGCACATATGTTATTTTGGGGCATTTCTGCTAAAGGTCCTTTTTCCCCTACTGTACATCCTGGGCTTTTTACTCAACAGCTGCTCTTCTGCAACAAACTGGTGCACGCTAAACGTTGGAGGCCTTAGCAAAGCCCCACACATGATGCTTCTGTGAAAGAAGCTTAAAGCATTGCAATATCAAATTGACAGCTGGGACAGATGCACAGAGCAGTGATCCAGGCTGGTTGTTTTAGCTCAGCATAGGAAAGGTATGTTCTAAGATGTGGGAAATGGAATTATAGAAAACTTGCAGGTGCAGACAAAGAACACAAACAGCATTGTGCCTGAAGAGATAGAAATGGACACACGTTTCTATCTGAGACCTTGGCGAAAGCTGCCTGCATTAAAACAATAAGCTTTTGTAGAACAATGAGCTTTTGTAGTTTGAAGCAAAGAATATAGTTTTGTAAGTTTAAAAAATATATACCTTACAAAGACAGAAATATAGTTTAAGTAAGTTTAAGTAAAAGTAAGTAGAGAACATATCTTATATATGAAATAATAAGTAAGAAAGTAAAGAATCCTAAGTTTAACAATAAGCCTCATAGCAAAGTTTAGTAGAAAGTTATAATGCAGCAATATAGACCTGTACAGCAGGCCTGGATAGCAATATGATGATTGGTTAAAATGTACACATTGCAGTAAAACCATGTAGAACATAGAAAGAATAATGATTGGTACAAAAATGCGAGAGAGCTTTGTGGCATTTGCTTATTGGCTTAAAAAAATATATAAGGCCTTGTAATGAAGCCTTTCGGCCCCCAGATCCCCCTTTAACCTTTTGCCCTTTGGTTGCTGTTTCTACCATTGCTGCTGCTATATTACTAATACAACTACTGAAGCTTTCATTATTTACCAAATAAAAATGAGACTGATTCTATAATGAAGCATCTCTGTGACATCTTTAAATAATCTGTATAACCCCACCGAAACCTGACATAAGATAACCTTTATGTCAGACTTACTGCTAGAAAATTTTGTACTGAGAAGTGTGCACCTGTTTTTTGAGAGTCCTAGGGTGACTTTTTGAGTCAAACTGACATCTCTTCCTGGAAGGCAGGTTCCATTTAAGATGCTTTTGTATCTCAGTCTCTCCCAAGTACAGATGTGCACTCTTAGAGGTTGTGAGTGAATGGCTTTGGGACTTTTGAAATGCTACAATGGCAGCTAACTAATTCAATAAGTAAATAGATTTTCTCCCAGTGAAAGATCAGATATCATTAACGTACATGGTAGTATTTTCACCGTGGAGACCATCATCATGGCAGATGCTGAACAAAAATACAGATATTCCCTGCTCTGAAGCATACCCAAAGCACTGGGCATCACCAGCCCTCACACCTTTTTTATGGCTTCTCATCTGGTAGGTATTTTTTTCCTGTCCTTTTCTTCAGATTCTTTATTTTACCTTAGTAATAAGTTTTTCCTTGAAACCTTATGCTGAGGTGTGTGCATTTGGTCTCTTATAAGGCTAAACAGGAAGGGAGAATGGTTTTAGGGTTGATAAAGACAACTTGACAATGACTATATAGGGAAACATTAGAGAGATCGCCAAATTTTTTGTTTCAGGTAAGATGATTCTTTTCTCTTCACTTTCAGCCATCCCAATCTTGAGCTAATAAAGCTCGTCTCCCCAAAGTCACCTATTAGTTTCTAATTCTATTGCTTGGCAGAATCTCAGCTGTATTCAATCCTCTCTATGCTTTCACCTTGCAATCAGCCATTTCCTCCTGCTTTTCTCTCTGCAATTATCAAATTACATTTTTTTATATGTAGCTCCCATTTTTTCCTAGCCTAGGTGTCCAGACAGTGGAACCTCCTCTTCATACTTGGCTGATGAGTTTCTTGCTACGCTGATTCTATCTGATTAGGTAATCATGATTTTTTTTGTTGTTAAAGGAAGTTTCAAAACTTTCACAAGACTGGTTTAAAGTGTTTCCAGTCCCTCAAGCTTTCTTTTAAAAGATCAAGGTCCTTCAACTTTGTATCTGGCTGTCTTCCATACAAGTTGCCTTTGAAGGTCTTCTTTTGTTTCTATTCATTTTGATTAAGAAATAATTTTCAGCTGTACATTGAGTACATGCTCATATTGCTGAAGGAAACTTTTTTTTTCCCTTAAAGCATGTATCTAAACTGTTTATGCTGTCATTCATTCTGTTGTGAAGGACAGGACAGAAGTCCCCAGTTTGGCTTTGCTGTAGTTTGAGCCTAATTTCAAAATACTGATTCAGTATATGAAGGGTTGATTCAACATTGATCTGGTCACTACAGACCATTGGTCAGAGTCCTTGACTTTTATCACTCTCAGCTGTAGGTTGGGTCCAGCAGCCCCTGATGCTGCTCCTGGAAACCTGATAAATACAAACTTGGTCTGAGAAAAGGGGTCACTTGAATAATTTAATACCTAACAGATGGAATCCCTTAAATACAGAAGTCATCAAGTTTCTATGGACAATGCCTTTTAAAATTGGGGAAGGGTCTGTGAAAAGGAAACACTGGAAGTTTCTTTGGCTACAGGATATTGAGAGCGACTTGGCAGTTATAGTTTGTGTGTAAGTAATATGAAATTGGAGACATTTTCTCAAATTTGAAGTTTCCAAAACTTCAGTCAGCTGTGACTGAGATTTTGGACAGAAAGATTATAGTAATTACAAGTGACATACTTGTTTATCCTTTTAACATAAGCAGAAAAAGGCTGTTAAGTGATTGGAATAATTCAGATGAAATGAAGGTAAATCTTTCATATAATCAAGAATGAATTTGCTACTCCAAGGGCTAGTATTTATTATGGAAAATTTTGGTACTTATGTACCACGCAAATTTACAAGGGTACTTACAAATCCATGCACTCAAGTACTTTGCATAACAATAATGGTTACAAACTAATGAAAATAAGCTTAGGTCAGACATTAAAACCTACCAAAACACTCTTAAAGTAAATCTCAATAAAAACAAAACCCACCATTATCGCCTGTGCTAGGATTTAATAAAATAAAACCAGATTTGTGTAATAGTATTTTTATTTTGGATACTAAAAAAAATATATTCTGACAAGACTCTATTGGACTGACTCTGTGATAAAAGGAAAAAAATGTGCTATCAAAAAGGAGCTTCCTCCTGCCAACCTGGTGCACAGAAGTCCAAATATGTGTTGTTAAGTTTATGGATGGAAATTTTTGACAGAGTTTTTTCAATTTGTGAAACTGTTCATTAATGACACACAGTGCCTACATAATTTTTCAAATACTTGCATACTGAGCAAACTCAGTTATATAAACATCTTGGGTCTTGCTTTAACCTACAAAGAATTTGCTAGGAAAATGCTAGAATTAGTTAAAATGTCCACCTTTTCCAATACTTATCTCTATGTGCATTTCTTAGATACCCACAGACTTCTGGAAATTACACGGTTATTATGGATATTTAGGATAAGACAGCTACTACATGCCCCAGCTAGCTCACATTGCATTGTGTACCTGAGTGTCTTACATATCTTAAATATTACCATCTCTGATGGTAATACTCTCATTTCCTCAGGAGTATCTTTCTGTTACTGCAATTCCATGGTTTTCATATTGCTGCACCTCAGTCTATGCAAATCTGATAGCTGGATTGGGTCCTTCCTTTGTTCAAGTTTGATTTCACACATCTGGATCTGCCTGCACTGAAATACATAAAATCTTTTCCTTGGAGAGTAATAAATGACTTTAACTCAGCATGGTGAAGGAATAGAAATTTCTTCTCCTTCTTCCCACTTACTGCTGTGGCTTATTTGGAACTCAGAGAGATCTTATTTCAACTGTTTCAAACTTTTTCTTCAATACATGTCATTAATTTGTATTATTGCTTTTTTGCCTTCTTTCTATTTATTATGAGGGTCTGGCCTCAGTATGAACCTTGAGAGATTGCCATCCAGAAGCATTAAAGAGATTTAAATCCCTTAATGTTCAATACTTTAAAAACTATTTTATGATATGCCAATTAAAGGTGACATGCTGCAATTCCTCAATTGTGAGTGACTGCCTGAAGTAACAGGATCTCACAGAGTACATTGCAGATATGGCTCAAGAGAAAATTGGCAGTCTGTCATATTTCTCCTCTTGCCCTTTCCTCATTCCCTGAAAAATGCAACTTAAAAAAGATAAGAAATTCAATACAGATTATTGCTGGGCTGAAAGAAGCTTTTTTTTGTTGGAGGAGAGAAAGTTATAAGTGTTTTAGAAGAAAACAGTGGCCATCCAGAGCAGATAATTCCTGCTGCAGAAAATGTAACTTCTGGAGATGGGGGGCTCTCCCTTCATAAATATTTTCCAGAGAAAGGTATAGAAACTATAAACTTGAGCATCACTGCTAGAGGTGATCAGTCTTAATGTTCAGGTGTCCTTTCTGACCCGTCTTAATGGTCTACTTCAGCTGCTTGCAGCTATGACCACTCTATAGTCATTCTGGGAGAGTGGATGGCAACTACCACATTTGGGGGACAAGAGAAAACAGAATAGCTTTTGCACACTTGCTACCATTTTCTCTACACTTTTGAGAACCCTTTAATGATCCTCCTGTACCATTTAACCCACTACTCTGATTAAATGGAATAAAATTGGGAAGGAAAATGTATTCTGGGCAAACCTGAAGCCAAATCTACCTTTGATGGAACAAGATGCAATTTCTCATAAGTCAGGAGAGCTGCACCCTCACGAATTACAGGTATATTTGATGATTTGGCATTCTCCTTCTGTTTAATCAAATGGATGGATTAAAGAATGGCTTTACGTGTAGAGAAATGGAGAAGATGGAAGTGGTTGCTTTAGTGCTCACGTGGGAAGGGCTATTTATTCCTCCTAAAAGTACCATTCAGACATGGCCCCTCTTGGCTTCTCTGTGGCCAACAAAAGTGGCAAAACCCAGACACCATTGCAGATCTGAATATTCTCCATCTATTCACTCACAGCCATTGCCCAGTTAAACTACTGAAATTGTCTCGGACCACCTATATACAGTGTGAGGCTGAGCTGCTGACAAAGTTAACAAATTGAAGGAGACACAGAATGAATCTTCCTACTTCTGAAGTCCTTTTATATGCTGCCTGTTAACCTCTAAATATTAAAAATTTAGCAGAGTTACAAATTCCAGCTCTCTTTAATCAGCACCCAGGAATGGTATAGCTATTGCAAAGGGGCCTTAGCTGAGCCCTACACAAGCAGCTCTTTCAGAGATGCTCTTAGTAGGCGAAACATATGCCTGGCTGTTGGGTTTTGAGGTTTTTTGTTTGGTTTTTGGTTAGGTTTTTTTCACTGAAGGACATATTATGTATTCATTTTATGTATCTCTTATCTTTGCCTTGCCTCATGCTGGAAGGCTCTTTAAGAAAACAATTTAAAGCCCCCTCTGTATGGGATGAATCAGCACAACTCACTGTGAGCTGCAGAATGCCAGTGTATCTTTAGTTCATCTCATAGCACTGGATAGCACAGGGACAGGGCTTTGTTGTCTTCAGAACCAGAATGCCTTTTCAGAAAGTGCTTCATTGATAGGAAAAGTTCCCACTTTTTGAGATGTAAAGGGGGAAAAAAGTGTTACATTTTCTGTGCTGTCGACATCTTTTCTGTTGTGTGGGGGAAAAGCTGATAATCAGCATGTCTGTGTTGCACCTTATCAGTGGCTTCAGGGGAATTTCTTGCAAAGCAAAAGCCAAAATCTTGAAATTTGCAGTTGGCGAAAACAAGACATTCACTCACAGATTGAGATAAAAGTGACAGATGTGAACAAGAAGAAAGTCTTCATCACATCCAGCCTTTTTTCTCAAGCCAGAGGCCCCCTGTCAGGCACTGGTCTCATAGCATGACACAGTTGAAACAGAGATTATATTTGGTTTCTGCTCAAATGGAAGATCTCAGGGGTGAAATCCCATGCTGGTGTAGAAGCAGAATAACAGGTGTCACCCTTCCCAAACCAGCTGAGATCTGAGAAGAGTTCAAGGAAACAGGGGTAATTTCATTTGCAGCGCAGTGAGAAACCTGAGTTCCCAGGGCAGAGGTCTGCATGGAAACAGTCTTTAGTAAAACCTGTTTGAAACATGATCCTTTCAGTTTCTAATTTCTGCAGCACTTTGTGACCCTCCTCAGGTCAGTGCAATCATTAGTTGGGCCTCTACAAATTGCATCAAGCACAGGTGGGAATGAGAGGGTAAGGCGGCAGCAGCTTAAAGAGATTTTTGCAAACAGAGCTATTTAGCCCTCAGGGACTTGACACCAGTATAGTCCTCATCAATCACATTTTGCAAGAAGCAGAAGGACCTAATTGGGATAGTATTGGTTTCGGTTTCTCTTTTCCACCAAGAAGGGTAAAAACATTTGGTAATAGATAATGGGCTCTGTAGTATCTTGGGGAGATGGCAAATAACAAAATAATATTTTTATAAAATTTATTTCCTGCTCTTATGAAAGCAATTAAAAAAGTTGCACTGAAGACTAAACCATTTTAATGGAACAGTGAGATTCTATCTACAAATATTTAATTAATTTCCTGAATGTAGGTGTCTCTATGTAGATGTCCATGTGGGATCTAGGGTCTTGACTTGCTTCTTCACACAAAGGGACCTGATACCAGTTGAGGCCCACAGTTATCTCTCCTTGTCTCCTGCTCTTGGTCCAGATGGGTCTGGGAGTCCTTCTCTCAGGCCCATCAGCCCTGTCTTTGATACACAGCCCTGTCTTTGTCAGCAGTACATCTTTGATACACATCACACTTCTACACAATTTTAAGGCAAAGCTGTTGTATATGCTGATTGGAGCACATATTCAGTGTACAGGAATGGGTTCAATGTGTCCTTGTATTTTTGGAGTAGGTAAATAAAATTCAGCTCCAAAAAGCCCCCAAAAATTGACAAGTCATCTCACTGGTGCACTACCCCAGGCAGATCCAGTTGTGAGCCATTCAGAGTGGCTGCTTCACACTCACCAGCAAAAAAATGTCAACAAGAGGAAAGCTGTGAAGCCTTGTGATCAGGGACTTTGCCTGGAAGGGATTTAAATGTGACTTCAATTCTTAGTCTGAAAATTCCTTCAGTAATTTATTCATTAATTGTTTGCAGTAAAAATAAACACAGAGACATGTAACTGATGTGCCATAAAATGTGGTGTGTGTTATTTATGTGCCTGCGTTTCTCACTCACTGGACTGATGAATTCTGAATTTGTTGATATAAGGTGAAAAAAAAGCCCCAAACAAACAGGAACAAGAAAGGGTGAGTGGGGTGTTTGTGTATACTTTTACACTCCTTTCCTGCCATTCTCAAAGCCCCATGCTTGACACACCTGACAGAAAGGTTGGTGATTTGGATGTAAACACTCTAATGACAAGGAGGGAGCTCAACCAAATCTCTGCTCTCTGGGCAATCACTCCTTCAGTAGAGCTGCAACAAGAACAAGAAATCATGGACATAGCATAGTCTTAGGGGTAATATTTCAAGCATTTTGATATTGCCGTGGTTTCTCTTTTAAGCTGAGATCAGAAAAGATCATCTTTTCTTGGTATAATGGAAGTGCAATTATTTGAACAAAACCACAGAAGAGTATTCTGTAAGGGAATTATACTCCACAAGATTTTCTGCGAAGGACAGTTTCAATAGCTTGAGCTGGTATTTTTCTCATGTCTGCTTAGTTTTACAGTAATTGGTGTCTTCTAGGCCCCCAAACAACGTAAGATTCTGGCCAAGCATTTTCCTAAAATGCAGTGCAGGAGACAGCTCTGCAATGAAGTAGCACCTATTTTGCAACAAATCTGTATTTCTCTCTTAAAACAGTAAAACAGACAAATGCATGAATGCTAAGTCAAAGAGTCATCTTAACATCTGGTTCTCAAAATTTTACTGTTTGCACAGATTGATTAATCCCAGGGTTTCTGTTATTTAAGTGCTGACCATAATAACTTCAGAGCTGAATTATCATGGATCAATTAGGTGTACCAGGTCATCTGCCAGAAGATACCCTTACATCAAAGGAAAGCTGCATCCAACCCTAAGAAAAGAAGATATATTACTAGTTGAATCAGCCTAATAGTGGTTAAAAATGTCTTTTCAAGGTTTCTTTGAGCACATCTGTAATTGGGTGATATATTTCAAGAAAAAAATTTGTGGGAACATAGGTGATCTACACATACAAACCTAACTAGCTTTCACTAGAACAGAGTATGTAGTATTTTCTGTTCTCATGTTGGAATACACCAAAACTAGACTTCCATGTTTCACTGCAAACTCTAATGTCATAACCTTGAGAAATATGCAATAGCTCTGCAAATCAATCAACAGAATTATACTCTCCTTTCAATATAGCTCGCTCTCCTTCTTGACTATGGCAGAGAAAGGACAGTTTGCATTAGTATTTAATCAGTAGGTTCTCTGACTTGGTCTTGAAATGTCAGCTCTTAATCTCCCTTGCCTTGAAAAGCTAAGATATTGGGATTTGATATTGGGATTTGATATAATAGCTTTGTCTGAGAGGTATAGTCCTTCTGTCAATACTCACATCACAGAGAGACCTGCTCATAACCCTGGGCCCTGCATTTCTACTGCTCTGGCACCAGGCTTTATTTCCCGAGACTCAATGGCAAATTCAGAAGTTCTCTCTGTGCATTTTCTTCAGCTTTAAACATATGAATTCGCAGCCATTTAATTTAAACATGGGGTCAAGAAAAAAAATGATAGCAGTAAAATACTAGTTTAGGAAAATTGCATGAAGGATTTATTAATGATGTGTGTGCTAAAAGTTATCAAATCACGAAGGTGAATTAAACCCCATATTTTTAGTGTTCTATTAAAACTGGGTACCCAATCATTTTCCCCGTGCCCCAACATATCTTTATGTAGAGAGGGCAGTTAAGTAACTGATCTCACGGAGGAAGTTGACCCCATAAGAAAGAAGAGCGCTGCCAATCTCTAATGACTTTTCTGTGAGCTCTGTGGTGAAAGTGGGAAAGAGACAAAAAAGTGAGTAGGATCAGCAGGAAAAGTAGTGGTTTCATGCATTTTGAATCCAAAGTGCCTCTGGCTGCTTTATAACTTACTCATATTTAATTAAATCCTAAACTAATTTATTAAAGGCTCATCTGAAGTCTCAGATTGTCATTCTGTCACTGTAAACTTTTCATGCAGGAAAAGTGGCAGCAAATGTAGACCACTGATTTGATAACTTAGATCAGAGCTGGTGTTGGAGTGACAATGTCTTGCTAAGGAGGACTTACGAAGCAATCTTGTTTTCCATGAGTTCAAGCAGTACTAAATCTTTGTTCCCAGCTGTACCAGTTTTAATTATCTGAAGTGTTTTTAACAGTAGTTAAGAGAGTGAGTGCCCTACCCAAAGCTGAGTTGCTGAAGTCAAGGAAAGATTCACAGATTATGTGAAGAGTGTAAGTGGCTTTGTGAGCACCTAGCACAACCATGTTCCTCACACATCCATGCTGGAAGGCTGCCAGGGTGCCCTGCTGCTGCCTTCTATCCTCTAAAATTTGCTTTTCTCCCATGGAATTGAAGTGAGGGATTAAAGGTGGAGATAAACTGCACAGTATTTTGTCCAATTAAACCTTCTGGATGAGAAGAGCTTTCAAATCTGTTAGCATGAACCTATCTCTAATGATTTCAGTAGACTTTGTGGATGACAGTAGACCAGCACTGAAGGTCAAGTCTGAACAAACAACATGAAATTAGTGCAGGTTATGAAAAAGAGGTTATTTTACATAATACTTCACAACAAGCAATATCACAAACATCTTACCTTCTAGAGTACCATAAAAAAATTTTTCAATGTTGATGTTTTTCTCATTTTCTTTACAGTCAGGTAGACGGTTTCCAATTATTTCTGATCAGAGTGGTTTGTATCTTTCCTCACACACTGATAGCAACAATGACTTCATATCTCACACCTAAAACTCCCACACTTGTTTAATCTGAAGGACATTAGACCTACAGAAAAATGTGAAAGAGTTAAAAAGCACATCCCTACTTGTCTTGTTGGATAGAGTGCAGATAATGTTCACTGCCTTCTGTATTTGTTTATGTTTTTGTGTTAACTCAGGGTAACAGAAATGATCTAATTTTCTGCAGAACATTTCTACACTCAAATTCTTTGTTACCACCCTCCCCCCTCCCAAACCCCTCCTATTTTTTGTTAAATATCCTGAAAGCTTTGGGTATCAATATCATGGTAATGAAGGTAGAACGTGTAGACTCAACAACAGGTAGGACCTACTGCCATCAGCTGAGCCCAAGACAATTTCAAACAGAAGGACACCTCCTGAAGAATGTAGGCTGGGGCACAGTAGAATCACATAGTCCTGGTGCAGGGCTGTCACTGGGAGCATGAGGTGTCCAAAGACTGAAGATGATTGATTGAGAAATTGCAGCTAAGTAAGAGCTATGCAGAATACCCCACATGAAACCTTAGCTTCACCATATCTCACAGAATTTCTGACATGCTCCCTGATGATGGGATGAATCAGCCAGTGACTGCAGGGGATGACCGTATCCTCTCTGTGCCCTTTGAGGTTTTTATTCAAGTGAAAATATGGCAAGTAATTTTTGCTTCCTGTAATTTCAGGTAACATGCAGATGCAGTTTGTGAATTCCCAGAGTCAGATCTCATGGCATTCAGGTAAAGCATGATTACTTTTAGAGGTAGGCTGGAATCTCTGATGTAGTGACTTACTTAAGAAAGTATGGAGTAAACATCTTAAACTCCTTAAAGTAAACTCCAGATTGAATGAATGTTGCCCTTCAAACAAAAGAAAGATGCTTAATTTCTTACAGGATGGAAGCCCTGAAAAATTAAACTCTCTTGGTGTTAGACCCTTATATTGTATTTGGGGGAGAAATTCTGTGATTAGTAAGGTGGTGTGGGAACATCCATTACTTTTTCTTGACAAGGTACCAAAAAGATGAAATTTCAGAAAAAATCAGATGAAGAGTCACAGAATCACTGAGACTGAAGGGGCACCTCTAGAGATTTTCTTGTCCAACCCTTGCTCAAGCAAGGCCAGCTATAGCAACTTGCTCAGGACTGCATCCAGTTGGGTTTTGAATATCTCCAAAGGTGGAGATACCTCTTTGGACAACCCATTCCTGTGTTTGATCAACTTTACAGTAAAAGAATTGTTTTCTTGTGTTCAGATGCAATTTCAAGTGTATTCAGTTTGTGCCCATTGCGTTTTGTCCCGTTACTGGGCAGCACTGAGCAGAATCTGTCACTCTTCTTCATTCTCTTCTACCAGCCATTCTACACATTGACCAGTTTCCCCTAAAATTGTCTTCTCCAGTCTAAGTAGTCCCAGGTCTCTCAACCTCATCACTTTCATGGCCCTCTGCAGGACTCACTCCGGTACCCCTGCGGAGCCCAGAGCTGGACCCAGCACTACAAATATTGGGTCCACCAGTGCTGAGTGGAGAAGAATCCCTTCCCTCAGCCTGCTGCCTATGCTCTGTCTAATGCAGCCCACGAGGCTGTTCACCATCTTTGGTCACAGAGGCACATTTCTGGATCATGGTCAGCCTGGTGTCCCTGAGGATCCTTCTCTGCAGTGCTGCTTCCAAGCCTGTAGCCCCCAGCCTGTCCCGATGCCTGGGATTATTCCTCACCAGATGCAAGACTTTGCATTTCCCCTTGCAGAATTTCATGACATTCCTCTCAGTCCAATTCTCCAGCCTGTCCAGATCCCTCTGAATGGCAGCACATCTGACTGTTATGGTAACCACCTGTCCCAGTTTTGTATCATCTGCAAACTTGCAGAGGGTGCACTCTCTCCAAACATCTAGAAAATTAATGAAGATGTTAGCCAATATTTGCCTCAGTATTGATCCCTGGGATACTCTACCTAAAAAAGTGTGTACAAGGCACTAAGTACATTGAAGAGGACCTCAGTTCCACCACACATTTTCCTCAAGTCTGTAATACAGTTTTAGTTGAACTAAAATAAATCTTAATAATAACTTCCCTAAAATCAGAAATCTCTTGTCACTACAATGCTGTTATGTTATGGTCCCCAGGATGTTAATCATATCTTTTCCACATATTTCTATCTGGCCTCATGTTATTGAATCCTAGCTAATTCTATACTTACTATTCTTTTTTTAACACAAGTATAATTGTCATGTGTGAAGATGGAAAATAAATTTTACCCAGTAACTTTGTATGAATGACAGAATGTCACCCTCATAAGATTTGTAGGGTAAAGTGATTCCTTTTCCTGCACTGACTGGAAAAAAATATAGAGAAGCTATATAAGGCCCTTGCAGATCTGAAATGGAAAATGGGTGGTGGAATAGGTAGCACTGACCTTCAAAGGTAAATACAGCATGAGAAAAGTTGCTTTGACTGTAACTGAGCAGTGCCAACCAGTTAAGGAGAAGTTATCTTGGAAGCAGAGGAGCAAGGAGAAGGAAATGAAATTGTTAGAGTTCAGATCACATACACTGAGACAATAATTTCCATATATCACATGCGAGATTCTTCTGCCAAGTGAGAAAGTATCATTGATTTTACTCGCAGAGATTTATGGCAGAAATGAGAGGAAACATCATAAATCTCTAACAGACTGTAAGTGAACTCTGTTCATAACCTTTTCCTTCACTCTCCATTAAAGCAGGTGGGGCAAGAATTCTCAAGATAAAAAAAGGTGAGGCAAGAGTACTAAAAGAAACAGTACTAGGAAAAGATGAGAGGATGTTGAGTGGTTTGCCTCCAAGTGTGGATGTGATGCCCTACATAGCTGCAAACAAGTTGAAGGCATTAAACAAGTGAATAATGAGCTTCACAGCAGGTGTTGGATGGGTTTATTTTTGTGCCACTCTCTCTGCTTCATGCTCTGGGTGAGCAGTGAGAGGGAGTCAGAAACATCACCTGCCTGCTCAGTAGGGGTTATATTGCTCCTCAATCTCAATGAAGCAAAAGCTGGAGAATATTTGCCACCTGCTCATAGCCAGCTCATCCGTGCTGTGGACAAGGAGTGATGAAGCCTAACACACAACTGGCCTTTGGAGGCCTCTGGCCTCTGTTGTCTCTGAAAGGAGCATTCCCTACTATGGCAGTAATTGGTCTACAACCATGCTGTTACTCATATCTCTGGGATAAAACATATTGCAAAGAGAGTAGAAGTTTCCACTTCTGCTTTGATGATTGATAAGAGGGTGAAAAGTGAGAGAGAAGTACTCTCATGTAATCTAGGGTAGGTGGACTGTCCCTCAATTAGTCATCTACAGGTTAACAGTGGAAAAGATTTCAGTGTGTTATTTCTCTTGCTCTGTGTTTCCTTGGAACATTTTTCCCTCCATCAGCACATTCTCCCTCATTGCTTCCCTATTGTAGAGGAATAGACTTGGGACACAACAGACTGCATATTGTAAGGAGCTGGTTTCCATGGGGATCCTCCAGCACTGGTATGGTCTCACCCTATTCTCAAATGCAGAACACTTCCTATGTCTCCTTGCCCAGGAAAATAGAGTGGCTTTTGTCACCACAAGTTTCCTCTCTGGATTGCTGATCTTTGATGATTTTCACTGATGTTGTGCTGGTGAAAGCTCTCGGAAATATTTCTTCAGCAGTTATTTTGCCTCTAATAATCTGATGTGATCTTCTGATATGAGAAAGTGAAGAATCTTCTTCCTGTTTTGGTTTCTCATAAATGTGTTTGGACACTCATTTAAGTGTCACTACAATTTATATCATACATTTCTACTCAACACTTAGTGACCAAAGAAAATCCTTTCACTCAATCAAATGTTCTCATGGGGGAAAAGGTAGCAAAATCCTACAGAGGAGGGAGGACAAGAAAGAACAGAAACAATTTCAGTGCTTAGGACAGGAACCTTAGAGTTGGACACCTTTAAGATGGAGCAGGTGTTTCTGTGAAGGATGGAAGAGACAGGTAGAGGGAGAAGACACTGACAGGTACACAGAATACAAACAGTAATACTTGTGATAGAAGCCAGGAGAAAAATGTCAACTGAAAAGACAGTTCTGAGAAAATAAAGCACACAAAACTATAAGAAGGGAAAGATAGAGTTTCCCATCCCCAAAGTTCCTCTCTCTAGGTTATTTATTGTACCTGTAAATATGGTGCTGCCAGGGTGCATTGTTTCAATGGTCACTTCACAGAATCACAGAATATGCTGAGTTGGAAGGGACCCATCAGGATCACCAAGTCCAACTCCTGACCCTGTGTGGGACACCCCAAGAATCCCACCATGTGCCTGAGAGCATTGTCCCAACTGTCCTTGAACTCAGACACGCTTGGTGCTATGAGCAGTTTTCTGGGGAGCCTGTTGCAATGCCCAACCACTCTCTGGATGAAAAACCTTTTTTTAATAAATATATCCCTTCCATTAGATATAACTTGCATCCCTTAATGTCAATCTCAGACAATCAGACAACAAAAGCTCAAGGCATGCAAGCATTGAAGCTTCTGTGAGAAGGAAGGTAATCCTGCCCCATTTTCATACCTTTCCTCACAAGAGAGACCTTGAGTGGGTGGGGAAATAGTTCTAATCAAGGCACACAATAACAAAAATCCACAGTGGCAGCATGAGTCTCTACACTTGCGCTAAAGACCCCCAGCCTTCACACCCTGACAGAGGTTGGATGAGTGTGGGTATACACAGAATGACAGCGCCTAAGCACTGGCAGAGACGTGAGTTCCTTGAACATGTTTTGCACTGAAATCAGAGGAAAGTGTCCTGAGCAACTTCTCTGTGCATATCAGAATACCTGGCTCCCGAGCCCAAGTCTGAGAATACAAAGCCTGATGTGCACAAGGATATCAGGGGCACTGCCCAAGATGCTGGCAGGCAGGTAGGAATGACTGCACCCCAGTGGAGCCTTCCTCGTGGCCTCCACTCTGGGAATGCCGCAGCTTGGTGGTTCCTCTTCTTGCCATAGAAGAACACAGGAAGTGTGAACAAGTGATATCACGGCACAGCAGGTGAGGTTCCTTCTGCTGCTAATGCTGACAGAGCTGAATGAGCAGAAGAAACTATTTAAAATATGAGGGGTTAGAGAGCCCAGAGTAAATACTCCCCAAAATTCTGCCACTTTAAAGCTGACATAAAGGGGTTTACTCACGTAAGTATTCCCATGTGTTAAAACGGGTTGTCTCATGTGAATGCATCAGGTCTTAGGGAATGTTTGGGGTATTTTTTTTTTCTACATATAAGATTTTAATATTACTATTGTTGTCTTTTCTTACAAAGATAAACAGATTTTTAGCATGGCATGTCATATGGTTACCTCTTTCTAGCTAGGTTTTATAAATACTGCTTTACACAATGTTTTTGATATTATTTGCCTCTTCTACTGTATCATTGCTGATGTTTCAATTCATTGTTAATGTAATTTGTTTCAAACTGATGAGAATGTTTTTATTGAAATATATTTTACTGACTATATTGAAATGAGTTGCAGATATATCATGCACAATTTCCTCTTATATCAGTAAATTCTCATTCCTTTTAATCACTTTGTATGACAGCTTGCTTCCTCAAATCCAGTGCATTTTGTTTCCTGCTTTTATCTTTTTCTTTCGTAGATATTGCTGACCTTCATCCAAACGCTGTTCTCATAATCAGGTAATATAACCACAAACTTTAAGCTTCTTCCCAGCTTTATCCTTTCTCACATATGATGGATGAGCTCCATTTAAGATATAGCCACCAGTATCAGCATTCAGGTCCCTGCACTGGAGATAATGGGGAGCTTTGCTGTACCTAAGGGGACTGAGATACAAGGGAATGAGGCAAGCTGAAGAGAAGAGCTGCAGTAAGAGAGTTTGGCAAACTTTTTCACAGGACAATGGCAGTGACCTGCTCACTCTCTTCTATTTAAGAATCACCTGGAAGTAGGCTTTGCCACAGTGCTTGCTTAAGCTCCTTTGAATTAATTGCTATAGCTCTCAGAATTATTATTAATGTATACTTTGTCACATTAATAATAGTCTAACCCATTAATGATAATCCAATTCATGTATTTTATATCTCCTACTTGGCTCAAAGTCTCATTAAATCTCCAAAGACAGATGTGTTGTCTTCCGGTGTGCCCACATATTTGTGTAAACCTCTGCAACATCAGGTACAGTGGCCCTGTCTTCAAAAATTTTTACTGACAATCTGCCAAGCAATGGACTTTCAAAAGCCTATTAAAAAAGAAAGTGAACAATTCGTTTAATTTGCATATATTGTTCTGTCATATTTGCACGTTTAAAGTGTTTGTAGAACTGTGATATGCGAAACACAAAATTTTATGTACAAATCATGCAAACATTGCCTAATATAGACTGGCAGCAGCAAAGCAGAGTATGAATATTGCATTTGACTCAGATGAATCCCAGTGTTCAAGACATTACTAGTTAGTAATGGGTGACTTTTGGGCAATTAATTGATGATCTCAGACTTTCTCCTACTGGGCAGTTAACATCATCACATAAATGAAATCATTATTCTACTGCTTTACAAGCGCGGGAGAGAGATAATGAATTGGACAGGTAAAGTAGCTGAACGACACCTTGTCTTTAAAACAAGGTGGCAGCTAATTAACAGGATGCTCGGGCGATAACTTCCATTCCCACTGCCCTTGCATATTTTCTTTAGGTTGAAAAATAGAGCTTCTAAGGTCTCTGAAACAGATACAAAAGCTTCACAGAGATTTCTGCAATTCCTACATGAAGCAGGTCATTTTCCTGTGACAATTTCATACGAAATGTTTTCTAAACCCTTTATCAATGACTGGAAAATGAAGTCTTATTTACAAGGAACCTAACCCTTGGAAAAAAAAAGATGATTTAAAAAAGCAGAAGTAACAATATGCAAGAATGCAGCTTTCATTAAATAACTTATATGGGGGGAAAAACATTCTAGGATATTTTTCATCAGCTCAGAACCATTGAAGAAGAGTATATTCTATTAAGAAGGGTTCAGCTATTTTCAGTACCTAAACCCAAATATGTATATTATAAAATTGAAAGGTCAGTAGGTGCCTCAAGATAACATCTCCTCTATCAACCCCTTGGAAGGCAGTATCAAGATGTATTATTCTTGACCCTTGTTTGTCTGACCAGTTCTTGAAAGTCTCTAATAACTGAGATACCCTTTATCCAACCAACAGCATACCCCAATGTTTAATTTAGCTTGCTTTTCTCATTTTTCCTCATGTCTTCACAAACTCTTCCATGTATCAGCTTAAGCTGTATCTTGTCTTACTGACTACAGATTTGGGAAGCAGTTTATTTTGTATTCTTTGCACCAGCTTTTGATGTACTTTTGTATCTTTTTCATATACGTCGTTCGGCATTCTCCTCTTACTGCCAAGAAACCTGAGTTTGTTCAGTTCTTCCTTGAAGGTCATGTTTGCTTGAATTCTGAAGGTTTTTGCTACTTTTCTATGCATTCTTCCCTTAAAACCTCACTAAAATTAATTTATATGTTAACCATTCCTTCCCTTTTTACCCCCAAAACCTTGTCCTGTGATAGCACATTTGATTTTCTTGACAAGATTTTTCCTTGGCAAATCCATGACCTTAGTCATGACCCATGTACTTGTTGTTTACAGGGCAAGAGATCGAAGCTTCGTCTTTCTTATCTCTAAAGTATAAGCCAGATGTGAAGTTTCTCATTATTGATTAATAGTTTTTTTCATCCTTATTATTATGGCAGTGTTCAAGGGACTGAGGTCATAAGAATTTGGTGTGGAATGCGGAGTTTGAACATTCCTCTGAGAGCTGTCAATAAATAATCAGCTCAAGTATAGTGTATGAGTGTCAGTAAAACCTGTAAAAATTCCTGAAGTCTTATCTGTTTGGTGAACTTAGAAGACCAAAGTGGTCTTATCATGACACACAAAGGATTTGAGCATCTCTGTCAAGAAAAGGTCAAACAGAACTCACTTCCGCGTGGCCACTGCAAGGCAAAAAGTTCTTGCTTTCCCAAGGACCCTTTGCTCAGCATGGCACTGATGAAAGGTCAGATAACCAGTGGAGATCAGCAGCAGCGTAGAACAGTGTAACCAGATATTCACAAAGCTTGGCAAGTAATAGAACAACAAAACAGATTGGTCTTATCCATAAAAATTCATGATTTACCTGGAAACTTATTATACAGGCAAGACAATAATTATACAAGCATCCTGGTAATTTCATTTCCATTTAGTAGTTTCTTCTCTAGAGTTTGTTTTCCTGTTGGGAAACTTTCCTCATGGGTTATTATAAAACCACTTCCCTTGCCTTTAACAGTACTTCTCCTCCCACACATTTTCATAGCCTTTTCCCCAGATGTCTCTCCTTAGAATGTGAGTAGGAAAAATAGAGCAACAGTAAAGCCAGTAAGACTTCTTGCTCCCCCATGAAAAACAAAGAATAGCAGCAGATATAGATGGTCCCTCTCACTTCCTTGCAGAATAAAACTGACAAACACGGAGTTGCATGAGGGACTGCTCTCCTCAGTTCCTCTTCAGAAAATAAAATACACATGACATTAGTAATGAAGTCCTGCTCTGTCACGTAGTACATTCTCAAAAACATGCTATTGTTGCTAAGAATCATATAGAATAAAAGTAATAAGGCAATAAACAGCCCTTACGGGTTTTGGCACAATTTCATCCTTGACAAGTCTCCTTCAGGGGCGCCCCAAGCAGACATTCGTGCAACGAATATGGATATAGGAATGGAATATCACATCTGCTGCAGAGTTTATACCCTGCACAGCACTTCTGGCAAGGAGGCACAAAGAAGGAAATAATGCAGTGCAAATGTGGACGGTTCAAGGGGGATTTAGGGGAAGAGGGAATTCAGGTGTTATTTCAGGTCTCCTGTGGATGTGTGTTGGCTGGCAACCATGTGCCTGTAATCCTCTTCTCCCCTTTCACCAGACCACCACTAGATTAATTCTCATGTCTGTTGCTGACAGGTTTACGAATTACCTCATTAGTTCCTGTGAGTCTGCATTCTTCCATTCAGTGTGTGAGAACAAATAAGCAAAGACAAAACAAAGACAAAAATTCTACAGCAGCCTGGAATTCATTTGTCAGGCAGCACAATAGTATGGTATAAGGAATTAACACAACAACAACAAAAGAAGTCCTGGTCAAAATAATTACATTTCATTTATGCCAGCTGCAGAAAGGAATATATGGTTTGACTGTTTATTGGAATACTATATTGATCAGTCTTATAATCACATTTTCCTGGAGACCATGTACTCGAATTTTACCTGTAGGCACTCTCTGTGTATTGAGCTACCAATAAGTTGCCATGAAATGATTTTCCCTTTTTTTTTGTAATTGTTTTACAGCATTATGTTTGTTCTAGGAAACTCCTGTTCTATATGAATGAGTACCATTGTAAAACACACATACTGCGGAAATACGTATTAAAAATATAAACAATACCTACAGCTGTGCATATGTTTTCAAGATGAAAGAAAAGAACTTTTTTCCTCTAGAAAATATTTAAATGTTATTAATTTTTGACTACATATTGATCTTATAATTCCTAGATGAGCAAACCTGTTTTGGGGAAGGCAATTCTGCATATCCATTTTTAAAGCTAAAAACCTGCGAAGTTTCCTAAAGTCTTATAAGCTTGGCTTATGGGAGCTAGTTTTGAGTCATATCTTTATAAAGCCCATCTCCTTACTGCCTATGTTCTGCCAAGTTTACAGCTTAGCCTGAAGAGTGGTATTGTCTGCAAAATAATGTGCAAAAAACTGCCCAATTTTTGTGTGATTTTTTCTGTTCTGCCAAACATGAATGCATAAAGTCCATCATTAAGTGCCTGAAAAATTAGTTTTCATTAGCTCAGTCAGCAACTTCCATGCACATTTGTGAGGTATTTTGACACTTCTGAAATACACATACTAATTTTTAGAGCCAAAGCAAGCCCTTTTTTTGAGATGACAGACTTGGACTGTAACTCTGAAAGTTAAAACGGGTGAAATAGGATGCCTGGATTAAAAATTGCTTTGTAGATATCTTAGAAAGTAGGTGGAAGGCAGAATTTCAGAAGGACAGTATTAACAGTGCACAAATTACATAGGAATGAATAAATTACAGAAAGTATCAAGCAATATAAATGAAATAAGATGATGTACCATGGGATTTTTGTGGGTGGGAATTTCACGCCTAAACTGGCAGAGAAAAGTGTGGCAGCAGTGTGAACGACAGCCCATGCCATCAGTGGAGCCAGTGACAGTGGAGAGCCAGTGACTCTGAGATGCTACTTACCATGGAGCCATCCAGATGGGAAGGGGGTTTGGAAGCCCTCTGTGCCAAAGTAGGGCCACCTCTCGTGTCAGACTGCATTGCTCAGGGCTTTGTCCACTTGAGTGTTTAAAAACACCAAGGACAGAGGTGGCACGGCCACCTTTCAGAAATAGCTGAGCATGGCCTTGCAATGACACTGAGCATCTCTCTTGCCACTCCTGGGTGTATTCACCTGGCTTGGGTATTTCAAGAATTCCTGAACTTGATCTTCCTCTACCAAGAGTAACTTTTCCTTGCTTCAGACTTTCCCACTGGTCTCAGGAGCCTGGGATTCATTCCTAGAGGCCAGTGTTGCTAGGAAAGACTGAGGCAAGTAAAACATCGAGAACCTCAGGCTTTTCTGTGTCTTTTGTTGCTGGCAACAAATGGGGCTGCTGCCCCATTTGGAAGCAGGCACACATATTCCCTCCTTTTCCTTTTTCTGCTTATGTAGAAGCCCTTCTTCCTCCCTTTCACCTGTTGTTTTTTCAGTTCCTATTCTTATCCTGTTTATGTTAGAGTTTAGTGAGGAACTTCTTTTTCATCCATGCTCATCTCCTGCCACCTCTGCTTGATATTCTGCTCACTGGGTTGGTCCATTTTTGAGCTTGAAGGAGAATCAACCAGCTCTGCTGGACCCCTCTTCTCTCCAGAGCTGTATCCTCTGAAATTCTTCCAAGCACATCTCTGAAACAGTGTTGTGGTCTTGATGCTTTTTGCCTTGTTTCCTCCACACAGGACCCTGAACTCTGCCATCCCATGATCATTACAGCCAAGGCTGCTCCTGACCTTCGCATCCCTGACTGGCTTTTTGTAAGTATGAGGTCCAGAAGAGTATCTTCACTTTTTGACTTCCAGTCCATCTATGCTGGAATGTTGCCCTTAATGCCATCCTGGATTGTTTTTCACACTGTATTACCCCTTCAGCAGATATCAGGGTCTGAAAACCTGAGATTTCTTCCAGTTATCTGAAGGACTCCAGTTGTGCAGGCTATCCCACATGCCAATAACACTGAATGCCTGCAGATGCACATAGACCTTTGTTCCTCCTATTCTTCATGCTGCAGGCAGTGCTTTACAGCTCTTCTGAGAGGCACGCAGATGTACTGATTTCCCAGAAAGTGTGTGAGATTTTCCCCCATATGCCTGGGAGACATAGTCTGAAGCAAAGAAGAAAACATGAGTAATATCAAATGTTTGTAACTTCCCATGTCTACTTCAGATTCAGAAAGTTGTATCACCATGATGCGTTGGCTAAGTGTTCAAACTCCATTAGATGAACCCCTTAGAGCACATTGTCCTGCAGGTAGAAAAACAGTCCCTGATTTAATCTTGGACAATCTACAGGGACTGCTTTAAGACAGAACTATCAGTCGCCTATAACAGTGGAGTCAGATTCAATATCCTGGTAAGTGAAGAAAAACCCAACGCCAAAATCCATATTCTAGTAAAGCTACCCAAAAGTTAGCAGATGATTAACTAGGAAGTGGCTAAAAGCATAAAAATATTGCAGACAGCATGGAGACTGTTTGAAGGCGCAGTCTAATTTTTTGTGTCAGTTAATGTGCATCGCAAATCAACGATGTAGGTTCAGAGTAAGCGTATCATGAATCAGAAAGGACTTGAAGAGGATCTTAAAAAAGGAAAAAGGCCATGCTAAAGGAAGAGAAAGAAGGAAACTCTTGAAAGTAAGAAGATGTCTCTAAAACTCTGCTCAGATGAGGAAAGTACAAAGAGACACAAACTCTGGGAAATTAAAAGTTAATTCACAGCAAGGTAAGCCAAAAAAGATTTTGATGAGAAAATTGCTAAAAGCATTTAAACTAGCCATAAAAAGACAACTTAAAAAAAATTATCGGAAGCAGGAAGCCTGCCAGAGAATCCATGGGGCTGATAGCTGGCATAAGCATAGAAGGATTACTCAAGGACAAAGAGTCACGAATTGTCTGTATCAGTGTTTGTTATGCAAAAAGTTAGCAATATTCCTAAACTGGTTATAATCTTAAGTGGGGTTTGAAGAACCCACTCAAATCTAAGGCATGGAATATATTGTAGAATAAATTGTCAAAATGTTAAGTTTTTACTTTAATGAGATGATATTTTCTCACAGGTTTATAGGGAGTAAGCAGAGTGAATTGCTGGATTGCAATGGATAGCAGTATATTACCTCTAGTCCAAAGAACCTCAGTTTCAGGCAAATATAAAAATGGCACTAATTTGGTTAAAATGAATCTAAGAATGTTCTAAAAAAAAATCACACATTATAAAGAAAGGTATCTGTGAGACTGGCAAAAATAATAGCAAAATATAGAATGAATGGACACACAAATAAATATTAATATAATGATCAGGACTCTATTAGAGTTTTGTAGAAGAAGGTAATAACTTACATCATCTGTCAAGTTCTGAAAGGCTCAAGAGATGCAACAAAAAAAGAGGGTCTGTATAAAAGAGGATCTAATACGCATGAGTTTTGAAAAGGCTTTGGCAAGGTTTGTCAGTAGAGGCTCTTAAAGAAACGAAACAGAAAATGAAAAAAGAAGATGCTTTCATGAATTAATAACTGTATAAAACCCAGGAAACAACAAAAAGAGATAGATGGATTGTTTTCAAAGCAGGAAGAAAGACTGAGCATGATCAGTGACATCGTGATCAGCGCCACTAAAAAATTTTATTAGTTATTAGGAAAATGACATGAATGAAGACGTGACAAAATCTGATGACAGTATAAAATTATTAAACATAGTGAAAATTAATGCTGCTTATGAAATCTGCTGAAGGATCTTGCAGTATGGAGATTGTAAAGATGCAATGACAGGTGATAGGACTGTTCAAGGAGGCTGGTAAGAATAGCAGTTGGTCTTTTAGTCATTACTATTTATTACTTTTTCACTTAGTTAAATTATCTTGATCTAAAATGAAAGATAAATTAGACCAGGGCTCTTTGTGGTTAAAAACTCTGGCGGAACATTACTAACCTTTTCTGTATTACCTGACTGTCCTGTGTCAATGCTTTTACTCAGTGGAGCAGTGCGGAAGTCAGCCGAGAGAAGGATATTTTCATGTTTTCCAGTATCAACAGTTAGAGTCCAAATCAATTTTTTGATTTGAAAAAGTGTCCCAAATGGTTGGTGCAAAGATCAGAAAATGTCTCCTAAGATTTACTTTCATCTTTTGGCAAATTACTTGAAGAGGAAGGTTTTTTTGTCACTTAGTGTTTGGCAAGCATTTTCCACCTTGCCTCACATTGATCTGAAACTCCCTTTTGAGAATAGAGACACTGTAGGGATATGTTTGTGCATTATTGCCTTTCAGATTTGTTATGTAATAAATTTAATCTGTGTGCATCCTCAGCAGAGATTGAATTTAAAATGTCAAATGGATCCACCAAGGGCACGAGGAACTGGAACAACAATTCAAAATACTTTTTGAATGTATTAATGCAAAAATATGTGAATTCAGTGAAACACTATTAAAGTGCTTCAATGATCATGATTATTTTGGAAGATTTTTTCCCAGAGTAGGTGGAGAGGTCCTGCATTTGAAAGATATCTGGGTTGGATTTTACGTTTTCCTCTTGAAAGCGTCAGAAAGCCCTTGTGCGTGAATTTTAGCTGTTCACAGTCTGACATGAAGAATTTCCTTGCCTGTCTCAAACCTAACTGTGCCAGAAATGTAATATCTGTGGCTTGCAGCATCAGCAGCTCCCTTGGGGCAGTGCACACCCTACCTTACTAAACATAAATGTTAGGCAGGAAAGTGTCTGTCTGGACAGGGACAGACTGGTACTAAGAGGTCAGCCATGAAAACCCTACTCCTACAAAATCTTTGACATCACTGATATCCTGCAAATGTCCTTGTTTTGCAGATGAGAGAAACATACCAGAAAATGTAGACTCGATTGTAATGGAAAATTCATAGGAAAAAAAGCTTATGAATTTCTTTTTCATAATGTATAGAAAAATGTGTATCATTTTCTAAAAGAGCAAAAAAACTGGTTTAGCACATCCACACCAGCAGTGAGCTTGAGCAGGGAAATTTAATAATGTTATAGTATCAGCAAGGTATTAACCATACATAGTGTATCAGAGAACTTCAGTCAAAATAAAAGAAAACGGAATATTGTTTTCAAGGTGCAATAACCAACAACATAGTTACTAGGTCTTTTCCTAAATGAAGGAAGAGCTCACTCTTTGAAGAGGTTGGCAATCTTCAAATGCTTTTAAGAAGCTGGTGGCATAGAGCTGCTCAGGCATTCAGCAAAATCCACGGTCTTGGTATGTTCTGCTCTCAGCATAAACCTATACCTATGCTGCAGATTAGAGCACTACACTGGAGAACTCAGAACTACTTTGCATCTGGAATTTGGCAAGGCTAAAATCCACTGTTCCCCTTAGAAGTCGATAAAGCCAAATCAAAAGTTCATTATATTCCTTTGTCTCTGTCTGAATGGCACTTACCCTGTATATATCCAGAGCTGTGCAGACTGTCACAGACAGTATATCTTGTGCAGGGTATGGAGACCTTCAGGAAGAAGATTTGCAATGTTTTGGCCTTCCAGCTGAAAAAAAAAAAGCCCGTTTCTTTCATTAATGGGTATAATTCATTGCATCACCTTCACAGGAAAGTGAACTTTGGGTGATATTAGTTGCTTTCAATATTTCAATATTGCTTTCAATTTCAATGAAATTACATTCCTACCATTCTTGGTGATACAAGTGGTATGGATTCATAATTTAATATCTTTTCCAATGAAAAACCTGAGCCATCAGATTTGGTGTCAGGATAAAAACAAACAGAAATAGTAAGGCTAAACAGGTATGAATTCTGAGAACATAATAGAATTTTCCAGGTCAGAAAACAGGAACAAACTCTTCAGAAAGGAGAAAAATAGTTTTTCAGACACCGTTCATTTTAAACCCTAATTAAACCAATGAATCTACCCAGCATTCAGACAGAATTGTAGAAACCTTGGCAAAACAGGGACCACTGAAATGAGAATTTTTACTTGATGAAATAAAATGTCTACCTACGTTTTTTCTTCTTAAATGAGAGCCATTTTCTTCGCTCAGAAAAATGCCTTCAAAGTGTATTTGAGAGCTCAGAGTGTATAAAATTGTGCAAATCAGCTTTTCTGGCAGGCCGGATATTGAAGAACTCATGTTTTCAGTGAAGATGTGCAAATAATGGTGTAAATACTGAAATTACTCACCTCCAGAATGTAGAATATTGTTTTCATTTAAAAGGAAAACTCTTCAACCTTCTTTCAATGACTATTACCATTAGGCATTACTCTAATTAGATATCCCTTTGACCCATGTGGCCCAGTGGGAAACATATGTAGAGATGAGAAAAAATAATTTTCTTTATATCTGTGGGCCTTTGTCTTATGTATTCGGATGTTAGTATAGGTTTTCTAGGTTTGTGGAGGGTGTGGAGGTTTGTGTG
Organism: Falcunculus frontatus; assembly: GCA_013398115.1. NCBI lineage: Eukaryota > Metazoa > Chordata > Aves > Passeriformes > Falcunculus > Falcunculus frontatus. The sequence continues at coordinate 772,061 of VZRV01002387.1, read as the reverse complement.
TTTCTTCTTGAAATTATCATTGTAAGAAGGAAACTAATAGTGCCTTTTTGGTAGAAGTCAGAAAGTGTTCAGCAACTCTGTAAACACCTATTACCTTTTTTTTTTTTCAAGCCCCCATACCACTCTGTTGGTTTCTTTAGCTCTATTAAAACCAGGTATATTTTGTGCTGGAGTGATGCTGCAGAAACCTTTCCATCCATCTGAATGCCAGAAGAATTTTCAAATCTTAACATGTACAAATTAGCTCTGGTAATATTGTAAGATCTTTTTGCAACATTTATCAGCTCCACTGTCGTTTCACCATGGAGCTGCTGAACCTTTCTAGGAAACTAGGGCAAACCCCATGCTCATGAGACCCTGGAAAAGGTGGTGTGAGGACCCTGACTGTCAGGAGGGACTTCATCTATTCCCATAAAATGTCAGCAGGAAAAGTAGACTACTACTGCAGAAAATTAGAAAGAACAGGTCTTTTAAGTACTGTAGACTTTAAAATGTCAGTAATGTTTTGAGTTGGTGCTTTGTAAAACTGGCTGCCCTGGTGTGTCTTGAGTTGTGATGTCAGTTCTGGAACATGGTAGCAGAAGCTGAGCTGTCCTTGGGCATAGTTTCTGGCCAAGTTTTGTTTGCAGCTTGGGAACAGAGACAGGAGTTGTCACCTGGCAATTATCATGTTTTTTAAAAATTGCCTGTAAAGAGAGAGGATCCACACTGATAGCGCAGGTTCATACCATGAATAGACTATATTTTGTGGTCAGGTTCTTTGGTGTCAAGCAGTCTAAAGTGGTGTAGTAAGTGGTGGAGTGCCTTTGTCATTTCACCGATGGAAAGGAACCTTTCTTTACTCTTGTATTTACCTAAACTTTGAGCTGGAAGGAGCTGGGTCAGTCTCTATGTGATTCACATATACCTAAATCAGACCATGGCTCTGCAAGAGCCAGAGCAGTTACTGAAAATAACAGAAAGGGTTAAGTTCTGCTGCTGGTCACATAGAATGCAATTTACCAACTTAGTGCCTTTTAGAAGCGTTGACTGTTGAACCTTTATTCAGCACTGGACTTGCTGTAATTTTGTTGCTATTTCTTATAACCCAAAGTTTCGGGGTCTTGAGTATTTTAGGGATGTTGTTAAACCACACGCCCCCAGTCTAAACTCACCTTAGTCCCAAGTAGCTCTACCCAAATCCATTGATGGGGCATGGTTATCTGACAGCAGAGGTATAAACACATGGGAGTGATAAAGGTATCTTTGACAAGCCAGACAGTCTCAGTGGGGTTTACTCGCAGTGAGTGTGACCTCTCATTCTCCTGCCTCGTTGTATTTTCTCAGGAGGTAAGCTCTGCACACACCTGCACCCATCTTGGGGAGCTAGAAATGTGTTGCAACTTATACAAAGTCCAAACCTTGCTACTTGGAAAATTTTCTGAAGTGCTCCAAACACCCCCAAAAGCAAAGGAAGCAATCTGAATTTATCTGCTGTCAGAACACCAGAAAATAAGGGAGAGATTCAGTGCCTACATTTTCCTACCTCTGACTGTCTATTGAAAAGTTTAATGATATAACCTGAAGCATCACATTAGAAAGAAAGCATAGGTGGAGGTTAAAATCAGGATATTGTCGTGATCAAACTGACAACAGTAAGAGGTCTAAAAAGAGTCTGTTCTGGAAAACAGTTTCAAAGACTAATTGGTGAAAAACAGTGTTACTTCAGAAGCTCCCATCAAGAAAAACAATCCTCCAGAAGATGTTAAAAATAGAAAAGTATGAGTTTTGAGATTAACATTTCCAGCTGAGGGAATACCTAAAGACAAAAAAATTTGAATGTCTTTGCCTGAAAGGTTTTCAGTTATCTGTGCAGATTAAGAAAGGAATTGAGATTCTGTGTGAGGCTACAGGCTCTGCTGCTCACAGAGCCTCTTTGTAATGAGACTTCTGAACATTCTGCTTGCAATGCCAAGGAAATTATTTTCAGTATGAAAGCAGGATATTCAGGATCCTTTTGAAGTGGTGAAAAAGTCTGAATCAGGGAATTGGTTGGGAGCAAGAAACACCTTCATGTGAGGGTCTAGTTTTCTCCAGACCTAGATCTATTCAGAGTTTGACAAGTATTTGTTTTTCCTTGTTTGGGATGCAAAAATGTTGTGAAAGAGGTCATAGTTTCATTCACAAAGTTGAACTGGGCACGCAGCTGTTGAAATATCTTATAAATGGTCCTGTGTAATACCATCACTTCAAAGAGATACACCAATACATTTGTGCATCAAGTATTAGGACAGGTTGCAATCCCCTGGGCAGGAGTTCTCACCCTGGTACTTCTGAAATTACACACCACATGTCTAGGTGGCTGGTGAGGTCACTGCTGTCATGTGAAAAAGAGGTCATGAAGCATCATTAAGGTTTATTATTCCATCACTTCTCACACAGTGTTATACTTTGCTAGACATGTGCATTACCGAAGTCCCTGTTCCTTGAAAGAAATATCCCTTTTCTCAGTTGACTTGCATGAAGAGCTTGTGGGACATGGTAATATTCAGTATGATTAAATGTGAAAGAATCTGTCCCTTGTTTTGAGGAAATAGTGTTCCTTTTTTTCTTCTTCTTCTTCATTTTGAAAAAGCCATAGAATAACCAGGGAAATCATCAAGTCTGATAATGATCAGCTTGGTGAGTGACTGAGACATCAGCACACTAATTAGACCTCCTTACACTTGTTTGTGATTTGTTCCTGTGCTCACAGTTCTACGAAGTGTTTGATATATACTGCAGAAAGGAAGAATGAAATGGTACACAGTGGCTATAATTACCCTTTAAGGGTAAATAAATAACACTCTCAGTCCCGTAGCAGTAACTGTCTCTTCAAAAGCTGCCATTTCCTGGTAATTAAAGGTGCATTGGACTCAGTGTCATTACTCCTACTGATTTCTGTGGGAACAAAGCAGGCCCCTTCTTTTCTACTCTGTTAACTGGAGGCTGCTTTTTTCACCCAGAATTATAGAAGATGTGGCAGGAAATGTCTAACTCTGGCTCACAATTCCCACCATGTCCAATATCCAGAGTTTTTCAGCAGCAGAAGAGCAATAGCAGATTTTCCTCTCCTTTTTCTGTGATTATAAGCTCTTGTCAGGTGTGCTCGGTGTTTCCAATTCCTGCTCCTGCAACTGTGGGAGCCTGGATTTAGCAGGGAACCACCACAAAACTCCTGTCTGTGTACCTTCTGTGATGCTGGGAACAACAAGGGATTTAGTTGTCGCAGCACAATATAAAAAAGGAGCAAATCCCTGACCCCTCCCGTGTTGGAAAAATGGCACCAAAGTCACTTTATTTATTGCTTTAAACCCAAGCCGTTCCTGTAGATCTCTTCCACTAACAGAATATCATTCTGTGCTTGTGAATCAACCTTGCCCTTATTTTCATGGAGTAGTTTGTATTCGTATGTGTGAGTGGTACGTCTTGTCTTTGAATGTCTGTGGTGTCTGAAAGAATTGTGAGCTTTTTCTTGCTCTTTTTAAAATCTGCTTTTCCATCGAATCCTTGATGGTATTTTAATACACCTATAACCATTTGCTTTTTGGACTATATGCCTTTTTAACATTGTGCTGAATTCAACTCGATACCAGGTAGAGCCCTTGCCATTTGCTGGGAGAGGCTAATTTTGGGATTGTATATTACTATAATACGGGTAAAACTTAATACTACTGCCATAAGCGACTTCAAATCAGCAAAAGTATCTGTGATGTGCATTATGAATCTTCTTAATAAGAAGAACTGATGGCAGCTGAACCTCTGCAAATTGGGGATTTATCAGTGGGAGAAATAAGGAAGTGTAAAAAATGAATATTCTTAAGTAATCGGTAAGCAAAGAAACTCCTTGCTGAGACAAAAGACCATATACTTGTCAAGGAAATGATTTCTTTTTCTAATTAAGAAGCTCTTATTAAAAATGAGCAAAATAAACCTGAAGACAGGCAGTAAGAGAAGCCTTCTTTCCCTGTGAAGATAGTTTAGTTTTTAATTATCACTTTTCAAATCCTGGTGCTGTAATCATGGCAAAAGGACAGAATCCTACTCTGAATACATTAATGTAAAAACCACGTCATATGCTGAGTGGGGCAGTGAGGTGCAGTGATGGAGGTACCTGCCAGCTGAACTGGGGCGTCTCCTCCCAGATATGTCACCCACTTTCACCCTGTGAACACTGCTGGCTTATGAAGGGTATCAATTGTGTGGGTTTCTCCTCTAGAGGCTTGTTGGAAGCACAGAATTACTCGTGAAAGGGAACTCTCCAGAGACTCAAAGCAAGCCTGCGCTTCAGCGGGGCACAGGTTAGATCACACTTCTCAGGGCCTTTCCCAGGGAAGTCCTGAACAGTTCTTCAGGAAACAGATTACACATCCCTAGTGGAAAAAGTGTTCTAGAGTTTGACTGCTCTTCCTGTCAGAAAATTTTCTCCTAATACCTAAGCAGAATCCCCCTTGTTGCAACACGTGTCTTTTGTCTCTCATCTTTTTCTATCTATTTATCTTCAAGAGAAGTTTGACACTTCTTTTTTCCAACAGGAAGGCTGTTAGGTGGTTGAAGACAGTAGTAAGATCCCACCCTTAGACTCCTCATCTTAGGAATGCTCCAAGGCATAAAAAAACCCCAAAAGGAGGCTTTGGTAAGACCCGTGAAGGAAGGAAGGTCATTGATAGGCTGTCACATAAAAGATGGAATGTATGTTTAGAAAACACTGGTTACGGAACTAAAAATGTCAAGGTATGTGGAGTGCAGGTTTCATTTTGTTGTTTGTCAAAGTTCTGAAAAAGAGAGAAAGGCTCTTATTTTAATCACACCTAAGTGTGTAGCCCTACTTATAATACAGATTTTCATGTCTCCTAGTGTGACCTCATGTCTTCCAGGTACTAAGACAAGGGAGGGTTTATAAAATACATTGGTAGTATTCTGCTCTCAGCAGCTTTTCACCTGATAGAAACATCCAAATCACCCCTTCTTCTTTTCCCAAGAATCCTTCACAGGCATCTTTCTTTTGCAGAAGTGCTTCGATATGTATGCAGTGTAGTAGCTGATGTTTGCCACTGTGATAAACAGCAAATTTTATCTTCTTGACATGTGTTGCAAGACTATCAGACCCTGCAATCACAGTGTTTTATACAGCAATATTCCATTTCAAGCAGATACCTCTTTTGATTTTCAGGCACAAGTTAGAATGTTTTTAATGCTACATATTTTATTTCACACAAGTTAATATCTATGTTTTGAATTATTCCCCTCACAGTTTACCTATTTAAAACTTGATCTAGTTTTTTTTGTTTCTCATTCTTTTGTCATTTATACTCCCTCCATTATTTTAGTGCTTGCAGCGTTTTCTATTCTAATATAGCTAATAACATGCTGTTGACTGATTCATCTAGGTATGGAAGATTTCAAACAATTGAGTAGCGTTTCTTGCACCAGCTGGAATGTGCCCGTCTTGTTTGATACTGACACCTTGTCAATACTCCTTCTTTTTGCGTAGAGTCCTTCACAGACTTCATTATTCCTCTAACCTGTCACTCCATGCAAAACAAGCCATAATAATTTTCACTGTTCAGAACAATTATTATCCTGTATTCTCAGACAGAGAAACATTTTGAATTGTGTCGCTACAGGAACCAAAGCAGATAAACAACTGCTCCAGTGCCCACCCCTGAGGGATAATGCTGGGTATTGTGGCCAGCTGGACTTTGCACCACTGATGACAGCTCCATCACCTTCCCAGGGACTGAGGTGAGGCTGGCCAGCCTTTAGTTAGTTACCTGGATCCTCTTGCTTGCCCTTCTTGAAGAAAGATGAAGAGCAAAAATCTTTTGCTATAAAGATTGCTGCTCCTGCAATGTTCCTACCATGTTTTAGAAGAATTTTCTTAAAAAAAGACTATTTTTAATTATTGTTTTGACAAGATTAACTTTGAGTGAAATACTGTGATTTGTAATTCCCTAGACCCCTGGTAACTTTTTTAGACCTAGAACAGTTGCTAACCTGCAGACCTTCAGTAGAGATGCTCATTTTAACCAGAAACTGCATATTTTATTAGCTGGATTTTTGAATATCTTCTGTCTTCAGCAACTGTAGTCTTTAGGTAGGTGTCAGCCAGTCCTAATGAGATGTTGTTGCTCAAGTTTCCAATGTATTCCAGCTTCTCTTCTTATACTTCTGTTCGTGGCCTGTCCTCATTACTTGAAATTTCTGATACTGGATTAGAGAGTATATAATTTTGTTGTGAAATGGTGGGAAAATATTATTCAAAGAATTTTTAAACTTTATTTTCATTGTTGTTTCTTTTTAGTTTTTGCTCATTTTGTCTTGAGATTTGCTAATTCATTAAGGATCATTAGGGTTGGAAAAGACCTCCAAGATCATGGAGTCCAGCCTTTGGCCTAACACCACTGTGTCCACTAAACCACAGCACTTAGTGCCACGTCGAGTCGTTTCTTGAACACTTCCAGGCATAGTGACTTCACCACTTCCTTTCCTGTTTCTGTATCAGCTGAAGACATTAATCAGGTTTCTGTTACATCTGGTACTTATTCTCCCTATTCCCTTTTTTTCTCTTCTGTCTTCATTCCTGCACATTGCCAGTGGTGGCTTGCTGTTTTCCCAATTGACTTCTCTTAGGTCAGATTTATTTCTTCTGAATGAGGTCAATGGCACTTCAGTAGATTTTTATCTTTGGTACATACCCAGACAATTTCCTCAGTTATTGGCTCATTTTTTTCAGTCATCATAATATTTTTTCCGTGAGGATAAACTATTAAGACAATTCCATTCCGACAAGAAGAATTCAACTTTAAATTATCTTCTGGGAAAACACCAACTATTCATTAGCTGTCTGGAAACCCTGTTGCTCAGTTCAATAAGGGCACTTCTGTTAATTAAGGATAAGAATGAACTTTACCAATGGAAACTGAAGAGGAAATATCAGGAGATGAGGAAATGAGAGATTTTCCAGCATGGAGTATTTCAAGCAGTGACCCTAAAGTGAACTTTAACTTCTCCTACAGACAGCAAAATTTCAAAGCATTTGACAATAACTTTTAATGTGAAGGATGAATGCTGAGGGAGGAAAAAAAAACTCACCCAAACCTCACACACACATAAAACCAGTTTCTGGATTTATAGATTACTACAGAGTACTGAAGGTGGTTAACTTGTTCTGTTTCTGTAAATCTCTCCATGTGGAATAGTTCATCCAGATAGAGAATCAGTGATGCTACTTCTATAGTAGCTCTATAGTGTAAAATAATAGATAACTTTCCTAAAGATTATTGATAATACTTTCTTTTAATTACTCAGAAATCCACATATATTTGTGATTTCTAAGAGTAAAGGAACTTGTATTTATACATAGAAGAGAATACTTTCTCAGCCTCAACCTCTCAACCTGCACAACCCTAGCCTGAGAGGTCTGTTTTTCTGGCTTTGTTATTCCTGGCAAGAACAGAAATCCACAAGGGCTTCCTTCTTCATAACCTACAGGTTTCTCTACCCTGCAGCCATTCTGAGTACTTAACGAGCTAGTTTCTGAGTCAGATGTAGGAAGGTGATATATTTACAACAAAATAAAATTGCCAGTGGAAGTCTGAAAACTGAAATAGCTATCACTTTATTTCTCTCCCCATTTTCATCATGATATCATAAATTAAGTTACCTTTTATTCTCTTGGAAAGGCCTTTGTAGCTACAAATCCAAATGGTTATAGCATGAAGACAGTTCATTCCTCCTCCTAGCCTTTAATTCAGTTTGCACCTCTGCCACTGGATCTCAGCTGAAAAATAAAGCATGATGGAAATGGACACTGAGGTTTTTTGATATTTCTAAGTTGGAAACAAAAAATTAACATTTTGAATGGATGACCAGAACTGAAAGAGCTTTTGGTAATTTTCCTTCCAGAATCCTCAAATGCCGAACCTTTGCAGCTCTCAGCTTCATTAATTAACAGTCTTGAACTTGCCCAGAATCATGATCTGTGCCTCAGGATTTTCCCTGACTGTGTTTTTGAGCTCACAGATCCCAGTGTTGCTGCACTACACGGCATCTGGTAAGTGCTGGCCTGTGTGATGCCTGCAAGGTGCTGCCCTGCAAAAGTAGTGCTAAAGCAAAATCATTTCACAGGCAAACAGAGAGTGGCTGCTGATCTGGAAGGATGAATGTGCCAATATTCATTATGTTACACACTCAGTGCTCCTCACATCCATGGGAGATGCCATTTGTGCTCATGAGAAAATGGAGACAACGTTTGTAGCCAATCACTGTCCATGCTACACAAAGTGGGAAAGTGCTTTGCAGACCATCTCCCTTGGATTCCTCTCTTCCCCTGGAAAGTGTTACTTACTGCTGTTTTGGGTTGTTGGGGTTTTGGTTTTACTTCTGAATCTAGAGCTTGCAGAAATGGAAGTACCATCATGAAGGGATCCAAATAGGGGGGGTTTTCCCAAACAAATTGGAAAAAAGTCCGGGAAATCCATTTTCCCTGATATTTTTTTTTTCTGGTATTGCAAGAAGGATATGGCCACATAAATGAGTTGCTTCTGATAGTATTTCTAATTGGAAAATATTTTTAGATAAATAGATGCATGAAATGGCAGTCTTATTTCTTTTACATTCTTAAGTGAGAAAAATTACCTTATTTTTTCAAGTGGTAGAATTTTTTACACGAATGTTAAAAATCACAAATTGAAAGTAAACCTTTCAAATTATTGGCTGGTGAAAATCATGTATTTTGAGCATTTGTTCCAACCAAGCATCAATTCAGATTTCCTTCCAGACATCCTATTTCTCTTCCTTTCCTGGTGGAACCACGCAGCATTCCTCTTACAGCCCCTGCAGTCTGATGTGTGCATGAGAGAAGAAGCAGAATGATTTCTATGCATCAGGTGAAATGGCTGGGATGGCTGGAATGAATGATGATTACCAGGAGTTCCATTGTGAAGGCAAATGAGCAGAAAATACTCTGGCAGAAAGAATCCTTCAATCTAATGCAAGCACTGGAGCTGTAGCCTTCAAAGGCCTTTGTTCAATTATTTTGTGTGACCCCTGCCTTAATGCCATTTTTGTTCATTATTGGTCTAGGTCTGTAAAAAGCTAAAAGGTACCAAGGCACAACCTATTAGCATATCTAAAATGCATAATGTAGGGCCATGTTTCAGCACAACAGCATGGTGTTCTGATGCAATGTTCACCAAAGAAACTGCTTTGTAGTGGAAGAACAGCCAGCTGTGCTTTCTGTGGAGTAAGTAAGAGGGGTGGAATAAGGAAGAGTCAAACTTGTCTGTGAGAACACACAGGCAGGTGTTCTGTCCATCCATAAGTGCTGTTTGAATAAACATCTGATTTTGCAGTGATCCTAAATTCTTTTCAGCAGAGATATAATATTAATTTAATAATTTATACATTGTTTTTATGTTTCAAGAAAATGTTTCCAAGTAGCTTGGCTTTGTGTGTATGACCCAGAAAGGGCTCTACACATGCCAGTTTAAGTAGCTCTCATGTCATTATTAAGGGGGACAATCAAAAAAGAAAGGTGTTAGTTTTATTTAATGCTCAATACTGCTCAGCTTTATTTTTTTAAAAATTAATTTCACAAAGCTCCTCTTAAAAGGAACTATTTTTATTTTAATTTTTAAATGTTACCATTGCAGTTAGGTAAGGTCAAGATCCCTCCCCTCCAAACACATTTTTCCCATCTAATTGCAGGCAACTCTACCATAATCATTGTTCCAATGACTTGTCTTTTGTGACCGAAATCAACAAGATAGTTCACACTATCAGCTGTCTCTTAAGATGTTGTGGCCATGCCTCCTAAGCAATAGGATATCTAGTCTCAGCTTGTGCAGTCTATCAGGAGGAATTCTCCAGATTCTCAGGTGCTTCTTGTAAATTGATTATTTTATTGATTCATTATTGCCTGAATGTAACACCTCCCCTGCAAAGGGTAAACAGCAGAGTGTACTAATGCATCTCCAAAGCTAGAGGGAATTTCCTGATATATAATCTGTTTACTCATTCACCCCAGCTAATTCCTAAATCTAAAATTTGAAACTGTCATAAAAATTGATGTTCAGGAGTTTCTCTGATGATCTTTTTATCGTTCACAGAGTTTGAGAGAATCACATGAACTAGAAATATTTCTATGGTTTTGCCATTGTTGTACATCCTTCCATCTTTTTTGGTCCTGATGATTTGAATTTAGAAGTTGCAGTAGCTTTTACAATGAGAAGTTTACTGAAGACACCATTTCAAGGTAGCATTTACTTGAACTCATACTGCTTTGCATGCTGGTGATCTATTTCAAGACAGTCTACAAAGTCAGAATGAATCAGCACAATACTTTCTCTACAAATTCATCTGAGAGAAAAATCAAGCCCTTATTTTTAATTTCAGACATCTTCATTAATCCTTCAGCTTTGCAGAGATGTGATATGGATAAGAAAAATAAATTTGCAAATAAAACATTTTGGTAACAATGTTTTTTAATAATGTTTTTCACTTCTGACTCTTAGGCTGCCTTACCTCTACAGAGATGTAACTTCAGTAATACTTAATATAAACATTGCCTAGATTTATATTGAGTTCTGACCAACACCAACAAAACTTGAAAGAAACAAAAAGGGCAACTCTTAAGAAAAACAAGAGGAAATCACTATGGTCCAGGCTGGTACTGCTTGCTGGAACTCCTTTCCAGAAAAGATGGTGATAGCCAAAGGGAAGCTGACACAGTTGATAGTTACTTGCTTTTTCAACAAAATGGATCAACTGGGATGTACAGAAATGAAGCCAAAACCACTGATAAGCCTGCTCTGAGCCATTCTACCCGTTCAGATTCTGTCTTCCTATTTTGTGAAAATCGTCACAGAGAACATGCTATTACAAACCAAGCCAAAATTAATGCTCATAAATATGTGATCAGTGAAAGGCAGAGTCCCCAGATAAAAGATTAATAATGGCTGAATGGCCTTAACACATTTCCTTTGATTCATGGGAGCGTGGTTATAGCACAGGGAAATGCCATTTCTTTCAGATGAAACAAATGTCTTTGTATTGACTATCGAAAGCAACAGATGTTCTGCAAACCAGTACTTCCACAAAGGGACAGCCTTGGAACTATTTTGTAAACAACCTAGCTTAAATTTTAATACATGCACTTTGAGGATGGCTGTGTGACAGATGGGTTGGGCAAGCTCTGTAATGCAAAGGGCATCTAACTGAATTTGGAAAGCCTGAAGCAGCCTGGTTTGTTATTTGGAAAATAAAATCTGAGAGTCCTTGCCTATGCTTGTACATTTCTCTGTGTGTGTGTCCTTTTCTGTGTAAATATTTATGAGAAAATAAGACCTCTTTCTTACAAATATTTCAAAACCATTAAGGATCAGTACAGATATATATATACATATGTAATTTTCTGAAAATGTTTTTCCATGTTTGATTGTTTTCTTTCATTAACTGATGAGCCTGATGAGCTTATCAATAGATACTTAATGAAAGCATGGTTTAAAAGCAGCTGGGAAACTCCAGTGATACTGTGAAGCTATTAAATTGTTGTCCCCAGGGTCTGTCCCTAGGTGTAATTCCTGCAGTGTGCAGCTTACAAAGATACAGCAGAGCACCATGAGCTCCTCATCCACTGAGCATTTTCTGACACTTCATAATGAGAAGGGCGAAAGAGAGGTGCCATTTCAGGGGAACTGCTGGGATGGACAGGTGTCCAGCACACATCAGATACACGTACATCTGTGGGATCTAATTCTTGCCAGCTCTACCTGCCTATTGTCAGGGGACAGTGAAGGCTGCCCACTCCCTGATGGACTGGCACTTGTGGCAGCATCACTGGATCAGGGATGGATGGGCCCAGACTGGGTTGAAATGGGACTTCTGAGGTGGAGGTGTTGATGGGAGCAGGTACTCATGTCCTGTTAGTACCCTCAGGGCCCTGACACTTGGTGTATCACTGCTCTCGGCTCTCACTGCAGCTTCTGGTGTGCTTCATGGAGACCTCCTATCATAACGACTTTTTCTAGTTCTTGATATACAAGATGCTTTCCCAATATTTGTTGAATAGGTTCACCTGGAAAATAAGGACAAATCTGCACTTTTAAAATGTTACACATTGGGTCTGATGGCACCAGGAGATATGGCAGCTTTATTTTATAAGAATCTTTGTATCTACCTATCATCCACAATTTTAAGTTGTTGTCTTACCTGAGAAATTTCACCTGCTGTTCAGTTTCAAGAAGAAAAGTGATTAAACCCTTTTAAAATGTCTCTTTCCAAACAGTACCACAGTGAAGAAAAGAATAAATCTCTGTATAAGGTAACTTTCTGTGTTTTGGAGGGGTTTTTTCCAATTTTCTTTCATTTTTTCATTTGCAAGAGCAGAGATTGCAGAAGGACTAAATGTTTTGAAGTTTTGCATAGCCTGTGCACCTCTCTCTTGCGAAACAGAAAAAAATATTGAAGTTATGTACTTTTAAAGCCAGTGAACTCTGATTTGCTTATTTCAGCAGTTATCACCATTGACAGAATTTCCGGGCATCACTCTGCTTTTCTGGTACACATATCACTTAAAGGTCAAGCTTTAACAAGGCTCTTGTGCATGTATTTTAAACAGGAGAAACAGTCTGTGAGTTGAGACTATACACAAGCATGCATGGTTATCTGGCCATGAAGATGGAATTAATGTTTGCTTTATTGAAAGGGACGTAAGCCATACTTTTAATTTCACTAAATATGTGGGCTTTAAGAATGTACTTAAATGCCTATCCTGTTGCTTTCAGAGCTGAAGCCTTTGAAAATTAATGACTTAGATACTCAGGCAAAAAAAAAGAAAAGGTTATTGATCTGTCACTTGTGAAGTAGATGGATGAAAAATACCAGGCTGTTTTGGGTAGATTGCAGTCAAAGAGGAACTATTAAGTTTCTCTTAATAAAAGTAATATGTATGAAAAATGGATTGCTGCCTATTTTGACTGACTAGAAAAATAAAGTATGTTAAGGTGAACCTGACTATGGCCTTATATAATACTGACTGAATGCCAGTGAGGTAATGTACAGTTAAAAAAAAAAGCAAATAAAAAGCTAGACTAACCTCCAAATCTGCATTACAATGCATAATTTCCACTTCCAGAGAAACATTGCTTAAGATATATTTGTGTGGATCAAGAAAGTTATTGCTCGGGTATTGCCCTTAGGTAGCACATGCAGTAGTGTCGTATTACCTCCAGGGACAGCTTGAACAATTGCTGTGCTAGTGCCTTTCTCCTTCAAAGACAGAAATTTGCATTGGATTCAGATAAGGTTGCATCCTGAATGCAAATATGATCGTAATTAATGCAAGGAAGGGACAGGCATAGTACTGCGCTATTATGGTTATACTGTAAAATCCATTATGTTTATAGGAAGCTCCTGACAGAAATAGCTTGCCTTCTTAAATAGCACTAATGAAAAAGAGGACAAAAAGTCATTGATAAACTGCTACCACCCCTATGTCCTTGCAATATATTAGCCCAAAATAGCACATTGACGATGTATAAATCTATGGAATTTTGATGGATAAACACGAAGGGTACAAAAGCATGCATTTCCAAGGGCATTTCCATTATGCAACCCACTACAGTGAGTCAATAGACTTAATATGTCACTGCCTGATAATTAAAAGGGGAGGGTTACTGAGGACTTTTTTCTTTATTGATTTACCAAAGTATCAATGGGAAATTAGCATATTAAGAATTCTGACGCCCAGAATTGTTTCTCTTTCACTAGAGTTTCTCAATAGCCAGTGAAAAGTTTCAGTTTCCTCTGACAGGCCCAGTGGTGAGTCTCTCAGCTGCTGTTCAAGTCAGTGGCAAAATTCCCACAGATACTGGAGAGACATTTCTTGGAATAACGTTGAGGTTGATGCTGTTACCTATGTCTCTTTTCTCCTAAAGACAAATTACCTTATCTCTGGGCCAGGGATCTTGGGGCTTATCCAGAAGATGCTGCCAGTCACTGCCCTAAATCTTGCCAAGTGACCTCAAGAGACAATGTGTCCATGTTGACTCCTGGTGCCACGATGCCTCGTGACTCCTGTTGGCATTAATCTCACTCAGACTAGGGATGCTTGCAGGGTCTGCCCTGTACCCACTGACCCATGTGAGCCTCAAACTTAATTCTATATGATCAGGATGGATCCATGGCCCCTTCAGGGACAGAGCTGCTCTTGATAGCCCAGTCTGCCTTAGTGACTTCTGCACAGTGCATGGTCCTGAGGTCCTGAAATGAGCTTAAAAGAGCTTGATTTTGCTGTGGTTGCAGCCAACCCCATGCAGTAAATGAAGAATGAACAGATTGTGGAGGCACTGCTATCAGCTGAATGGCAGCCTGTGGTGGCAGACTGACGTGGGGTTTTGGCAGTAGCTGCAGGAGAGAGATGTATGAGTAAGAAATTAATTGCTGGCCCTAGCAGATGCCATGTGCTTCATTAATAAGAGTTAATAGTGGTAACACTAAATAAAGTAATATTAATCTATCAAATCTAGTTTTGAATAAATTTCTTCAATTTTGAAATGAAATTAATTTTGGTTTAAAAAAAATTCTACAGAAGCTGGTGAGGCTTTATGCAACTAATTTAAGGCATTTTGTAAGAACAAGAGCTCACGGCAGCAGCCTCAAGAGCCCATTTGATTTAATGCTTTCTAAGTATTATTTGCTTTCTCTCTGGCAGATATAATTAGTGTCTCCCTAACACCCTCAGAGTCTGATTTGCCATAATTTAACATAAAATCATGAATCAATTATTTTTTAGCTGTGTCACATATCTATAATTCTGATCAAGAGCAAGCTACATAGAATGAGCCTGCACTAGTAGGTAAATGCTGGGGCAGACTTTGTTTGCTATTTTTGTCTTTGTGTGTTTTGGTTTTTTTTAAACAGAAGGCTCAGATTGGCACGTCTTGATGTTTTGGGCAGTATTCCAGTGGAATTTAACTGGACTAGCTGCATAAGTCAAGTGGACACTCTTTAGTCCAGTCAGTTCCATGTGTGCACTCAACAATAAGAAAAAAGATTCACCATTTCAGTATGTGCCTGAGCTTACAATTTCTGGGAATTGAAACAATGAACTCTCCATCCTATTCTGTTTTTTGCAGTTACCTGTCTTCCCAACCCTGCCTGTTTTGATTAAACATCATTTGCTCTCCTAGCCCTTTGGACTGGCCTTTTCAGTATTTTTCATTTTTGTTTTTTAAATCTCCTTTGTGTGCTACAAGACATTCTAGGTAATCTGGTGAAAAGACAGGCAAGTGTCTCGCAACAGGAATAAAAGAACATAGCTATTCCTTGACACACAATACAGACAGCTTTCCAAGTGTTTTATTAGTGATGTTCACAACCCAATGAAAAGCAATCAAGCCAGACTGGCAATCTAAAACTCAATAGAAAAGGGATCCAAGACTGAGCTATGCAAAATGCAAGCTGAAAAACAAAGGGCTAATGCTATTTACATGCACAAGAGCTGATTTAAGAAGGCCCCAATTTATTCCTTTTCAGAGATAGTGAAATTGTCTCGTTAGTATGATGGTGCCTCAAGACTTTTCTTTTTGAAGACACAGTTAGAATTAAATAGTATCTTTTCTCTGCTGTGGCTGCAGTTTATTTTCAATTCAGTATATAATTTTCCCATGCTACATCTTACCCAATCAAGTTAAATATTTTAATACTTACTGATAGTACTGTATCCCACACTATTTTGTGAAGACTTTCAAGTTCAAGATGGGTTGATTATATTGGGGCAAAAGCCATTATTGTATGAATATCTCTGGTAGACCACCACCAGTCATGGAAAGCATTTGTGCATGGTATTTCCAAACAAGTGATTGTGTCTATGTCCCTGAATTAAACAGGCATCCTGATCTGTGTATGTTTGCGGGATGGCAGGAGGCCAGAAAGCAGAACACCAACTTCAAAATTTGCTGGAGCAGATGAAGAGTCAAGGAAATTGAGAGAGGGAAGGCACCTAGAGAAAATACCATTGTTATGGCACAAGACCAAGGAAATGCATGAACAACCAGCTCCTGTAGGGCACAAGGTTCTAAACGCTCACTTTCTTGATCCTAAAGAGACTTGATACATCTGGCTTCTTTCAGCAAATCAAAAGGAAGCCCGGCAAAGTGAAAGGGGGAGAGAAGTTGGATCTGTTGATTTTGTAGAGACCAGAGGAAATGAAGAATAATTTTGCAAAGAAGCAGTGTAAGAGCTCAGCAGGACCAAGCATTTGAGTCCGCAGGGCATGAGATCCCTACTACAGCTATGCACAGATGCTCTCCCTGTCACTCGGGCTGGAAAAGCCAGACAGCAGGCCTGGCATATGTACAAACGCCTGTGCTCAGTGTATTTAAATATATACTTAGAGGTTTTTGTACTGAAGGCTGAAGGCTTTTTGCTTTTGTACTGAAGTACTGAAGGCTGCAAACTTGCTCCGTGCCGTGATTTGGAGTGGAAGAAAGAATGGATCTTGTCAAGATCCCAACATTCTTGCGGTCTGGCTCTGCCCTGGGGAGCCCTGCAGATGGCCCTCGTCATCTGTGAGGGGACAAACCAGCTTCCCAGCACACCTGACACTGGCTCTGCCTGTTCGCTGGATGCTGAGTCCTTGATGGGGGGCAGGCTCACTTTGCTTCTGCTGCTGGGAGATGCTGCAGCTCATTTAAACCAACAGACTGCGTGTACAGCAGGCTGTAAGCAGGGTTTATTTCCTTTTTGCCTCTCCAGTTGGTCTTTATGCTCTACACTCCTGTGCATACAGGTAAGCTTGAAAATGTGTTCATACATTTAGTGGACAGAAAGCACAATGTGTCAGTCATTCTTGCTGGTCTACATTTAAGATACTGAGTGAAAGGAAAATATGTGTTAGTGGCACAGTGCGTGGGAAAAAAATAGTAGGCTGTGATGACTAAAATACTACTTTGTCATGAAAAGTAGCTACCCTATGAAATATTTCATAATCCAGAGGAATTTCACAGATCTCAGTTTATCCCTCATCTCTCAAAATATTGTACATGTAAATCATCTGCTTAAGATATGTGTGATTCAACTTGTGCTTGAACTTGTTCTTCACCTTGTCACTTGCAATATGGATAGATTCCAGAGAAATAAATATATTCCAGAGTGGATATTCCACAAATAATGCAAAGTCTCGTGTGCTGAAATTTGACATAGGACATAATTTCCAGTAAAAATTCTGTGTATAAGATTAGGCACAGAGAAAGCAAATTCTCTCTCTCTCTCTCTCTCTCTCTCTCTCTCTCTCTCTTTGTATGTATGTATTTGGTCAAACACTGTTTCCTGAATGACTGAGTCTTCTCTGATGGATCTCATAAACAAATGTCATTTTATATATGAAATTATGTATTACACAGCTGTTCCAAAGTGGCAGACTGGTTCTTTCTTTTTCTTTTTTTTTTTTTTTTGAATAAAATCTGATTTTAATCATCACACTTATGATTAAAATTTCAAAACAGGACTTTATATAGTTTTGGAAAAATCCTCCTCGATTAAGATTTACAGAGCAAGACATTGCCTGTGTTCTGTTGCCAACACAAGAAACTTCCACATGGTCAGAAATCATGTAGCCTTATTGAGAATGTAGTAGCATCCACATGCTTTAATGGGCATCTACCAGACCTCAACAGCAATGCTTATAAACTGAGTATAGTTTAGGAAATATTATTACTATAAAATACACAGACACAGACTCAGAAAGACAGACAGACAGACAGACACACACACACGCGCACACACAAATATATAAAAAGGACTATATACAAAAAAATATTGCAAAACCAGAGTGTTTTTCCTAGTTGCAGCAGTGAGTTGTGGCTGCTTTTCATGGCTAGTGACAAAATGGCAAGGAGGACTATGAATCACATTAGGAGATGGAGAAACAGAGGCACTGTGAAACAGATTTTTTTTCTCAGGCCCTTCACAAACCGATGGAAGATCTGAGAACAGTCTGTTTAAAAGCTTACATAAAACAGCTGTGGGCCAAAACATGCCCTGTGTTCAAACCCCAAATCAGCAGGACTTTATTTTGTTCTATAGAATCTGGATATATTTTTCAACTGATTTGAGGCTTCATGGTCAGAAAAGACAAAGTTATTAAACAGTATAAATGTAATCAAAATAAAGTTTGAGGTGCTGAATTTACCTTTAAATCATTCTCTCTCCTGCTACAGGCTTGAGATACTATAGGCTTGAGAAAGGTATTACAACAGTGACAGGGAGTCTTCCCTAACCAAGCCCCTACCTTGGGGCATAATTCCTTGCGAAGCTATTTATAGGAATATGATCTGTGGCAGAACATCAGTCCCAGATACTATACAATATACTTAGCAAATAATCTGAGAAAATCCATTATTATGGTAGTTGTATTCTGGGAGTATAACTAAGTGCGTGCACATTCCAGTGTGATAATAAAAATGCACATTAATGTTGGGTTGTCAGCAGTGTGCAAAAAGGTTACCAACATCATGAAAGAGAATAAAGGTCATCTTTCATTTGCACAAGTTGATTTTAATTAATCTGATTAATTTGCATATCCTGTTGTTTCTGGCAATAATGAATACTGAATTGTGCCAAACATATACCATGAATCTGATAGAGAAACCTTTGGCAGCTTTGCACTCAATGATTCACAGCAACATGCTAAACCCTAACAACTGTTCCTTCTGTGATGCTATACTGCAAACTAGAAAGATAAATTGCAATTTAACCAGGCTGGATAAATGAGCCCATTACCAAGGGTTTAGTTCACTGTCATTCTGAGATGACAGTTAAATAAAAGATCTGTACTTTACTTGGTATTACAAATAAGTCATCATTCCAGAATTTTTCAAACAGACGTCCCTTTGGAATTAATAATTTACTTTTTCCCATTATCTTGCCATGTCTGGGCAACATTCTGCTGGCTGCACTATCAGCAGGAACACAAACAAGCAAGATGCCTGTAGGAGTCCATTGCGAGGTCACAGAGAGCCATAAAACCACCCTTACAGTTTCCATGCTTGCATCACTTGCCTTCTTTGGTTCCTTTCTTTGTCTGCCTGGAAGGGTTGCTTGGGTAGAAGTCACACGCTACAATTGACAAATCACATAAGGACAGCTTTGAAAAATGGGTGCCACTGTGCCGTTGCCATCACGATATGCAGCATAGATATTTGGAAAATTCTTCTCATTCCCCTCATTTTCAACGTGTCAGCAACTGCTAAGCAGTTTGTATATGACCAGTCATGAAGGGTCCATGCTTTGTAGGAATCCCCTATGACAGGTTTATATGTTATCAGGGATTAAAAGAAATGCCTGAAGTTGTCCTCTGGAGGGAGCCTAAGTCTTGAGTCACGGGTTTGTTTGATTTTTTTCTTTAGTGAAACAGAGACCAATCTCTTCAATGAATTACCCAATTCCCAGAATGGTTTCTGGAATCAAAAAGAAAAAAACCTACTCTTAAACTGACTTCAGGCAGTGTTGGCTGACGGATATACGTCAGTTATTCAATGTCCAAGGCATCTATCAGTATACCCATCTCTCCATACCATGGACATTCACAGACCAAAAGCCACGACCAAAGCTGAGGGGTGAGTGAATTCTTCTGACGGGTCCAGAAAATTGCATAGTAGATCAGGAAAATCTGTGCCAGTACAGGAAGTTCTTCAAATGGAAGCCATTACCAGCAAATGCAGACATATAACATGCAGGTTTCCTTGAAGCAATCACTGTAAAATCTCTGAGCACTTACCACTATAATGAAACTCCCATAATTTTTATAGCTTTGTACAAGTCTTTTAGAAATCTTGGATGGTCATTTTAATCATTACTATTGAAAATTTTCCAAAGGAGAATTACCATTTGAACTGCTCAATCCTCCCACATCTTATGCACTGTCTTTTACAATGTTTCTCGGAATGTTCTTTACAACCTTTCACTCTGAACTATCTTTCTGGACCCCAGTGGGTAGCCGGGTTGACATCTGAGTTGCTGGCATTGGGAGAGTAACTGACCCTTTAACCTGTGCATCATTCCACAGCTGTAACAGAGAGCAGACTTGAAATTCACCTCCAGCGTGCTCTCCTGACTCACTATAAACAAATCAATCATCTGCTTGCCTTTTCCCTGAAATTACAGTCGCCCCTGAAAGAAAAGGAATCTGCATACATTAGATCTTTTTTGGAGCTTGGCTTTATTGCCCTGACAAGAACATACTATTTCTGGCTGTCACTTCTTGCACATTCAGCTGTAGATGGGTTTCCTAAAGGTCAAGTTATCTCATCTGAAAGAATATCAGTATGGATTGAAAAGAGCGTAAGAGCGTAGCTGGCGTAGCTCTCCAGTGAGACAGCAAGGCTGACTGAAGCAGAATTCAGAGGTCATTTTTCATGGTATCAAAAATATGCCAAATCAGAAACCTGCAAAGCAGTGACATGGTGCAAGTCATTAATCTTTATAGAACATTAGGAACTGGAATTAGGTACTGGTTCATGTGCCAGGTTCAGAAGGGCAATACAATAATTAGTGCTCAGCAGAAACCATGAATAGTCCCTTCTCTCATATTTCTTCGTGAATATCTGTAACAGGACATATGCTCAAGTGTACCTGCAAAAAAAAAAACCCTCTTCAGCAACCATGCTTCTTCAGTGCTCTGTATTCCCCAAGTCTCTACCTTTCCTTGCTTTTTGCAGAACTGCAAGGATACAGGGAAATCAATCCAAATCCTTACACAAGAACAGAAGAAGCTGAATACACATATTCAACTATGGTTAGCCAAAAGGAGGGATTTTTTTTTTCAAATCTTCAGCAAGTGCTGCCTGCAGGGCAGCATCCTAGTGGCAGTAGAAAGAGCAGCAGGTCATTCTTAAAAGTTGCTTGACACCTGAACTTGGTCTCACTGACTTCACGCATGAAAAGTAAATAAAATCTCTGTGCATCACCGCTACCTTTGTGATCTGAAAGGTGTCCTTGAGACATTGAGATGTACTGATCAAAGAATCATTTAAGAGACAGAGACAATCAGAGTTCAGCTCTATTCTATGCCCAGGCTCTAGGTGAGGTTTGTCTACTTGATACGTTTGCTGAACACCACAAGTAATTTGGATCATGCAACTCCCATCAGTGGAAAATGGCAGCTGCTGAGAGTGGTGTTTGTGAAGTGGGAGTAGAAAAGCCATGCTGAGGAAGGAAGGTGTGTAAAGCATTTTGTGCCA
This sequence comes from Falcunculus frontatus, assembly GCA_013398115.1. NCBI lineage: Eukaryota > Metazoa > Chordata > Aves > Passeriformes > Falcunculus > Falcunculus frontatus. The sequence continues at coordinate 750,798 of VZRV01002387.1, read as the reverse complement.
GCATTTGGTTCCCTCTACTGCTTTGTGTTGTTGTTCTGACAATTTCAGAGAACATTCAGTATAAAACATAAATATATGATTTCTAGATATAATGTTGTATAACATATAATTTTCACCCCTAAAACATTTTTTCTTGCTTTTTTTATTCCATGCAGTGATTGAAAAATGGTAGAACATATAGGAAATGCTTGCTTACTTAATTTTTTTTTCAGGAGTTCAGCAGTGATTCAGTGGTGGATTAGAATACAAAAAAAGGGAAGACAATGTCTCTTGAGCCAGGGATAACAAGTTGTCACTGCATGTGGTTCAACAGCAGTTGTGCTAAAAAGCAAACCCCAAGATTGTTATCAACACAGGAAAGGCTGCTTGAAAAGGGCAATACAGTGATATTTGAAATAACATCTCAGAACACTGTGTTTTAAGAAAAGAGTAAAACCGAAGTAATTTAATTATTTTTGTGTTACTATAAGAAAAGGTAAGGACATTGGCTCATACAGAACACAAACTCTCATTTTATCAGAGTTTATGTAGAAACCTAATCCAGAGATAAAGCTTCCTGAGTAGCAGCTGGTGTCTAGACTGCCTCTCCCCTCCCAGATTTTCCTGTTGAAATGCTGTAACCTTATTGATATAATTTCTCTTAAGCCTGATTTAATTCAGAGAAATGAAAAGAGAATGTTGGCAAGTTTAGCATTGCACAGATGAGTATGGCCCAGAGGTCAGTAGGCCTGAAGCTAAGCATGCATTAGCATACTTTTTTCTGAACTAAGGCTGATAAATCCTCCAAAATGGTTAATTTCCAACATTTGGATATTTTTACTGCATTGATAAACCTAAAATAGAGTTTATAACTTAAATGCCTGATAGCTACCAGGTCTGATCATGTTTTGCAACTTTCTATTTGCAAACAAGAAGAGAATATGGTTCTATTTGTGCAGCATCTGTGGAATAGCTGGTTTAATACAGATTTAATGTAAAGCTGCCTATTCATCCACAGACAAGAACTTTGCTATTTGTTATTCATCACTCTTTACCTTAAAATATGGGAATAAGAACAATACCTTATGAATTCAGTTATCTGTCAGATGCATGCAGCAGCCAATCGATCATGTTAAAACACTCATTAAAAAGGATTGAGTTCTTAACTCTGCGAAAATCCAATTTGAATAAGCAAATCTTTAACACAGGTTTGAAGGGATATGCCTTGTTTTCATGTTTCATATATTTCTGACAGGCATTTCTACCCTGTGCATGTAAAGCTTCTTTCTTACCCTCCTCAGAATAAACATTGCTGCACAAGTGCAGAGGCAACGAAGTCATCTGCAGGATATCAGGAAAAATTGCCCCTATTCTTCAGGGTGATCCAAAAGGGTATTTGCTCTATGGGACTGACTAACCAAATGGCTAAGGGCTGCCTGGAGGGTACTGGGTACTTCAGTGCTCATTGAGGCATATGGGTCTCAGTCTCCATTATCTTAATGCTGTTAGATTTGAATGCATCTTTAAAGAGAGGGGAGATACTCTCTTTAAAGCATCTTTAAAGAAAGCTTGGACCCTATGAGAAGATGGAGAATTTAGCACCCTTTAGAGTCGCCTTCCCTGCCATTTTCTTTTTCTGATTGTCACTTCAGCCTGAAAACAAGTTTATGCAGTTCCATATGGAGATCAATTTATGGAGTTAGAAATCTATAAAGAAAATTGCAGAAGGGCCAGGGGCTTCAGAGATCAGTAGAATCACAGCAGTGCTCCTGTATCACTCATGGCGTGGTGCAGCAGGGGGTGCCGTCACATGCAATCCAATTTCTTTGGAAAGATGATGGAAGACAGGTTTTATCACACGCATGCCACTTTACTTCTCAAATGCAAATATGGATCTCCATATTTTATAGCTTTGGTTTCTTTTAAAGTTTATTTTTTTATTCTCTCTCTCTCTCTCTCTCTCTCTCTGTACAGTTGTGCAGATATGCTGTCTGAGTAATTGCAAGAGTGGAGCTTTTGTTTGGAAGAGGGATCTAGATTATGCTGTGAGGCTTCCAGTGACACAACACACTGTGATCATTTCAGCAATTTCCATTTCCAGTTGTCACATGGAGAACTGCACTCTCCACATACACACCAAGTCAGAAACCTTGCATAGGGGTTGTCTGTTTTCACTCACAGCAAGGATGGGCAAATCTGTTCAGACAGATCTGGAAGAAGTGTTTATCAAAAAATGTCAGTCAGCTCTGCATATAGCCAGTTGGAAGGTAGAGTTTCATCTGGTCCTTCTGCTAGAATAGCTCGGGGACACCTCATAAATCAGAGGGAAGACAAGAGCTGTGTGCCTTGGATGGATCCAACGTGTTTTAACCATAGGCTGGGGCTAGAAATCTGAAGAAAATAGCACAAAGTGCTCTCAGAAAAAAATGGTGATGCTCTCAGAAAATTAAGTCATAAGAAACATCACACAAAATCTGTTCTTGTGACTTTTTCCATGGGATTTCTTAGGACAAAACCTTTTGAAAGCATGTATAACAGAGGAATTATATTGTAAATGAGTGGGAAGAATTTGTCTTCTAACAAACTGAGAATCCTTTCCTTGGCTTTCTTAGTAGCCTAGAACAAATTATCTGGGGCTTCATTTTCTTTCAGTAGAGCTGTTCCTCTCCTACAGCCAAAATAATCTATCTTCCTGGCTATAAGTATTGTGAGGAGGTTTAATGTGTATCTCTTCACTGATAAACAAATCTGTCTTCTCTGTAGGATCACGTACCCTCCTGATACGAGTCTTTTGTTTGAAAAGGAGGATGCTATTCATGGAACATACAACTCTCCGAAATAGCACTGTGGAGTAAAAGCTGACCTTGAAACCAGCAAGGACATTTGCAGCTTCCAGTAACGAGACAATACATGACAGATGAAGGGAGTACCTGGAAAAATGGCAGGATGGTGGAGGATGGTTCATTTGCTGTCTCTGTGGAGCAGTTGTTGAGGTCAGCAGCTCAGCTGAGTTCTGAGGAGGAGAGATGTGTGGAGGAATTCAAAAGCCCATTGACACTCACTGTGCCTGAAGAGAAGCCATTTTCTATTTGCCTGTGGCTGGAGTCCAGCTGAAGAAAGAATTGCTGATAAAAGGAAGCATTAAGTTACCTTCCTGGACCATCCATTTGCTGGTGCAGCATTGTTCTCAAAAAATAGACCAATTTCTGCTTTCTGCCACGACATAATTTTGGAGCTTGGATAACTTTGCTTTTCAAGGAATTACCTGTGGAAAAAAACCTTCAACCTTCTGACACAGCCAAATTTACACTGACTATTGTACAACTGTTTAGACTGCTGTACTGCTAAAGATCATCTGATTCCCTACTGCCCTTCACCCAGTGTACTGCTGTTTTGGCTGCTGATAGCACATGGTATCCATTGATACAGACACAATGACCCCAGACATTGACCAGCTCTGGAGCTGAGGCAGCCAGCACAGAAGACCCCTGGCTAACCTTTGGCTACAGCACACAGGTCAGTCCAATAGGAAGAAGATACCGAGCCTTCCCTTACCTGCTTCCCTTATTCTTCCCTCGAGGGCCATCATCAATACAGACCTGATGCACTGTGATCTGAGCAGCACTTGCCTTCTATTTTTTTCCCCTCTCAGGCGTATTTTTTATGTTAGTAATTCAGCTACATCATATACTGTCCTATTTCTGATTTCAGCTGCAGCCATAGAGAGGCAGAGGAACCCATTTTGTCAGTGTTGCAGAAGTACAGCTTCAGGATGCCCTGGAGGGCAGCCAGGGTGCTTCAGTGTGTCCGGGAAAGCCTTGAAGGATTAAGCCTTGTGGTATCCCAGTGCATGGTGGGGAGGTTGAAACTAGATGATCTTTAAGGTCCCTTGCAACCCAAACCATTCTATGATTCTATGATTCTATGATTCTATGATTCCATGATTCTATGATTAGAGTGGCAGACAGGGCTCCTGTTGAGGGCCCTGTGTCCCTGTTCTCCACTGCCTTTGAGTTCCAGACCTCAAATCACCAGGTGAATAAAACCCAACATGTATCCCATGGAGCTGAGAGTGCTTCTACTTCTTGGGGACACATGGTGATTTGCAATGCAGTGAAGACACATGAATTAATATCTTTCTGAAAAGCTTAAGCTGGCTGTGATTGTGTGTCACTTTTCAACTACATTTTGAGGGGGGCTGATGACTTTCCTTGTCCATGTCTCTGACAGGTAGACCCCCAACAGGATCTGAGCTGATCCAGGAGGAACACGCACAAACTCAGCTGTCATTTGACTCCACATCCTATTACCATTTCCAGCATTATCTGCTATCTGCCTTCCCTTCTACCTTACGTATTAAAGAAGATAACTCAGCACTGCTGGAATAAATATAGCACACAACTCTCCTATCAGGGTACTTACTTCATTAGTCAAAGAAAAAAATGATTCTCATAGTTTTTCTCCTTGTAGTTTTCCTGAAAGGTGCTTTTTTATTCCTGCTGGAGGCCTTGTCTGTGTAGTCAGCCATAGCACAGATTGTATAAACCACTATTTGAGGTCTCTGTAAGTAACCCTACCAGCAGCATTACTTACTTTGGAAGAAGAAATGGATGATACCAGAAGGACTGAGACCTGAATTTTCAGATATGTTAAAAATAACTTTTGCAGTTCTCGTACTGGCTTATATTGCAGTGGGCTGGCCATTGCTGGGTTAACAGTTCAAATTTATGATCTTAGAAGTATTTTCCAAGATAAAAAATTTTATGATTTTATGAATGGTGCATAGCCCTTCCACACAAGGTTTAGCACAGAGGAGAGCCACTTGATCTTGGACTGAGTCAGCCAAAAGTGAATTTTGGAAGAAGCAGTGAGGTTTTGCAGTCAGGCAACAATCTCAGTTATTGCTAAATGTGTCTGTTTCTTGTCAGAACACATCTAGGCAAGCTGCTGAAGGGGTGACTCTTGCCTGCAGTTTCTACTGTCTCTGATCTCCATTCATTGCACGTCAGGACCACAGGCCACATGGCCAATCTGGGCTGCAATGGGCTCTGTACACTTGACCCCATTCCTCCATTTCTACCCTCAGGAGAACATGGATAAAAGGCCCTTCTTTAACCTGGTGGCTGGCTTAGCTGCTGAATACTGCTGTGGGTGTACATCAAAAGGAAAACCTTTGCAAGTGCAGTTTATTTTGAATATTTCAAATTTTAACAAAGTTTAAATGGACACTGCGTCTTGGTCACGTGATCTCCTTTTTGTTTCTTTCTTTAGAAAAAGTTAGCCTGAAATATTTATTTTGGTCTTTTGTTTTAAATTATTTGTATTCCAGTTTCCTTTCCCACCAGAAGTACAGACACAGTCTAGTCTCTTTTCCCCAGAGGACTCTACGGATAACCGAAAAACACAAGTTTTTATCATCAGAAGAACAAAAGCAGTGCAGAGTGCAAAGTGAGAAAGAGGACATGGATTTCTAGCCAGGTTACTTAAAACTCTTCTCCTTGTCTCTTTTTAAACTCTTAATTAATTTGAGCACCTGTTAGACACTCAAGTCTTGAGAAAACTCCACAGACAAGTTTCTCAATCCCCTAGCAAGGCATTAAAAAATTGAAGAAGGCAGGAGATTATATCTCAGAAATAAGAAATGAACAGTAAGCACAAATCTTTAGGGGAAAAAAGAAAAATCAAGTTTTTCACTTCTTTGTGCAAAAGCAAGCTGAAAGAAAGCATATGTCTTCATGTGTCTATCCAGCACTGAATGACATGAAGTAAGACATTGGAGGCCAGAAAGCTTGTTAAACAAACCTTAATATGGAATGGATCTTGATTTTAACAAAATAATTATGATTAACATTGCTGATCAGGAGGAGTGGAAGGTGCTTCCTCCACGAAAGATTACTGTAGTATATTCCAAGTGGTAATGTCAACATTTAATCAGAATTTCCAAAGGATCACTTCATAGAAAAACACTAAGTAAGAAACAGGTTGCTGCAAAACTGATTCATATGATTTCTCTTGCCCAATGTCGTTAAAGTGTAATTTATGATCAGTGGCCTGCATATCGTAGCTTAAATTACTGCACTCTCTTTCAAATAATAAGTATTAGGGTCACCTTTCTCCTGTACTGAAAGGGGCTGTCTCTGTTTGGATGGCTGATTCCTGAGCCAAAACCAGAGAATTTTCTTGATGCTAATGGAAGAGGGCAGAAGATAGCATGTGAATCCAATTTTGAGGATAATGAGTCTGCTTTCCACTTTCCAGAGCTGGCAGGCTGTTTTCAGATAGAGCTGTAACAGCATATTTTCCTCATTCTCTGCCCTTTCCAGAGGTTGTTTGACCTGGTATACACTTGTCAAATGGTGCAGATTGCCAGAGAGCTGAGACGTACCCAGGGTGTCGGAAAAGGTATCAGGTGGATTTTTCTCTCACAGTAGATAATGTTACCAGGATTGTTTGGGACTCCAGACAGAAAAGTACATGACTGTAAGAAGAGTCAAAGAAGGCTGGATCTGAAATGGTGATGACTGTAGGTGATATCAGGCAACCAGTAGAAAGAAGGTGCAGAAATACTTTGAAGCTCAAATACTTGTTACTTTTCTCACTCTCCGTGAAGTTTTTGTGTCAGGAATTTAGACGTCATTCTCTGGCAAAACTAAGAGTCAGGGGTGTTTTCTACACAGATGGATGCAACCCCCATCCCAGCCTTTGCTTCTCTCTATTGTCCCTTTGGTCAAGTTTAAAAGTCAGAATAAATGATCTGAGGGTGGAGATACAGCTGCTAGGGCCTATAATTTGGCCTCATATGAGCACATGGCTTCTGGAGTAAACTGCTACTAAGTTACAGACAGGATAGAAGAGGAAAAAAACAAACTGAAGAAGATTAAATACAGCTTGAGTCTTATTCCTGTCCCACAGCCAGTTTCAGGGAATGTTTATCATGTGCATTTTTGAGGTAAATTCTGCATTCATATTTATCTTGTTGCCAGTTCATATTCTGTCACAACATAGTGCCCCATGTGGAAACCATGTCCTATTTTTATGCAATTTATAGTATCTCTCTGAGATTAGTCTAGCAAACTGCCAGGTTTGCAGGGATGAAACTACTGTATTAGAATAACTTAAGAGAAAAGCTAGAAATTCACATAACAAGCTCTCACAATTGGCTCTGTGAATTACTTACCCTAAATGTCCCAGCATGTACTTGTGCTAAATTATCAGCTGTACCTTTCATTTAGTTATAACTGAGGTGCCACAGTGTTTATCAGGGCCTGCTGGTGAAAGAAAATTTTGAGCCTTGAAAACATTTATAAACAGAGATGGTTAAAAAAAGATTGTTCAAAAGCCCTGTGTTTGGCAGGCTACTCGTCTTGAAAGTCAGGAAGCACCGATATCTCCGTCCTGCAGTTCCAACTTAGATACAAAAACTGAGAGAATGTCAAAAATGAAGTACCAAACCAGCCATAATTTTATGAAGAGAGCCCTCGCTAACCAGGATATATCCTTGTGCTCACCACTGCTGAAGATCGGATACACAAACCTTGGACAGGTTCTGTTCTCTTGCTTCACAGGGAGAGGTGTCTGTCTTCATGGGAGGTGTGGTCTCTGATCTAGGAGTAGTTTCTACACTTGCTAGCACTGGACTGAAGGATGAAGGAAACATCTAATGTCTCTTCTCTTTGTGGTGTAATGCACAGTGCTCTGGAAAATTTTGCTGAGGTCAGCTCTGTGATAACCACGCCTGTGTAAATGGACATCCCGTGGAGAGTCATAGGCGTCTGTGTTTTAATGAAGGACTAGAAATATGAGAAGCTGAGAACCTTCATATCTGAAGTTCTTGTAAGTGTTGCTGAGCTCAGTCTCAGTGGTAGAGCCAGGAATGATAGCAGCAAAGCTGTTGGGATGAATTCTAAAGAATTTCAGAAAAAAAAAAAAAAGAAATGGAACATTTTAGAAAGAGCTGCTAAAATTAGGTGTCTAACGGAGTCCACCTCCTCTCATGGTTCATAATTGTGCTCTGAAGGCAGTACAAATTTTCCTTCTTTGTTTAACAATCATTAATACTAAAACTGAGATCATATTGCAGTCATGCTTCTGAATCTCCCACCCAACTCCTTGTTTAATATCATAGGCAGGGTTTCTGCCAGTGTTTTCTCAAGGGAGTAGCTCTGTTTAATGAAACAATTAAATTTAAATTTGTTTGGTGGCCTGAAAGTCCTCAACGGTATTTCAGGCTTATAAACACGGTGGGAAGAAAACGATTCCTGAGAAATGAGAATAGAGTCAAGTTGGGGATAAATATCTTAAATTGTAATCTCAGCCACAAATCCCATTTCAGGAGCAGAGAGCAGCCAGAAGAGGTCATGATCCAGCCTGACAAGGGATGAAATTGGCAGCACAAGCATGTTAAGCACACCCGCTGAAAGAAAAAAGATGCTGGCCTGAAGTGACAAAATCAGACAACAACTGATTTGGTAAAACAATCCGTAAAAGTTAGAGTTCCCTCTTAGGGTGAAAAGTTACCAAGATAAAATGTCCTGTGCTCAGTTACTCACACTTTAGTAACATGGGTAGCAGTCAGGTATAAAATAAATAGCAGTCAGTTATAAAATAAATAGCATATAAGAATTAAACAAAATAATTTCTAGCAGAAGTAAGTAAAAGCTTTTCATTCTGATTGACATGAATATTATGGACTGCTTATGGGTTTGAATGCCAGTAATATTATAGGTGTTTTAAGGTAAGGATCACTTCTGGACCCAGTGTCCCATTTACTATCACAGTAGCATCAACGTAGAAAAACAGTTGTGTAGTTTGGGAGCTAAGCCTGATCACGGTGTAAGGGAAGCCTTATGGAAACTGTGCTAGCACATCTTAACAAGTGGGTAACAAGGTATTTAAATGTGTCTGAGATCCGGTTATGAGTGGCCAGCACAACAGGAGTATTTATTCTGAGAGGTCAGATACTGAGATGGTCAAATCATCCCCAGAGAAGGCCAGCTTGGCCTGGAAGTGTTTTTCTGAGTCTGAAAGGTGCTCAAGCACCGTTACACATTTTTGCTTGTACTTCCTCCACTGACACTTCTGAGTTCTTCATCACCTTCAGGGTTTTATGCTTCTTCTCAGCATTGCAACACCAGGCAGCTAAATTTGGAGTTAAACTATTTTTGAACATCGGTTTTTAGAAGACACTTTGTCAATGTCTAGCTAGTTTTTGTTTTGTCTTTTTCTTTTCAACAGAAAGTTTAATAGCATATACCAATGAAATGACACTGATTTTGTTCTCCTTTACACTGTGTCCTATACCTGGCTTTCCCTTGCTAGTAATACCTTGTTCTTATCTATAAAAAGTTCCCTACCAAGGTTTCTCCTTGCCCTGATTCAAAGGAGCACCACGTTTTTCTGTTCTACATGGCCTGAATGACTTCATTGACAGCTATTTTTCCTCATATAGGCTCAGTGGTCTAATTTGCCTGTTCAATGGAAAGGACAGCCAGGTACAAACAGAAAGAAAAATTTGCTCTTTTTTTTTGGACATATTTCAGCCCATGCAAAGGACAGGAGAGTGAGGTAGTCTTGCTCTCACTGCAGCTCCACTGATATACTTCTGATGATCATCATCAGTGTGTGTGGAGAGATGAAGCCCCAGCAAGAGCAGCTGTGAAAGTGTCTTGCCAATACAGTCCCTGCATAGATGGGAAATACAGTGAAAGAGACAAGATCTGACAGGAGATCCTTCTGTGAATTTGTGAGGAGTTTTTGTTTGCTTGGTTTGTTATGTTTTGTTTGTTTGTTTATTAACTGGTGAAACTTCTTTTTTTGAATGCAAATGTTCCTACTAAAAACTCAGTTAGGAAATGATGGACAGGTCTAGGACAGCAGTGATCCCTGTTTGGAAGGAGAAAAGACAATCTTGGCTAGTGAAAACAAGAGGCTTGGGGCAGGGAGGAGAAGCCTAGTGAGGGTGAAGAGCCATCAAAGATTTCCCAGATGGATCTGTCAGGGACAGGCTGCATGTGTTTGTCCTTCTGTACCTGCTTTCCTAAACGGGAGGCAGAGCACCCCCTTCCAGACACCCCTTGGTGCCTTCGGATGTGTCCTGTGTGTCACCTCTGAAGGGCAGTAGTACCCACAGATGGAGAGAGACATCCTTCTGTGCTCTCCTGGGAGTGCTCGAGCAGATTGTGTATTTCAGGGTGATTAGTTTTCATCCCAAATTGCAAACAACAGCTTTATGAGGTTACTCAAACAGTGGTTTATCCAGAGGAAATCTTGTGTAGCTTGTGACCTGACGGCATTGCGGCTGACTAAAATGGATTTTGAATGTTCACATATGGTGTTACCGAGTCTGGATTTTGTTGTCCAATGTAGTTTTATGTCAGTAGGCAGAGTGTTGAAAATATTTATTCCTCGCCCCACATGAAAACAAGAATCTTCTAGCTCCTCCCTTCCAGCTCATTACATTTATTTAAGCAGGGTGAGAAACATCACAAGGAGAATATTTTTTATTTATTTTACTCTATTTAAAAATGGATTTATGATAGTGGTGGTGGGCAAAGCCTAGCTGGCAGCTAAGCCCCCACCTTGTTGACTCCTCTGTCAGACAGGCGAGAGAATCTGAAGGGCAAAACTGTAAACAACTGGTGGATCAAGATCAAGACAGCTTAATAAGTGAAGGAAAGCTGCATGCACAGGAAAAGGGATTTGTTCTCTGCTTCCCACTGGCAAGCAGTTCCTGGAAAACAGGGCCTCAGCATGCACAATGGTTACTTGGGAAGGCAGGTCACATAACTTGAAACACCTATGACTTCCTCCTCCTCTCCCCAAAATGTATTGCTAAGCCCATTGTTGTAGTATGGGATACCCCTTCAGTCAGTTCAGGTCAGCTGTCCTGGCTGTGCCCTGTCCCTGCCAGGGTGCTGGCCACCTGAAGAGCAATTGTTCTTATCACTGAAGACTGAAGAAAAGAAGACATGAAGTAGCTCAGCCTTTTCCTCATCCTTTGTCACCATGTTTTCCCCCTGCTTTCAATAAAGGAGGGAGATTCTCCTTTGCCCTCCTTTTGTAGCTAATGTGTTTATAGAAACATTATTATGTTGTCTTTTACAGCAGTAGCCAGATGAAGTTCTAGCTGGGCTTTATCCCTTCTCATTTCCTCATGGCATAACCTCACAACAGCCTTGTAGACCTCCTGGGCTGCCTGCAGCTGCTTCCAATGGTCATAAACCACCTCTTTATTCCTGCATTCCAGCTTCTTGTGAGGCTTGTCCTCCATCTGTTGGAGTGGTTCCTGCTATAGTGCTTCCTATTAACTTACATCTCAAATTGTGGGTTATGACAATTAAAAGGTATGTTGAAGAGTAAGTTTTCTAGACATTTCGCAGGGTAAAATGTCTTGGTACTGGGGGTACCACCAGCCCTGACTGTTCCTGGTCACTCAGCTGGGTTCCCCCACCTCACCCATGGCTCAGAACCCATTTCAACCCCTCAGAATCCTCCCTCCCTGCTCACAGGAAGGCTTTCTTCCCCCACTTTCTTTTAGCTTTTGTTTCTTTTCTGCTTTCTATATCCAAACTGAGTTTCTTGCCCAAGCACAGATCTTAGAAATGAATCTTTCTAAACAACCACAATCAGAAATATTTCACAGTGAAATTATGATGTGTTTGCACTCACGAATACATTGACTAAAAGGCCAAGTTTCAAGAAAGGGAAAAAATGAATGGAACACAAAAGAGTCAGGAATAGTCTGTAGGCAGAAATATGGAACATGATTTAGGTGTAATTGTGAAAGTGGTTGCTCTAATGGAATATGGTGTGTGGGTATTAATAAAGGATGACCCCTAAGAAATAACTTACAAACAGTTGCTTTCTCCAGCATCATTGGTTTTGATAAAATTAGGAGTTTCAAGCTTTTTCTGTGTTCTAGACTGATTCTTGCTGCCTTAGTTGGGCTGAACATTTGCAGCACATTAAAATATTCCTTCTGCTAGAGCCTGAGTGAATGCTTGCACTCGGCAAATTCCCATTAGTACTAACATTTTAAGTACTCAGCATTTTGTTGCTGCAGTGAGTTTTCTCTGCCATGTTATATGTGTAGTTTTTCATGCCTGCTTTTTAAAGTCACAGTGTGAAGGGTCAGGCTATGTCAGGTTCAATCCCCAGTCAGATATGAGTGCTGCCGTACTTTCTGATGGCCTGACACCAGGAAGAAAAATGACCTCTCATTCATGTTTTTAAGCAGCTACCTTCAGATTGTTTAGAATGAGGCATTTGACGTCATAACACGGATATATAAGAGCTGGGTCAGGATTTAATTCCAAATTGCTTTTTTTTTTTCTTTTTCAGTACTGCTCACCAAAGTCCTTGGTTACTGTGATTATTGTTGCACACACTTTACATCTGGTGAGGAAATGTCCAAAATTCCAAGCCACCATTTCAATTAACAGGCAAAAAGATACCTCCCTTCCAGCATTTGCAGGAAAGTCTGATACAGAACTGGCTTGTAAACTGTATGCAAATGGACCTTCCAAACAGTTTTTTCAAATGAGAGTTTGGTGTTTTGACAGGGAGGTTGAGGGAGGTACTTTACTACTACACGCAAGTATACTTTTTTTTTCTCAGCCAAAGCTTAAGCAAACATCATATTTTAGAGGAATTTAGAAAGTAATGTGACCAAGTCATGTTTATTTCTCTGTGTACATTCCATTTCTCTTTTGAATGAACTGTTAAAGAAGGAATTGAACAAAGACATGACAATCTCTTCCTACTGATGACAAACAAACCTGAAGTAGAAGATATAATAAAATTGAAAAAGCAGGATGAAAGCAGGATGAATGAGAGCTCAGATTCTGGCAGCTTGAAGCCAGGATATACTCAAAATTTTAGAGCTGACGTAATTTGACAGCTCTGAAGAAATCCTAGGAGTATGTATGCACATTCAGCAAAAAAATATAGCCATGAACTCTATCTGTCTTGACAGGCTGCCACTTGAATGGATACTTGATTAATATTATCTTTATTCACAGTGCTGCTTGGCATGAGCAAATGAACTTCAAAATATAGAGCTAAATGCTTTCATAATTCACTGTTGCAGGAAGGATACAGTGCAAATGAGACCTGGAAAATTAGTCCTACATTAAACGCAATCCATCACTTTTCCAAAGGTTTGGCTTATTGGGGTATACAGGTAGACTTCTACGTTACAATAATCACTAGAACACATATTTTACATAAATGCAGCTTAAATGATTACTCATGCTAAAAAAAACATTTTATGAGTTTGCTGAGTAGGGGCTTTAGCTGAAAAAATACTCTTCTGTTTTGTGAACTCTAGGCCATTATTGATTATACTTTTATTTAGCCTTGATTACAATTCCTTAATAAATTAACTATCTCTTTAATGACTCAATCTAGAGGAAAGGATCCAGCACAAAAGCTGTTCTATCAGCAACCCATAATTTTGCAAAGAAAAAGGTTCTAGGAGTAAATTTTGAGGTACTTATTTTAATGTGTTTTCCTTGTATTACTTCCAACTTTCCTACTAGCAGTGTTTTGTTCCTGTTCCTAGGGATCCATTTAAAATATGAGGGATACTTCAGTTCCACTTTCCCTCTCGTAATTTTTGTTCCATAATTCAAACTGCTGTTATTTGGCTTGGCTTCTCCTGGAAGCCATCAATGCTGGGTTTTGTTGCAACCAGCATCATAATATTGGAAATACTGACCTTCTGGCATAAAAGAAAGGAAGGCCATCTGGGGTGTTTCTGTATTCTCTTGGGTGCAGGATGGCAGTCCCTCGGCATAATTGCAGCCGTGTGTGATTTGGAAAGAACTGTGCTAAGGCTTCTCAAGTCTATACTAGAAATTCAGCTCACAAAGGGCTTACGAATGGAGCAGTTTTTTCCCTCCTGGCCAAAAAATAGGGATATAGGTGAAAGCATGAACCAGTTCGTGAGAGGAACCAAAACCTGAAGATGGTGTTCCTTCAAGAAAGCATTCTCATTGTACTCTTGTGATTTTTACCTGGCAAGTCATGGGGCAGTACTCAGGTGCTTATGCATCAGTGTCCTTTGAGATGCCTTGGGGCACCTGATACATTCATAAGCAAGAGACCTGTACCCCTTTGGTCATAGTCCAGCTGGGACTAGGGAGACTTAATTGGCACAAGATGTCTTATGTCGATTTGGTATATTTCTGTATACATTACCTCTCAGTCGAGTACCCTGTGGTTGTTGTAAGGACAAAGCACAGAACAGAGAAGGGAAGTTCACATCATGTATTCTCAGAATGTACTGTAGATTAGAGAAGGTGTCCCACATCTCTGACACAGCCGCTAATATCATAACTCATGTTTTACATTGCATTTTGGGAGTGTGCCTTTCAGTAAATGAGTTGTTCTTACCACAGTTGCTCTGAAAACTTGCTCCTGGCCCTACATGAGTTGTGCTCTGGAGAAGAGGAAGCTTGAGCACATCAAGACATGGATATTTTGTGAGTGAGAACTCATGTAGATATGTTTGCCTTGGAAACCGGAAGGTGTTCTTTTGCACTTTAAGAAGGATTGTTAAAGGTGGAGATTGCTCATAGAGATGTTCCCTGAAAGCAAGAAAACTGTGCTACAGAAACTGAAGTGACTTAATTCATCCTTATTCATAAAAATACATTTAAACACAGTTTTCCTTACTGTTCCTTCTAATCCTCACACTGGCATGGAGTCAGAGGCAGACTGGTTATGATGAGGTTCTCTATTTAATAGAACCAACAGAAGGCACTGTTTAAAGAAAGAAGGCACTGCAGAAAAGCTCATGGTCAAAAAAGCACATTTTCTTTTTTTGTTTGCTTGTTTATTATTTTTCTATTGTTTTCCTATGTCATGCACAAGAAAATTCAAGAACATTTGTTTCATTTTTTATTCTGAGAACAGAAAAAGCTGTTGCAATTTTTGTTTGGACGTGCTAATTTTCCTTCCCAATCTAGGACAAGGTGGTTTGGAAATTGCCTTAATAGACGGCACTGGGAACTGTTCCCAACTAATGAACATTATTAAGTAGCCAGATCTAGTTCAGGATGATGACTTCGGTAATTCTGTGTACAGGAACATGCTGGTTTTGCTTTGCAGTATAATTAGTTTGTGCACCTGCTTTATTTTAAATGTAAGCCATATGCTTGGTTTATGAGAACCAAACATCTGCCATAGAGTTGCTAAAATATGTACCTTAAAATATGCTTCTGATTTGCTGCTATATATCTTAAAGGAAATAAACAAAAATGCATACTGATATTTTAGGACTGAGTT
The DNA here is from genome assembly GCA_013398115.1 of Falcunculus frontatus. Lineage (NCBI taxonomy): Eukaryota > Metazoa > Chordata > Aves > Passeriformes > Falcunculus > Falcunculus frontatus. The sequence continues at coordinate 735,531 of VZRV01002387.1, read as the reverse complement.
TATAGTTGCTCCTCATTTAATTCACAGCTCTTCTCAAGAACTGTACTTTTGACATGCATAAGTCACTTGGTCTAAAAATGCCTTTTATGCTTCTGAATCATCTTTCACGTATTAACCAGAAAGTTTGCTTCTCTCCCGGAGTGAGTAGTCTCATTAATATCTCTGCTTAATAGCACTGGGATTGAATCCTCTTGACCACTGCCTAATGAGGTTTACCCTTGAAAGATTTAAGCCCGGTTTATCTCCTGTCAATTTCTAACAGAGTAAGAGGCACTGATTGATGGAATGACCATTTAAAACTACATACGTATTTGGAAGCTGCCATAAATTTTCTTTTTGCAATGGTATTTGCAAGAAAAATACTAAAATAGACCATAGAATAGATGAACGTGAAGGTCAGACTGTTTTTTCTGCCGTAACAAAAAACTTAATACCCTAAGTGGTGATAGCTTTCACTAATGAGGAGAACTATTATCTTTGGTATTTCTGAATGGTGTATTAAGCTATCTGGAAGTTTTTACTTTATCTCTCCTGCTTACTGTGACTAGAAAATACAATTAATACATTTTATGATTAAATTGTCTAGTCCATGTAAAACTTAGCTGTACCACTTCTGCTTGTGTGTAAATCAGCAAGCCATCGAAAGAATAGTATTTTCAACATTGTTTTAAAATGGCAAACTAGAAAAACAAACAAAAACATGCCTGATGGCTTTTTGTCACTAAACAGCCCTTAGCCAATAACTGATTGCTCACAGAGAGTAAGAGCAAGAGGGTAAAGTTTGATCTCTCAGGACCCTAAAAGTCAGGGGTCCATGTTTTCCATGTCTTTTCTCTAAAGCATTGTAATCTCCAGTTAGTAGTGTGGTCTCCATCATACGTGTACCTACAGGCATGGCTGTTAAAAACAGCCTGGATTTCTTCTGGTCAGAGATGTATTTCATAGGAGGAATTAGTTTTAAAAATCATCTGCTTCCTGGACATAGTTTGGATAGCAGCACAGGACAACGTTGATTCAATTTCTTATGCATTCTCTTCTTGGGTTTGGGTGGGGTGTTTCTGAGGGTATGAGGGGAAGAGAGGGGAAATGAGGAGAAGATTAGATGTCTTTAAATAAGGCTATGAAAAATAACAATGACATTACTACAGTGAAGTATTCATCTTGCTCAGCAGACAACTGTATGGAACCATCTTCCATTAGAAAATGGAGATTGTTAAACAGAAGAATTTCACAGGGATTTAATTAACAATGTTATGAGAATAAATTTCCTTAAACTTCCTTTCCAATGGAAAAAGTATACTATTTTTTGTGGTGTGTGTTAACAGTAAACTTGAAAGACATGTCATATTTAACATAATTATATATGTATAATATGCCATTGTTGAAGTGTTTCAAAGTTTAAAAAAGAAAATTGATACTTAGGGCTGAGGGTATTCTGAGTTTCATGCTGTGGAAAATTTAGATTTTAATCACAAGAGTTGTTTTAGGAGAGAAGCAATGAACAGCTCTACATGTAAATAAAGTTCTGTAGCAGATGAGGTTGTTACCTAGCCTAACAAATAGTGTGTAACATTAGGATTCTACTCTGTTTGTGCTCAAATTCTTGGCAGTCTTCAAGAAAGGTATAAGCCAACACTTTTAAACTTGGAAGTCAGTGTTTCTTCGTAATATAATATTTTATGGTTCACAAAAGAGAGAAACTGAGACAGAACTCAAACCCAAGTTGTTCATTTTTCTGTCTTAATACCTTAGTGCGTGAACTAAAACATGGTTTAATTTTGTCTTATCCACTTGTCAAGGAAAAGGAAATGTTTAAGTTTGTGCCCTGTTTTTGAAAAAGCAGCTAGTAACTAGTACATGAGGGAGAAACCTTTTCATCTAAACAGATTTTCAGTGCTTATGTATGTTTGCAGAAAATAACATTTTTTTCCTAGCATCTGTCTGTAATGCCATCTGCTACTATGCTTCAGGCAGCTTTGATTGTGTAAACTCAGCTTTCCAGTTTGCCAAATGTAGTGACTTTGAAAATGTATCCCCATTCATCCTCTACTAAGACATTTGGTGCCTTCAGCAGACCCAGTGCAGAATGTACCAACCTCGTCTACAGTGAAAACATTTCTTGTTTCCTCACTTCTGCTTGTGCCTTCTCATGTGCCACAGCCACCAGGTCAAGCCTTAGGGACAGATAACAGTATTCTGTCTGTCATCACAAATTTGTATTTAATACACATCTATAGTGACTTTTAATTCCATTATTGGGTTAAGACCTTCATTCACGGTTTTTTAATATCTTATAACATTATTTGCTCACAGCTATTGAAAGACAAGTTAGTACCATAATAATGAGCAATGCTACTACCAACACACTCTTCTGTGTTTTGCTGACCTGAACCAAACCTTAAAGTCTTGTCATTTTCTGGACTGCTTGTGTAACCATCTCTTATGCAGTGCTTGTATAGTTATTTATCTATTCTTCCGTGGGGTGTAGTGGGACAAATCCTTCAAATCCTTTTTTTTTTCCCTTCTTCTTGAAAAGCTCCCACCTTAAACCATCCTCTTAGTTGTTTTAGCCCTTGTCATGGCTTTAGTCAACATAAGCTTCCTGGATTTTATTATATGATTGTAACAACGTGAAATAGCCGAGAAGGTCCTCAGAGACAAGTCAGAGAAGTCAGACAAAGGCTCAGCCATATCAACACCATTTTCCAAGAGACTTTCTGAATTTCATAGAGGCAAAGTTTGAAGAGATGGGTGGTGTCTGTTTTGTATTTTTTTCCCAGCTGCATTGGAAGAAACACATAGGATTCTGAAACACAAGAGCCCTTCTTGAGCTCTGAAGGAGGAGCAGCAACACACTTCAAACTAAGAGCAAACTGGTAACAATTGAGTTTAACTTAATTATGGTAATCCATATAAAACTGAGAGAAAAGGATGATTGGTACCTTTGGAGCAGAGAGAGATGTTAGCAAGGACATTGCTAATATTCTAATATTTTTAATCATTTTGACACAGCAAAAAGAAAACCAGGTAATTATCACCAGTGGAAGTGAGATGTTACCCAAGGTGAGAGTAGGAGTAAATATTAGTGTGCCAAAATAATCTCTATGTGTGATTTTGAGTATCCATTAGAATGATGAACCGAGTTTCCAGTGTCATCCTTTGGGTTTCAATCCTTGAGACTCAGGACTGAACCATCCTAGAGGTGGGCCGGTTGTTTTGAGAAGCACCTTCTCCCATGGACAGCCATGTGACTCTGCCCTTCACTGATCACAGGAGCTCATCAATGTGAGTGCAACACCCCTGTTACAAGGACTGAGAAAGATGTGTTAGACCAAAGAGAGCATGTGAAGTGTCCCACTTGGCTTTCTTGAGATGTCTTGTGCTGTGATCAATACTGATCTCCATTTGAGTCCCAGTGCTCTGGATGAACTGGATTGCAGACCCTTAGAGACACAAACGCTGTTTTGTCCTGTCTATAAACTTCTCTCAGAGGAATTGCATGCCTCTGTGAAACCTGTGCAAGGAGCTTGCTCATCCTTCCAGGACCAGAATACATGAATGTATGAGTTGGAGACTGTACCAGCAGAACCAGGTTTCACCTGAAGTCCTTGCAAATGAGCACAGAGTTTTTAACCTGGGTGGGAAGAACCTGGAGGTGCACTCCTGCAAAACCTAGCAAGATATCCTTGTATCCTTGTACCTTTCTAGCCAGTGTGGAACACATGAGTGTCTTTATTCACAGTATGCAGCAAGTCTGGGGCTAGACTCTTGCAGGTATTACGCAAATGCCTGGGTAATATTTTCACTAAAAGAGCTTCTCAAGAATTATGTGAACCACAAGACAGCTTGTTATGGCAAACACAATGTATTCAAGACTTTCTTCTGCTTCATCACACAATTAAAAAAAGAACTTGATATATTCCTATGTCAGAGAAGGCCTGATTCATGCATTTTAAATTGCTACAGTGAAAAATGGTGGAGAAAATGCAGAAGTGAACAAAGCTGTGGGAGTTGGTGGAATCAATGCATAGATCAGAGAGTAGAAAAGCTCATTAAATTCTGATGAGTGAACATGGTTTTAAATGCAGATATTTTAAACCTCATTAAAGTACAAATTTTCAGTTTTTGAGACCAAAGCAAAATAAAGAAATATATACTAAAGCCAAATGGATCATTTATTGGAAGTCGGTAATATATTCTATGGAAAAGGTAAGTTTTCAGAAATTTGCCATTTGAAAGTGATTGTGAGGTGAAGGGTCAAAAATGAACAACACTGGAATTCTTGCTAGCACCAAGAATTAAGGAAGCTGGGGCTGATGTCTCTTCAAACCAGCTGCTCTTGGGATGAATAGAGCTGGGTGTCTTAGAACATGAAAGTAAATACAGAGGAAAAGGCACAAGAAGTTCTCATCAAATGAAGCTGGATGTGTTCTTCAGAGGTGACTGTATGGCCTGAGACAGTTGAGTGAAAGGAATGGTAATCTCACTTAGCGGAAGAATTAAATTCCCTCTGAAAGTGATGACAGTGCTCTTACTCTACATAGCAACAGGTGGACTAAATGTGATGATTTTTGGCCTGGAGGATCCTAGTCTTGCCCTAAACTATGTAGAGAAAATGAAGTAGTGTGGAATAACTACGTGTTAATGTTCTAATTTTAATAAGCCATCCTATAGTCTGTTAAACTACCACAGCTAGTAGAGGCTTTACAGTCACCTGCAGAAGCCATGTAGAAGTCCTTAGTCCCTCTCAGGTTCTACAGAGAAAGGAGCTGTCCCCATGTATGCAGAATATTAGTAACATGTCTGTCTTTCACTGAGTATGAAAAGCATGGACAAAAACTGCCCACATCCATATACATGCCTGGATGGCATGCTGCAGTCTATGGCTTATGGCAGAGGAGACAAGGTGGCAGTGATTAATTTCCTGGAACAGAATGCCTGGGTACTTAGTAGAGCACACAGGTACACATTTGGACTTTTAATAACAATAGCTGGCAACAGGAGGGGTGAGAGACCTTGGCTGGGATGGAGGACGCTGGTCCAGGTCAATTTCGCTTTAAGTGTGCAGAAAATTCCTGGAGTTGTGGAGCAATACTTGGCTTTGTTGCTAGGGAAGTAAAGGCTTAGAAGGACTTACGGGACTAAGCAAGGCCCCAGTAGCTTTAGTACCTCCAGGGAAACCAGACACGTGGGAGCTCCAGTTTATCTGAGAGTTGTGCTCAGCAGCTGCACACTTAATTCACTGAATGAATAGATTTCCTGTGGGTATTGTTTACTTGGTTTTTTGTTTGGGTTTTCTTTTTTTTTGGTGATTTTTTGGTTTTTTGTTTTGTTTTTTTTTTTTTTTTTTGAGAAAAGCTTAACTTCTAGGGTTAAAAGAGGCCAGGCACTCAAAAAAGCAATATGGTGATTCTCTGTGATTCCAGAAAATGATGGCATGTTTCTTTGGAGTCTTTCACATGGGATTGGGGTAGTGGTGGGACAGGTAGGGATGACAGTATATAAATTTGTAAAATATTTTTTTCACACTGGGATTGAAGATTCTGAATGAAAATGAGAGATAAAATAATCAGGGATAAAATCAGCCCTGAAAAAACAGACTGAAACCATACAATAAAGAGGTCAGATTTGCATTATTGGGGAAATAAGGAAAGCCAATGTCTGAAAACAGCTAAACAGCATTTATCTATGCAAGAGAATAAGTATTCTTATCTGGCTATGAAATTGATAGATTATTCTTTTCAAGCATTAAAGGCATAAGGAAAACGGGAGGAAAAACCCAGGACCATGGATATCTCAGATCAGAGCCACCATTCACACAACATCATTGGGATAATTCACCTTCTTGATCTCATCAGACTGTCACAAAGCATCGCGAATTATGTTGGAAGTGAAGGAGCAGACGGAGTCACAAACAGAGCTGGCAGTTGGACCTCTGGTCATTTTATGATGCATGTGAGCTGCACTTTAATTCTCGTTCCTAAAGGCTTTTTTTTTCATCAGATATGGACTTTTTAAAATGGGAAAAGCAAGACATAATTTTCTCAAAGTTACTGGTTTCTTTCTTCTGTGCTCAGACTTCCCCTACTCCTGTGCTTTTTATTATCCCATTACTGTTTTAAAGAATAACATCTCTTCCTCACAACAACAACCTAGAAGATAGCCAAGAACTGAAAAGGCTTTCAGATTAACACAGGCTGGTAAAGGTGTTGTGTGAATAATGGACAGCAGATGTTCTGTGAACCCTTTAGTACTTACTAATCATTGACACCTGCAGAAAACTGTCCTTGTCATTGAAGATTAGGTTGCCCCTTCCAATGCTGAGTTCCTGTGAGTGTTACTGGGATGTAGCTCATTACACTAGAGAAAATATCTTGTACAGACAAATATTTTAATGCCTGTTACCAAAATTTCTCTGTATCATTCCTTTCCTTCTACAGAAGAATTTCTATTTCCAAATTATATTAAAAAAAGGAAATTCTTGGTGGATTTTACTGGAGTTGCTAAAATATAATCATATTAACTATGGTTAATTCATAGCTAACTATCATTTCTTTCATCACTTATGATAATTTAGAATGAAAAGATATCATTTTTTTTCAAACTGAAACATTCTTTGGATTGCCCAGTATGGCAGATTATAGGATTTAATAGTATTCAACTGCCATCAGATTGAATTCTCCCACTTACTTCTTCTTAAAACAGGCTCTCTTTCTCCAACATTGAATAACTTAAATGATTTCCCTTGACATCAAACCTAGATAAGTCAGATGTGAGAACAAAGAAGAGACCTCCTGGCTAACTGCAAGTAGCCCATGTCCTGCTGTTGAGCATTTATCAGGACCATTGAAAGTGTGTCAAGTAAGTGTTAGTTCATTGCCTAATTTTATTCCAGGTAAAAGTTTCCATTGAAACAAACCACTGCATTAAATGAAACTATTTTATACCATTGTGTTCAGGATTGTCTATATCATATTTTTTAAATGTCTGCAATATAAAATACTCTAAAACCCTTTCTAGATTTAAAGGTCATCTTTGATGGCCTTTATTTGAGATGTGACATGTTGGAGATATGTATGTGCTCAGCACACTTAAAAAAAGAAAAGCAGAGAGATAAAATTATCAGCTAACTATGGATCTGTGAGGCTGCTGCTTTTGTCTTTAGTGAAAGTGAGAGAATACTGAGGATTGTGTCATTTATACCAATCAAGAATGATCTCTACCTGCCAAGAAGTGGGTTAGCTGCAATATAAAATGGTTTTCACATTTTCCTCTGGATTCAGGTAGAATTGACTTGTTTAAGGCTTAAATATGAGCTAATCAAATGGGCAGAAAAAACCCCCAACATTTGATAACACTGTTGTGCAGCATTGAGCTATGTAACTTCTACAGCTGCTGAGTTTTATGTGATATGTTGGGTAAAAACTTAAGTTTAAATTAGATCCAAGTTTCCTAGCCCATAAACTGTTTCCAATGTCAGTTAAAAGCAGGTGTCTAGGGAAGAGTGCAAGAAAATGCGTGCACGTAACACTTTGCCCCTTATTCTCCTGCCATCATTGTGTAGATCTCTGTCATATTCCCTTCAGCCATACCTTTACTATGCTGAAGAGATCTAATTTACAAAGTCATTCTTCATGTAGAAGCCATTGTTTATATTTCTGATCACTCTTCTTGCCCTTCTTCAGCTCATCTCTAATTATATTCTATAACTTTTCATATACAAGGAGCAAGACTGCATTAAGCAAACAATGCATTACATAGGGGCATAATAAAGTTATTTTTTTTCCCCCTTCTTCTATTCCTTTCCTAATTAATTTGAATACTGACCTGCTGTTTTGGTAGGTATTGAACCAAAGTTTTCTTTGAATTGTCTATGATAAAGTCAAGATTTTTCTTCTGTGTTATAACAGACATCCCAGAGCCCATCATTTCAAACACTGAGTTTTGCATCTCCCGAATATAGAGTGAAATATACTCGATTTAATCTGACCTTTTATTTACATTCACTTGACTTTACAATGTTCTGCCAATCTGGACAGCTCTAACACATATCTTAGGAGATGCTGTTCAGTCTTTGTAAACTCCAGTTTAGGTCCAGTGAACTTCTTTTGTTGCACTGTTCATGTTTACAGGTATCTGGAGTGCTTTATGCTATTTGCTCGTTTCCATGCTTGTACCTAGGCTCAGGAATGGTATAAACCTTTAGGTGCCCTGAGTGAATGAAAATACTCTTGGTTTCAATACATCTGGGCATCAATAGGCCCTTAACCAGTAACAGTTTGTCCTGCAACAGGTTTTAATATCCATTACCGTATCTATCACAGGAAGGTAAGACAGGAACATAACTTTCCAAATGGCTAATCAACATGATCATGTGTTTCAGCCTTAAATATTCATTAATATCTTCCTCTTGTTTCTTTAAAGTTTTGACATTTACTTAAGTAATTACTGTCACCTCTAAATGGCTGCCCATATTTTGTCCTTCACCAGTATTATTCATGCCTTTGTTTCATCTTAGCTCTTTGAGCCAGCCTTTATCATGTCTGCCAGGTGTACTGTGCACACATATTTTGAATTAATCTCCCTATTCTGTCAGAATGTAAGGAAGTTCATTTATTCAAAGGAGAAGGGATGAAGGAAGGGAATTCAGCCTGAGATACCCTGGTCTTGGCTGTCTTTGCGAGTTACTTACACTGGGCAAAATGCTGCTTTCCATGTGAATAGTTTCAGTGCAAGCAAAGACAGTGTCAGGCATAAGTAGCCTCAAGTCAAATCCTTTGCCATCAACATGCCTGAAAACAAGCTGATTAATTCTTCAAACTCTTTGATTCCAAGAGGTTTGCTGCACTGCACACACTTCCATCGTGTAAAATCTCATAGCAATATCCTTTCCCATCATGAGAGAGATGGCAACCCTGATTCAGCAGCTGGGCACTTTGCTCTGCAACCCGTCTCATACTTGCATAAGTAAATGCTTCCTGAGAGTTTAGTGTGGCTTTCCACAGCTAGGCAAGTAGATTTACAGGTATAAAATGACGTGAACAGCAGTGCAGTTGCATGAGCCTTCTTCTTTGTGGAGTTGGTTGGTCTGACCCTGCTTTGGAAGGCTGAGTAGCTGGGAAAGTTTGGGGTGTGATGTGGTGTTGCTTGAACATCTCACTGATGGGCTGGGGACTCAGGCCTGGTACATAAGTGTTAATCCATCAATATTCACATAGAAACAATCAAGAATGCAGGATAACTTGGCAAGGACCTAAAAGAAAACTGGAACGTCTTCTCTTTCAAGTCAGGCTCATCTGGACTCGGTGTGACTCCTTCCAGGTGATTTGGAAGCACCTGGCTCTTGAATTAGAACAAAGAGTGTCTCTGAGTGACAATTTTCCACTTGGAAATGAGAGGCAAAAAGGAATCAGGAGGAAAGTAATTATGAGTGTGTGCTGAATAAACCAAAGTTGCTACTTAAATTTAAAAAATGTTGAAGAAATACATGAAGCGAAACTGCTCACACAAATTGGTGAAGACAGTCCTGAGTAGATTTTGCCAGTGCACAGTGGGGGCTGTGTAAGAACTCTTAGATCCTCCTGAGATGGGAGTTCTGTGGGAATGCTTTGAAGGCAGATAATGAATACAGTCAGGAAGAAGCAACTGGGAGATGCTAGGAAAAGCCCACTGAGTGCTGAGAAGAATCACACCAGATATCCATCATCACAGGCTCTGTCTTTGATGTGTACTTTGGTACAAAGCTTTGGGAGAGAAGAAAATATAACTAAAGAATTCAAAAAAGGAAGTGTAAGTTAGCCACTACAAAGTTCATCACTTCTGTCGTCAGCTGATATAAATGGCTGCTATGCCAATAGGTGTCCCTAAAGGTATAGTGATTTGATCCATCATGTCTTTTTTGAATTTAATTGTAGTTTAACTTCAAGCTCAAGGAGAATTTCAACCGGAGAAACAAACAAAAATTGTTTAAATATTTTTTTTAAAAGAGTTGTTTTTAAAATCAAAAGAATATTGCAATTGCATTAAAAATACAGAAAGGGAATAACAGTTTGATTTCTTTTGTGTTACAATGGCTGAATGGTGTCTGTAGGTGTATGTCCTATTTGCCTACTGGGTACCTTCAAAAATCTCTTGGTAACTACTGAAGAAAATATACTTATTACAGTATTTACTGAAAGGACTTTTGGTTCTTAGCTTGTAATTTCAGAGAAAATCACTCATAATCTTTTCTGTTTTGTTTTCCCTTTCTGTAGATACATGTTATTATTTTTCTTCTGCCATAAGTATTTAGTGAAAATGAAACTTACTTGCTCAAACATTCTCTTAAAGCAAATTTAAATTCTTTCTCCATAAACAATTTTCTCATCAGATAGTCATCAGACTTGGCACCTCTCTTTCCTGAAACATTACGATCTGTTAACTTATAAACCAGTCCCTGTGGCTCAGGCATGCTCTGAGCTCTGGGTTTATTTGCCAAACAGACAAAACACAGATTTCCTTCCCTGTGCTGTAGAGTTCATATCAGATAGTGCAGTAGGTTAACATTTTCTGTGCAAGAGGAAAGAAAGAGTTGGGGTTTTTTTATTATTTTACTGCTCTTTGCTGAGGAATGCAACTCCTGCCATCTTCAAAGGATCAAGACAATTTGTAAGTTAATAGACCAGACATTACTGCACTAAAGCAATTTCAATTTGAGTTTATGGAAGTAAGCTGTAGTGGCAGGTTTATAAACCAAGAGATCATAAGGTTGCAGAGAACCGAGGTTGCAAGGTTGATGTTTCTGTGCTGAGAAAATTGCTCAGCTTTCATAGGAACTGACAGATATTATAGCTGTGACACCATTGTTTCTTTTATGGTGTAAGCCCCAAGTGTTTGGGGTCTGTAAACAGAAATGGCTTTAAAACTCTGCAGTGTCAGTTGGACTGGACCATGAATGAGATGGAAAAAAAATCTTGCAGCACTCCCTCTCCTCAGTTTTGTATGCAACGCATAAGAATGGAAGAGCCTTCCTTCAGTCTCTCTGCTGACCCTTGTGTTGCTCTGGGTTTAGGAAGATGCCAGAAACTTACCAGAGCAGCCAGATGCATTACATGGGTTTTGCTCAATAAACTAAGTGGCCCCCAGCTGGGCCTGTGCAGTTTCTTCGCGAAGCTTTTTTTCAGCAAAGGTCAAGAAACATGGCTTTTGCAAGGAAACACAAATAAAGGGATTATACTTTTTGCTACACTGTGAGAAATGGAAATTGCTGTATCTGATTCCCATGGTCCATTTGTGTCCTCACATCATTCTGGCAACACCAAACAACTGCAAGCCTGCCCAGTTAAGCAGGGCTGAGGCTGCTCCGTGCTTTTGGAGGAGTGTAACCACAGCAGAGCTGGCTGCTGACTGCAGCACACTGTAGCTGTGAAAGAAGTGCAAATTAACAACCCAAACTGAGATTCATAACTGCGTAATACCTGTCTGTACTTGTCTGATGTCAGGCTAGTGACATCAGACTACACATGTTTCTCCTCTCAGTGTTGATAGACATTTCCAGATGCTACCAAAACAAATTAAACAAATAAGCAAATGAAATGGATTTTAAAGTGCTGGTATTTCTTCAAGCACAAATTTAAATATTTTGGCCCCCCAAAAAATCATACTACGAGCTTCCAGCTTCTCAACTTGAAAGCACTTCCATGATGTCTCATGGAGGCTATAGTTTGGTTGCCATAAATTTCCATTCCTCTCTATATACTATATATAACAGAAGCAAGAGTCACCTCTCTGGTGAGAGAAGAGCCCTTTTCATCATAAGTGTCAATGATCTGAAAATGAAGTTCAGCCACTGAAAGCAGCCAGTAGGGGAGAACTGTTATAGGAGATGACTGAAATACAGCTTCTCTGAACTAGAAGGAGGATATTTCCAGGTCATTGCAATAATCTTTTGATTAAGGAGAAAACATGCATTTTGCCAAAACCCTACTGGGTACCAAAACCAGATTAATCTGAAATTTTCAATCCCATACACCTGTGCAGACTGATGCACTCATCACCTATTTAAACTCCAGGCTTACAACACAGCTTATTAACTCTCTTCTTTTCAGAAGTCACTCCATGTTATCACCCTTTAAAACCTCTTTGTAGAAAACTATGGAGTTGTATAGAGACCACATTCACACAACGTAAGATAGAAATTTACGCTCAGAGATTTAATTATAGATTCTAGTTTCTTCTCTAAACTTTTTATTTTAACTGATTTATCGCTTTCAGACTGCACAGTGCAAAAATTTCTAACATTAACTGAGTGTAATTAAATTACTTCTTTGAGTCTTTTAAAAATGCTTTTACAGTTGTGTTTGAATAAATAGGAAAAAAGCTTTAAAATAAGCATTTCAGGCCTCATTTTCATAATTCTGAGACTCACAAATCAAGAAAAGTTCAGTGAAAACATTTCAGTCTTAAAGTGTCAAACATTTAATCTAAAATTGCCTACCACAAGCCAATTAGAAAATTTCTACTATTTCCTGTTTTTAAACTAAGTATCCCATCTTCAGTCAGCTGAGTTGCTAAGTGAAATGTTGCTGAATCTGATGGCAGCCACTCATGGAAAAAGGAACCACCTACAGTTTAAACATCATGCAGGTGTTTCAAGTCCTGGGCTCAGGCACACCAACAGCATGTCTGCATCTGTAGTTAACACATAGAAAATATTGTGGCACATAAATGGATGCAACCATAATTCAAGAAACACTTTACTGTGTTCCAAAATGCCAGTCTGAGAAAGGCACAGCGAGATGTGGCTGAGGCAATGGATTAGCTTTTAAGAAAAATCAGAAGTAAACTGCTAGCAATGTATTTATGTGTTGTCACCTCTTAGCCCAACTGAGATAGCTTGAATCTGGGGATGGATTTGGCTTTTTTGAGTTCTGAAGTCAAATATCTTGGCTTTAACCAAAACTGGTTCAAAGTTCATCCTTGAAGTACAGATTCTGACCTTCCCGTTGCTTTACATCGTATTTTGCTCATGTTTAAATTAACTATAGGCGTCCCAGGATAATTAAGGCTGGAAGAGACCTTCAGGATCTCCTGTACAACCATGAACCCAGCACCACCATAATCACCCCTAAAGCATATACCCAGGTGCCACATCCAGATGCCTCAAATGCTTTCAGGGACAGTGATTCCACCACTTCCCTGAGCAGCTTATTTCAATGCCTAACCCCTCTTTCAGTAAGCCAATTTTTCTAGTATCTCATCTGAACCACCCTTGGCACAACTTCAGGCCATTTCCTCTCATCTTTTCACTTGAGACATGGCAGAAGAGACCAACCCCCACCTCACTACAACCTCCCTTCAGGCAGTTGAGAGGAATGAGGTTCTGTTTGACCCTCCTGTTGTCCAGACTAAACAACCCAGTTCCCTCAGGGACTGTAGGAATTCAGCCTTCAAATTTAAGGCATCTACAGCATGCATATTTGGTGCCTGAATCTGAGCTGGACTCCACTCCTGCTGCTCTGAAAGGCTGTAAAATTAAAGCCTGCCAACAAATATAAGGTATTAGCATATGCTGCGTTTTGTCATAAAACATTAGTGATGCGAAGAATTCAGGGATGAAAAAGAAACGTGTAGATATATCATAGTTACATTGGAGACAGATCCACTTAGAGTAATGAGAGAAACTTTCACACTTCAGGGCTTAACCAATTCTTTTTGATCACTTCCTGAAAGACATTACAAGATGTGGATGCTTAAAATAGCAAGGGACTGGTATCACAGATCAATCCTTGGTTCTGTTGATTAAGACCCAGAGTCTGAAAGATTATTCCCTCCATGAAGAAGTAATTCCCTTAATTGTCCATGACAGGCTGTTTTTGTAACATTCTCTGAAACATGTGGCACTTACTGCTCTTGGAAATAGGGTATTGAACTTGATTAATCACAGCTCTAGGCTTGGCCATCCCTACACACTGTATCCAATCAGCCACTTCTGTTACACGGAATTTATTATCCTATAACCTTTAGGTACCTTAAGCAAGACAAAGCAAACATCTTATTTTTGAAATGCTGACGCATAAGGCTGAGTGGTGGTGGGGCCAAGGGACCTTGTTCTCACTCATGACCTTTTTCTCTGTGATACTTAAACACAAGCAGATGTCTGCATCACTGGTGAACCATTCTGCCCTTTGTTTATTTTTGCTCATCTGCTTTTTCTGCGGATGCTTTTTCCCCTTTCTTTTGTGGGACAGTAAAGCATTAATACTTAGCACTGATGCCCAAGAGACGTGCTAACAAAGTCCTAGTTTACAGGTGAGTTCACTCAGAGTTCACAGAATCTTCAGCTCTAATGCCTGTATGCCACAAACTTCAGGATATTTGCAAGGACACTCTCAGAGGATCTTCCTATTTCAGTTTAAGATCCTTTTCTTCTTGGAGTTGGTAAGTTGCCAATTGAACTATTGGTTACTGAAGGTGTGGGCAGATACCGAGTACATTTTAAACTCACTAATAATAGTTTTACTTCTGCACCGTAGACCTTAGCACTTCATGAGACAATTATGGCATCAAAATAAGTCATAGCTGAAGGCACTGATTGACAGTCAGCAGACTCCTCTGATGCTCACAGGAGTTATAGGAAGGCTGACATTTCAGCTTAGGACAAGGGACTCAATTTCCACTTGTGCAAAAGCAGAGCAGAAAGAAAAACAAGCATGAAATTGTAGTTGAGGATAGATCCTAACGCAGGGGTGCAGGCAGGAAAGGCAATACAAAAAAGTCACCTCTGCTTGACATTCCTACATCCTGCCACAGTGTTCTGAGACAAGTGCTGTCAGAGCACTTTTCAGATGGATGGAGAGATGGACTTTTTATGTGTAACACATTTACTCTTTTTAATACTTCTGAACTAATAATACTGCTAAGGAGGTAACAAAATTTGAATTTCTGCCTTGTATTTCAGCAGAGTAGGGTTTAGGGTTTTTTTTTAAAATTTTACTCTTATTATTACTAGTTGTAGAAATCACAAAATCAGAGTCACAGGGTGGTTGAGATAGGAAGGGACCTCTGGAGGTCATCTAGTCCAACTTCCCTGCTCAGGCAGGAACACTGACAAATGTTTATCCAAGACGATGTCCAGATGGCTTTTGAAAATCTTCAAGAATGGAGACTCTCACTTTCACTCTCACTCACAGTCCCCTGTCTCTTAATTTAGTTCTCATATTCAGAAGGAAACATGCATCCAGTTGTACATAGAAGTATGTGTGTGTGGGCACACCTTTATGCTTCCCCACCTTTTATTAATACTGTGAGGGGGTCCATACAAGAGATAAAACTGTATAGCCTTCAAGGCCCTAGAACTTCTTGTCTTCAGGTAGGACTTAGTTCTATTTGATCTACTTTAAAAATCAATAATACTTAATGGTCTAGTACAAATCTGTTTGGTGTCCCCTGAGTACATTGGCACATGAATGAAGCTGCAAACTCATGATGATATTAAGAGCAGCAGACTTGTCAGTGTGTCATTATTAATTGTCCTAATTAATCATCAGTATAGCATGAAAAGTTTATGAAGTATTTTACATATAAGGCAGCTTTTTTTATCCCGGAGCACAACACACTTAGAGCAATAGCCTGACTTTGGAGCTGATTTGTGATCCCTCCTCCCTCTGTTTATGAAGATGTTTTCTTTAGACGTCCCACCTTTTCATAGAAATAAATGTAAGGAAAAAAGTTGGCATTTCAGCAAATGAGCAGTTGCAGTTCTGAATCTAACTTTTTGATCCAATTGCAAGGGAAATACGGTAGGTTGAATAGCAGGCAATGCTCCCAGCTCTGCAGCAAGCTCCTCCACCTCGTTGCTAAACAGTGACAGGCCTGAGCCAGTACCGTGTTATGAATTAGTCACGTGGTTCAGGAGAAATTGAGGTTGTGGACACAACATGGAGATATCCTCCTCAGGTTTTTCATTCCTTTTCCTGTTATGTTGTGCATTGTATTCAAAGAATACAATGCAGCTGAGATGCGTGGGGAGGAAGAATGTCATACAGTGCACTAACCAGGGCATCAGATTCGGCACTGCATTTCCCATTCCCACAGCTTCAGCTCTGGCAGTACCCAGCACTGAGCCATCTCCATCAGAAGCAGGAAAATCAGCTCAGCTTCTCCTCAGCTTGACGACAGGGTTTCTAAAAGGAATCAAAAGACCTTAAGGGTCCCTCCAGGCACATCACTACACTTTTATTTATCTTGACAATATTTAAACTTTTGATTTGTATGGATTTATGATTTCGAAAGATGCCAAAGGGAGTTAATGTCACATTGAAGCAAAATATTAAAACGTACAGCTGCAAGTTTGAGACATAATGCCTTGACTTAGATACAGGTTGCACTTAACAGAACTTCTGAAGCCTCTTTAAATGTCATTGTGCTCTATGTGATATCCTTTAGAGCCTGTGACTGCCTGCCTTAAAAGATTTCGTTTTATTGTGCTCTGAAGCATGTACTGACAAAAGAGCCTTCAGAATTACCTTTGGCAGTAGCCTGCATGAAAAAGTCTTGATGTCATGTTTCACTGGAAAATTTTATTCTTAATTTGTGTTTGCATTGCTCTTTGGCGAGTTCTAAAAGTAGTTATAGTAACTGTAGTATAGTTATAAGAGGAATGGACAAAGAGCTAAAGAGAATATTTTCTTAGGGGCATTGAAAATTGTAGAAGTACAAGTGAAGAAAGTAGAGAAGAAAATATTTTCTTTTCTGCTACTGCTTATGTTTAGACTTCAGCACTTAACCTTGAGAACTGTCAATACCATAAGTACCTGAAGACCTGTAAGGACTCCTTTCTTCCTTTGAAGGGTATATCTGAAGTACAGCACACAGAGAAATACAGATTTCTTGAACATTGAATGTGAAAAGATGTCTGAAATGCTTGTAATTAATTCTCTGAGTCTGATATATTAAAGAAAATTCGAAGTACATATTAGAACTACCTGGCAAAAATAATTTCAGTTATTTCACATAATCATAGAATATCCTGAGTTGGAAGGGACCCACAAGGGTTATAGAGTCCAGCTTTCACCCCTGCCCGGGACACCTCAAGAATCACACCATATTCCTGAGAGCATTGTTCAAACACTTCTTGAACTCTGTCAGGCTGGTGCTGTGACCACTTCCCTGGGGAGCCTGTCTACCCTCTGGGTGAAGAACCTTCTCCTGACATCCAACCTAAACTTCCTGTGACTCAGGTTCATACTGCTCCCATAGGTCCTGTCACTTGTCAGGAGGATGAAGAGATCGGTGCCTGCCCCTCCACTTCCCCTCATGAAGATGTTGAAGACCACAATGAGGTCTCCCCTCAGCCTCCTCCAGGCTGAACAAACCAAATGACCTCAGCTGCTCCTCATAAAATTGTCTGAGTAAATCTTGGATAAGATTTTTTTTTTCCTTAAAATAAGTTCAGAAAAATCCAAATGCTTTCAGACACTCTACATTTGCTTTGAGTTTTTTAGTCATGCAAAATTCAAATGAAATACAGTAACAAAGTTATATCCTTTCACATACTCAAGAAAATTTGCACTTCATTTTAAAAGAAATTTTACACTATATTTAGAAAGAAAATATTGGGGGGTTGTGTGATACAAATTTTTCCAAAATGAGGTGAAAAAGTCTAAAAGAACGCACACATTAAAACATTCTGAGTAGCAAGCTTGGGATCAGTTGCCTCTTTCAGGTGTCTTGTCATTTCTACTATTACTCAGCAGAGCACATTTGATAGCAACATGAAAGAGATATTTTGCTGTGTTTGAATTGCAGGTTCATTTTTCACGTCCATGGCACAGTCTTCTGAGTGAGCAACCTGTGTGCATCCAGCATGTTGCAGGTGTCTGTGGGGCTGCAGAAGTGTACAGAAAACTGCTGCTGCTGAGGAGTGCTGGAGCTGCCCACAGATGTGCCAGGCAGCTGGCAGACCGCTGTGTTGCTTTCAGGCGCAGGCACTCTCTGTTCACATGTTTATCTTACAGACCTAAAATGCCTCTTGGCAAAGAATCTTTGCACAAGCATCTTTTTGGTGTTCTCTGCCTCAGGAACTAACAGCAGGGTGAAAGACCAGTTCTCAGGGGCCAAGCTTCTTCCTACAGTGGATATCTGCCTAAAATTCCTCATACTTCAGTTTCCAGAACCTAGAATGTGTCCTATTCGGTTTGGACTTCCACTCTCTGTTCTCTAAGTAGTTCCAACAACTGTGTGATGGCATTATACATATTTTACTTACATGTGTTTGTATTGGTTTGAAAACAAACCAGTGGGAGGTCACAAGTCAAGATTGAAATTACTAGAAAAAATTAGAAATAAGCAAAATAATATAAGGAAAAAGCACAGACAAAGTTAGATACAACCTGATACCCTATTAGGGTGGTGGCAGCAGTTTAACTGAAGTGATCCAGTTGAAGCAATGATCCGATGGAAGGTCCAGTCTCCAGCTGAAAGTCTGTGGTGACTCTTGTCCTCTGGTTACCCAGTAGACAGGGCTAAGGTTAGGCAGTTCTAAGGGCAGCTTATATCCAGGTGGGAATGCCCGGCTCCCCCCTCCTGGGTGGAGCATTTCTCAATAGGATGAGATAAGTCCATGAGTCATGCAGTGGTTTCTTGATGGCCCATTGTCTGTTATCAGGGGTGGGTCGTTAGCAGGTGATAACAGCTAACGGCCCACAGCTGGTGGTAATAGAATACTTAAATACATCTATTTTTAACCTAGGACAGTGTTTTAGAACACACAAACATGTTTAAAAAGTGCACAGAAATGACAGGGAAAGGGGGCTTGGTTGGTTTTTGTCAAATAAAATACCTTTGGCTTTAGAACGTGTTCTTGCTTTGACTCTAGTCTAATGACTCTATAACGCTCACTTCTGAGTTATATACTTTGTTTTCCATTTTGAAAAAATGGCTGATAAAATGGTATGCATGAAAAAAAATGCTTGACAGAGTGTTGACATCCTTTCATTGGCATGAAATCTGACATTTTTACTAGAGATACAAAAGCATACATTACTCTTGATTGTACCATGGTAATAAGGATGGGATCAATCCTGGTCTGAAGAAAGAAGGCATTTCTCAGCAACATCTGCTTTTTGCCTTCAATGATGCTTGAGTAGCTGACAGAGTGGTAACGACTTTAAAAGTGCAATGTCTAATTAGAGTCATGTCTGCAGCACAATTGCTTCAGGATAATTCAGTAAGAAAATGCTGTTCTTGGAGAACATTATTTCTCCAATCCTTTAAGAAAAACCTAATCTGACTCCAAAACCAGCACATTTTTTCCTTCCTGTATTACACGATGTTGTGGAATCTAAGGGGACATTGGAAAGGCATGAATAATCCATCTAAAGCTTCCCAGCAAGGGAAGTGTCTCAATATAGAAGGAACACGAGCTCTTTGAAGGCTGAAATATCAATGTACAGCAGCTGGTTTATATCTATGGGATCTTCATGTTCCTGCAAATAACTGTAAAATCAGGCTTTTTTTGTTGTTTTTAAGTGAGTCTGTACATCTTCTGTGTAGTGACAGAAGGCTGGCTGTGTTTGTGCTCAAGCAGTACTTTGTGTAATCGGGAAAAGAAAGTACAGACATTTGTTCTGCCACCCTGATGCAGACTGAGGGCCAGACTGCTACACAAATAACTCTGAAGCAGCAGCAAGTCGTCTATAGTTTTGAGCTGCCTGTCTTCAAAGGCAAGGAATTAGTCTGACAGGAAAGCAGTAAAGAGTGTGTGGACACTTCTCTTCCTGCTACAGATAGAAGAGTGAGAATATGGGAGATCTTTGAGATCCACGGATCTTCAGCTATGCAACTTATTTGCCACCCTGGAGGAATATCCATCAAGCAGCCATCCCCATAGGTGAGGAGATGAGTTATAACTGGCAGAAGCACTGTAATTTAAAACCACATCAGCAAACATTTTGGAGAAAAACAAGGACTTATAAAGCAGCTGTCTGAAAGCAATGCCTAGCAAACTAGCAGCTCCTATGCTTTCATTTTAAGTGGTCTCTTCCTAACAGCTCTTCATAGTGAATGTGCCTTAAAACTCCTCTCACTGCTGTTTCATCAGTCATTCAGCTGCAATATCCTGCAGTAATTAGCAAAATGAAGATAGACATTTAAACCACATTCCACCTGTAGTTTTCTATCAACAAGTTGGTAGATTTTTCGTTGCAAAAACAGAGGGATAAATCACCTCTTCTAATGCCTTTGGGTAGCCAGTTCTTGCATGGTTAGCTTGGGTACTGGCAGAAATAGAAAATCTAGGACAAAATAATACTGAGTTGAAACAGCTTCAAGGGGCAGATGTTCCCACAGAGACAAGGTTCTGGGGTAGATGTTCTTCCGGGCAACTGGCAGGGCAGAAGCACTCTGCCACGATCTGACCTCTGTGTGTGGTCTTCTCTGAAGCGACTATTTTTTCTGTAGAGTGTCATTCTTCATCACATCTGCAGCTCAGGAACTTGTTGACAAATATTCATTAAATATTCAGCATTAGAGTTTCCCTTGAAACACTTTTCACCCCAATCTACCACATCCCAAGGCAGCTAGAAGAATTTAGCAAGCTTTACTTTAACAGTTCAATGAAGCTGGACAATGTCAGGACAATGTGAAATTGCTTTGGCTCTGAGGTCCATGCCCTGGCCTGCAGTAAAGGCATAAATACATGTCATCTTAAAGGGATCTCTGACATTGCCTATCACAGAAACACGTGCGCAGACTTGTGGCCTCTGAGCTCTGAGCGAACTGTGAAGTATATTACAAGCTAAAATCCCTTTCAGAGGTCTGCACAGGGAGTGCGGGCTGCAGCTAAGTTGGTATATGATAAAACAAAGCATTCTGTTTCCAGCATCCACTTGGGAAAAATATCCGCAATCAGAGCTTCACAAAACGCCTGAGATAACTTTCTGAAGTATGACGTCAACAGTGCTCAAAAGGCACATGGGCCTGCAAGCTCAGCCCGAGGCTGCGAGCTGATAACGCAGAGTAAGGGTTAGATCTTGACACAGCAAGTTGTGGGGAAAGTGAAACAAGTGAGAGTGCTGTGGGTCAGGTAGAGGCATGCCTGCCTACTTATCAGAGCTAATTTTTTATAGCAGTTTGACGTTTAATTCTTTATCTCAGATAACGGCTAATGGTGTCCTTAAATTATCTTTGCTTAAGTAAAAGGATTGTGTGTCTTGCATGAAGAAGTGTTAGGGCTTTTTTGTGTTTTCTTTTTTCTTTTTTTCCCCCCTCCCTGCAGATAATAGTGTTCTTTTATCTACATCAAAATTAATGACAATTTCTAGAATATGCAATATCAGGGAGCTGTGAGGCTGTATAAAGATCTGGAAAGCCCACAAAGCTTGTATAATATATTTACCATACTGCAGGTATGATAAATGCTAAAATAGTGTTTTTATCTAGTAGTGTATAACATAAATGTTAAGCGTGTTACAGCAAAACATCAGAATTCTTCTAAACATCCTGGTACTTGCGCTATATAGTCTAATGAAATGAAATCTGTTAGGGACTTCTAGATAAAAGTCTGTTTTTAGTCAAATGAAAATTGGTGGTTGAGCTGTTTTACTGATTGTATCGCGTTAAAATTTTCAGGTGAAACAGAGAATATGTGTAGAATATATGTATTTCTAAATTCATAATGAGAAAAAGCTTAAGAGGTATGAGAGTAGCAGTGAAATGAATCAATGAATTGCAAAACAATTTTAATTTAAAATCCTCTTATTCAAAACAGCAGCCCATTTATTTTTGACACACACAGAAGCACACATGGCTCTTACATACTTCTTGTGTGTGTAGGGTATGTGTGCTCTGGCTTCCACATAAGACAGAAAAAAGACAGAGGCATGTTTCTCTTAGTGAGACACCAATTTAAAAGAGGAAAGTAGGACCTGGTAAGTGACTAGGTAGTTATTTAGAGGAGGATCATTGCTACACTCAGCTGAGTGTGATGGGGAAGGCGGACGTCTGTTCAGACACAGAATTCGTAAGAAATGTACACTGATTATAAACTGATGGTTTCTTATTGCTTATCTTTGTTCTCCATCAGAGCACAGGGATTTGCACAATGTGTGGTTGTCACCTAGAAGCGAGGGAGAGGTGCAGGCGGGTACCTCACTAACTCACCCAGATGGGAGCCAGTGTGCGTTCCCTAAGTCAGATGGCAATTGGGCACTGCCAGCTGATCACAGGAAAGGTGGGAAACTCCCTCCCACTGGAGTACTCACTTTCCCTGGCACAAGCTAAAACCCATTACAGAAATGTATTGCTCCAAGTGTCCTACTGGTAGAGAAGTTAATCAGCCTCATCTGGGAGATTATCTGAGCGGTATCTGGAACTGACACTGAGGAAATTCACTCCCAACTACCTAATGATGGTGTAGAATGCTAAAGGTACAGTTGGATGAACAGGGGAATAAAACTGTACATTTTAATAAGGCCCATGTGAATGCATGGTTCTAGGGATGCAGTTTTTCTCAAAACAATCTGGGTTTCAGATTTGAGGAATCAAACCAGTTTGCTGGATTATTGTCTCAATCCCCAGCTATGACAGGGAGGAGGGCCTTTAAATAGCAGTGTGGCATGTAATGAAAGGTAATATATAGTACTTCCCTCTTTAGGGGTGTGGGATAGTTTTTTTTAAATATTCCTATTCTTCCATTACACAAATATATGAGAGACTCTTCTCAGAAATAACTGTGATGAAGAAAATGCAGACTATGTCACCTGAGTGCTAGTCCCAGTATGAGAAAGTAGAATGAATTTCAGGCAGGTAAGCAGCCCTGATGTCTGGGACCTCTGCATATCTGACAGCAGGGGTAATCTGAGTGCCATGAACCAGGCTCAATAAACCATGGGAAAATGAACCACAATGGTGCAAGAAAAATGCATTCTAAAGAGTAAGGAAGCAAATAGCTTTGAAATTTGTTAAAATAATGTCCTGGTTTTGGCCACTACAGGATTAATATTTTGCAACGGCCTTGAAGGGGTGGAACCTGGAGCCATGTGGGCATGTCCAGGTTGTTATTCTATACCGTTGGGGAGTGGGAATAAGAGATTCTTGCTTCTAGGAAGAAGGGAGTGGCTTCAGGTTGAGAAAAAGTGTGGCAGGAGGGGGAAACCCATCTGCCATTGCTCCTTGTGGGGTCCTCAGTGAAGATTTTGTGTGTAAATCACCTCCTTTGTACACTTTTGTTATTAGTATTGTTGGTGTTGCTGTTTTTCTTATCTTGTTGCTGTAAATTGTTATCTCAACCCATAAACTCTAGTCTCTCTCACTGGAGGAGAGCAGCTCACGGTTTTCTTTTAGGTGGGAATACTAAATTGGGGAATACCATATTCCTAAACCACAACAGCCTTAATGCGGCCCTTCTTTCCAGAAGAGAGAGTCCCTTAACTTCTGTCCCTGGCAGTGATGTGAGTGGGATAGAATAACAACCCAGACACACCCACACAGCTCCAGGCTCTGGCCCCTCACAGCTACTGTGAAAAATTTAACTCTCTCTCCTGGCCAGAACCAGGACAGTTATAAGTCTATTTAGTAGGACTAAATATTGCTTTATCCATGAAGACATTACTAATATCTTTGTGTTCAACACAGCAAACTCCAGATGCATTATGAGTATGCTCAGAAACTGGTAATGAAGATGAAAAATGAGGCCTTACATTGTTTCAAAAAAAGCAGATGTTAACATATAGACTGTACCTGTATAGTAATTCCCACCTTGGAACTTACTCCCTACTTGCTGGTATTTAAAGTATTAGTGTTGAAAATAAACAGCATGCTTGTCTTTAGCACTGTCATATCTAGCTTGCTAATAAATGAGAAAGCCAAGGATTAGTGTTAATAAAAGTTCAGATAATTGGAAATAAAATGTAGCCCATGGTAACTCAAGTGTTCATTACCACATTTTTATTCCAAGAAACCTGTTTTTAATAATGGATGCAAAGTATGTGTTACTGTCACAGTTCATTGTTTAATTAGTTTTCTGATCAAACACATTAATGAAGGAAGGCCTAATAAATCATGCAAAAGCAGAACTAAGTACTTAGTTAATGTGTTGCATTGATTAATGGTGATATGAAACCACGGCAATCTTGAAACAGTGATTATATGTGACCACACACAATTACAAGGGCACCTTCAAACATATTAAAAAAAACCAAAAAAAAAAAGGTATTTTGAAGTCCAAGTGAACACTGGATCTCTGTGGTTTCCCAGCAGTGCTGCTGTGATCAGTGCAGGGTGGTGGGAAGGGGATGCAATGGATGCACTTGACCCCTTTACCAAATGAGCTGTAGTTTGGTAGAGGCTCCAAAGGAGGCAAAGGCTTTCGCTGTAGGTGGGCCAAGAACTCCTCTAGGAAACCCACAAAGGAGCCAGGACACAGAGAACACCAATGCACGTGAGCTTGGAACCCTGATTGTGCATTAATGCATTAATAGCAGGTGGCTTTTTCAAGAGTCTGTGGAGAAAGGTGAGGGTACAAGGAATGTCATGCACACCTTTTCTAAGGTATGCAATCCAACCAGAAGCAAACCTCTCATCCCATGACTACGATAGACTAAGGGAGCTGCCTTTGAGCTCTCCCTGGCAGGCACTCTGGGGCAGTGATCTACCCTCGAGCTCAGATGCCTCTCAAGGTTGCTCCTCAGAGCAGAGGGACCTTCTGCTAAAGACAGATCTTTGTAGGAGTCTGATCAAGTTCCCTCTAAATTTCAACTGGGCTGCACTCCAGTGAATCTCCCTTGGAGCTGGGATGTCTCTCAAGTTTTGAGATACCTTACCTGAGAACTCAAAGATCTTTTTTACCCTAGGTGGAGAGGTGCCTTATTCACAACAGATCATTGGGAAGTGGCTGAGAGCATGCTAAATCAATACCAATGATAACCATGTAGCTAATTCCTTTAGATGTAAATCATTGTCCAAGTCTGAGACTAAGATGAGACCTAACTTCACCTTAGCTCTATGAGATGTTTAGGGTGCCCAGTCCAAGTCTCATGACTAAAGGGGAGGATCTCCCTTACCCTTTTGAGTCTTTGGTCTCCGTATAAATTATTCTAGCTCAATTCTAACTGGATTTTCCTTTGTATGTTTCATCTGTGCAGTAACAGAGTGAACTTTGCCATCAAACTTTATTAAGTTGCAGTTTTACAAATTCAATAAAACCACTTTTGGTGATACCTTTTTAACCTGTCCCTCAGCTGCCACAAAGTTTGTGGCAATGGGGCACTTGGCTGAGCAAGCTACCTTGGTGCAACTGCAATTTGGCCTGTTAATTTGGCTCTACATCTAAGGAAGGTTTCTAGGACCATTTCTTTCCCACATAGCCCTGGGCATTTGTGGATACATAATGCTCAGATGATCACACATAAGTTCTGAAACAGCAGAAAAGATAGGAATTTCCAGTAAGCAGGTATAAAGTACCTGAGCTGCTCCAATGCTTTGGAAAATCCCAGTGGCCCCTAATTGTATCTCTTATGTGCTGAAATATTCTGAAAACTCTTGCCCTGCATAGCTTCCTCCAAGTCCCACTGCTGGGGTGTGTTACAGCAAGGTTTTCCTCAGCCTACCCTCACCAGCAAGACAATTGTTTGCCTTGACTTGCCTTTGTAGAATGTCCCAAAGGGCTTGCTTCCTGATGCAGGTACTCTCTTTTCCTCTCCTTGTACAGCCCCAGGGGAGATTCCCCCACAAACTGCTATGATTAATGCATACACGATCAACTTCCTCTCCAAAAATTGTTCCTTCTGATTTCCAAACAAACAACAGAAAAAGGATGGAACAAGTTGTTCACCTGCCAGAGGAACAGAGGGAGCTGACCTGGTTTCCCTCAGACACAGCCATAACTGGGAAGAAGAGAATACAAGTTCGGTTGGCTGAGCCTTCACAAGCACTTTATTCATGCCTTGCAAACTCCACTACCTTCCAGCCAAGAGAAAAGAGAGGTTACAGTTTTCTTTCTGCAGAACACTTTACTACACATCTAAAAGGAACTTTTAAGTTGATTTCCCGTGAGATGAAACTGACTGTTTATGATATTCTTGGACACGGCAAGAAACACAAATTAGATTTAGGATCCTGATGTTGGAGTATCTTCAAAAGGGGAATTTCATAGTCATTACTAAGTAAGACATAACTCAAGATGTTTAAAAATGTTCATGGATGGTAGATAAAATTCAGGAAACTGATAATAAAAAAATAATGTATATACAAAATATTACACAATTGTGTCATATACACAATCCCCAGCTGGATTGTGTATATTTGATTTGATATATTTTAAAGAGGCAGGAGAGAGGCAGAAGCAGAACAGATCCACTCAAATTGCCTTTTGATTGACAGCGTTGACAGAATCTTTCCTTTGAAAAGTGAAAGTGAATTCATACAACCTGACATCATTATGAAACCAAGGGCCAAAACCCCAGGGCCTTCTAGAAAGGAAATGGAAGAAACGGTATAAGCAGACAACTTTAAAGCATATCTTAAAGTTTATATTAATTGGTAGAATTTCTCGGTTTCTAGTTAAATAAGTCAGCTTGGAAACCATGGCAGCCTTGTCCTCTGACAGTGAGGTGAATCAGCCCCGTGCTTTGTCTTTCTTACAGTTGCCACACAATTCTCTATTGTATGTGTGCTAAGGATGGAGTCCAGAAGTAATTTTCTTGTTTTTGTCATCATTTCAGGTTGTGCCACTACACAGATTTAAAGGAGATAACATGTAACATCTTCCTCAGAAGTGAACAGAGAGATAACAAGAGCAATAATTATTCTACGAAATAGGGAATTTTCATGGTGGGTTTTTGTGGCAGCAACTTTGATTTAAGTGACAAAAATTGAACCTAGTAAGACTAAAGTTTGCAATCTGACACTACCCAGAGCAGGAATAACAAATACATGTGTTATGTTCAGAAACAGCATTCATCAGGTAGTATCTGTTCCCATCCTATTCACTTAAAGAGACTTCAGAGATTCAGTGTCTAAGGGTGTCAGCCTCTGTTCCTGAAGTGGAAGGTTGAAAAGCAGGCTCAGAAGAGGTCTCCCCTTGTATTGGTTTGAAAACAAACCAGTGGGAGATCACAAGTCAGGATTAAATTTTAATAGAAAAAAATAGAAATAAGTGAAATAATACAAGGAAAAGCACTGACAAAGTCAGATACAACCTGGCACCCTGTCGGTCAGGGTGTTGGTAGCAGTCCAGATGAAGTGGTCCTGTTGAAGCAGTGATCCTGTAGAAAAGAGTCTGGTCTTCACCTGAAGGTCCAGTGGTGTAGCTCTTGTCCTCCAGGAGTCCCATAGGTAAGGGCCACCTTAGGTAGGTCCAAGGCCAGGTTATATCCAGGTGGGAATGCTTGGCTCCTCCCTCCTGGGTGGAGCATCTCACAATAGGATGAGATAAGTCCATGAGTCATGCAGTGGTTTCTTGATGGCCCATTGTCTGTTATCAGGGGTGGGTCATAGCAGGAGATAACAGCTAATAGCCCACAGCTGGTGGTAATAGAATACTTAAATACATCTATATTGTAACCTAGGACACCCAGATATCTTTTAAAGGGATGGGGTTCAAACATTCATTGTTCAGTCCCGTTTACAATAACTTTTTCACCCCTGTAGAATTTCCACTGACTTTCAGAGAGACAGGATTTCACGTCAGATATTTGGTCTCCAAAATATCAGATTTTTTTTTCCTGAAATGGTAGACTAATTTTAAATAAATTTGTTTTAAATGAGAAGAACAGTAATTGCAACTCAAGGAGAAAGAAATACTCAGATTGATTAAGAGTTTTAGAGAGGTTTTAATCAGAAGTAAAAACAGGTTTTTCAAAACAGTTAACTTCAACTAAGCAAGTGAGAAACAAAGATTTTTTCCTTTCTACAGCAAATTCTCTAACGTGTATAGAAAGCTGTCTTGGGGTAACAGAGGCTTTGGAGATCCACCTTTTCCTTCATGGAGACAAAATAAGTGTAGTGAAATATTTCATGAGAAGTGGAGCAAAGAGACACTTGTCAATGGAAAGAATTTTCCGCTGCTTTCATTAGTTTTACTAATTGTTTCCCCAGCCTAATTAATTAAAAGGTTGTTTCCTGCTTTTTTTTTTTCCCTGGTGAAAAGATGAGACTTTCAAAGGCCCTTTTCTGTGCCAGTCAGAAAAATCAGGTGCCACTTTGTTCCTTGATCAAACCATCAGTTCATATATCCTGTGGGGATAAAAATGAAGATAAAAATTCACATTGAACAAACCAAAAGAGTTGGTTCAGTGTGAAGTTCCATGGAACCCCCCAAAATCACTGGACTGTGTTAAATAGAATCAACCACACTTGCCAGAAGCACAGGTCTGAACAAAAGACGAATATGGCCAGTGTGAACGAGATACAGGTCACTTGTCTTCCCATCCACGTGGGCCACACCCAAGGAGGTGAAGGGACTTATCTGCTCATGTACCCAGGGTGAGAGGAACAGCTTCCCACACCTTCAACTTCCACATTTGTTAAGGTGAGTTCTGTCAGCAATGAATGAAAGGATGCTACCCACTGAAGAGGAAACACCTACTTTCTTTGCCTAATGAAAGATGACTATCCAAACACTCTACTTTGCTTGCCACACCGTGCAAATGGAAATCCAAAAGATTTTTTGAACAGCCTTCCCAAAGACTGGGGAATCACAGAACGGGTGTGTGTCATACCTGCAGAGGTGTCAGATCACTTAGAAAAATTATATATCGTGAGGTACGAGATCTGTCACAGCTTCAGACAGCTGAGTTGTGATTTGGATAATCGTTTTTTACTCTTCACATTTTACTAAACTTGGGAGTGAGACACATCAGACGCATTTGTGCCCTGTGACAGTTTGTTGCTAGAATATAAATGGTGAGATCTGATGCACATTGCTTGGGTGAAAGACCATAAGGAATCCCTGCACACTCCAGCTATCTGCTCCTTACTGTCTAACTGGAACAAAAGGGAGCTGATACACACACCAATGCTCTTGTAACTGTCTTTAAAGGTGCAGACTATGATAGAACATGTGTGTGGCTTTAGGGCACCTCAAGAACAATGTACATAAAGCACCATGAAAACATTACGAGCCACAATTGTACAAATTAATTCAATACACTCTAAGGCTAATGCATGTTCTGCCTCTGTGCCCACAGGGTGAGAGAAACTGAAGGAGGTCACACTCCTTTCTTTTCACTGACACCCTCTCCTATTCCTGCACAAATCTTCAAAGACTCCTGTGTCTAAAGCTTGTTTGAGCCCTCACTCAGTGTCCTGAAAGCTGAGTGATGTGCCAGTGTTTGCAGAAGGGAACAGGCAGGGCAGCACTGTCACACTGATACCTGGGGGTGGGCCTGGCTGCATGCGGGGCCCCAAGGGCAGAGCTGCCTGCTGAAGTGAGCCAGGAGGGATGCAGGGATGCTGTTGTGAGTGCAAGAAAGAAAACTGAGGAATGAGTGGCCCAGCACTCCCAGAAAAACACACAGAAACTCAAAAAGCAAGGTAAGTCTGTGTGGAATATGGTGACATTGCTGTAAGTGGGAATAGGGCTAAGGCAAAGACAGCCATAATATTACGCGTTTCTTACTGGTTTTATCCCAGCATCTGTGTGGATGAGGTGCAGGATTTTATGTATAGCTGCCTGGGAAGATTGCACATTTGTCTATGTTTCTAACCATTACTACCAACTTTTTTCTTCAGGATGCACAGCCTCCAGGACTTGAAGCTCTTTTTTTGCAGTAATTTGAATGGATTTTTTCTTGGCTATAGAGTAGCACCAAGTATGGTGACTATGGTCACCTGCTGACTTTCTCCCTCAATCCTGAGTTTAAGTCTCTTTTATCCATGCAGCCTCAGCACCCAGAGTCTATCCACCTCCTCTCTCGCAGAGTACTCCACTGGAAAGAGGCATTTTCATTAATGCTTTTCAGTGATTAAATGTCCCAAAAATTTCCTAGTAATATCAAGCTGTAAATTATATGGCAATCTTAATTTAATCAATTTTTTTACCCTCCAAGGACTGGAAGAATTTCACTAGCACTGACTTGAAGGTTTCTTGTTTTGAAACTTTTCCCAGTCTAAACTTCCCAGACAACTGAGTTCATTGCCAGTGGAAGCTGGCAGTGTCTCTTGCCTGTGCAGCTTTCCAGCCTCACCTCCCCCTGAGTGTTGGCATTGGGGTCTGATCCCCCTTGCTGTTCCCAAATCTACTCATGCACAGTACTTATATCTGCCCTCTCTCTCTGGGCAACAAAAAAGAAAAGCTAAGATCACTTGGTGGTAAATTTTAGAATCTCAAATTCAACAAGTAATGAGGATCTCTCTTGAATGAGATTCCTTAATCAATAAATGCAAGTCATCTTGTGCCTAGCTCTGCTGACCTGATCCATTTTAATAGCCTCACTGGCCATAGACAGAAATCAATGTTGATATCTTTGTAAGGATGTTCTGCTTTTACCTGAATTGAAAATGCTGTACATTGAAAATAGTGGTTTACTACCTTTTTCCTGAAACAGGAATCACACTAGAGAAATTTGGGGTTGGACTAGATGATCTCCAGGGGTCCCTTGCAAACCCAACCATTCTGTGAAACCAATGTATTGAAAACCTTAAACTGTAGTTAGAGTTCCACTATAGTACAAACAAAACCCACCTGAGCTATACACAGCTAGACGAGATTTAACTTATAATGGCACAACATTGATAAATGCAAAATCCTTAAACATAGCCAGTTCAGAGTAAATATTATACACCTTTGGTGCATATTTATGGATCTAAGCTTGCTGGCTGCACTTGGCTTTGTTTAGAACAGCATGAGAACAAACTGACTAAAGAGAAATATATATGTCCTGCACTTGCTACTTGAAAAGCCTTGGATGAAAGGTTTTCCTGGGCAAACACATACACCTACACACAAGCTCATAGGACACATGCACACACATGTATCTAAAGTGCTGACACTATATAAGTTTATAGTGCCATCAACAACCATTGAGAAAAATGTTAACATTTACTTCTGTCTTTACAAGACTGAAAACTTTTGATTTGATGATATCAGAAGGTATCTGACCAGTGC
This sequence comes from Falcunculus frontatus, assembly GCA_013398115.1. Taxonomy (NCBI): domain Eukaryota; kingdom Metazoa; phylum Chordata; class Aves; order Passeriformes; genus Falcunculus; species Falcunculus frontatus. Next base: position 704,447 of record VZRV01002387.1, on the reverse strand, counting down.
AGTGTATTGCAACAATTACAGTGAGCAGGTCCACACCAGGGGTGTGGTTATACCCTCACTGTCAGAGGACACGGGGCTGAGCATTGGGGACCTCTCCATTGCGGCTTGACATGAAAGGAGGACTACAGCTGCTGGATCATCCTCCCCCACAATTTCCCCAGGAACTTCCCTATTAGTTTCACATTCAGCATGCTGAGAACTGTGGATCTCAATTTATAGTCCTATTTGAGGTTAACAGAAGAATTGCTTCAATCTTACTAGAAAGCATTTGAGAGTGTATATTCTACTGGCTATACTAGCACATCAGGTCTTTCTTCTACTTTCACAGAGACATACTTTGCAGTTGCAACAAGGTTTTTGTTGAAATGGACTTTCATTAGAAGTCAGGCATCAACCAGTCAGACATCAAAAAGTGTGCTGTTTTAGGAGACACTTCCTGAACAGAAAGTCTGTTTAACATAAAATGGTTACATGAATTGTGGCTAAACGTTCTGTACTCTTTTTGAGCCAAATTTTCTCAACTTTTATGTAAAATTCTGAAATTAAAAGCAAAATTAACATTCTGGATCTTAAACTGTTTTAATGGTTGAATCCCATCTTGTTCACAGGATGAAGTATACTGTTCAATATTCCATTAATAAAGGTGGGTTTTGTCAAGATTAGAAAGTGTGTGCTGGTGTCAGTAGCAGTAAGTTAAAAAGTAAGAAAGCGTACCTCAACCACTAATTTTAAAAAGTCTGTGTTTTTATTTCTGTTCATGTACATCCAAATACTTTACAGCAGACTGACATTTTTGATAGGGGCCATGACCAGAAGTTTCCTAATAATGCTTCAAATTATGCTGCCAGCAGCAAATTTAATTGTTGTATGCATTCAGCACATTAAAATTTATTTGCACTTTGTTCCATTCTTGAGTTGCGCTGCAGATGCAATGGCAAGCTGTCACATTGCAGGAATTAAAATAAATGTCATGGGCAACAAACTTATGCCATGTCATACTAAGATATCTTCAGGGCAGTATGCAATAAAGCTTAAAATCATTTAAAAGCTCACCCTGAATGCCTTTCAGCGTGCATTGGTTTATGACAGCATGCAGAGGCGTGAGAAAGAGATTTCCAGTTCCATTTCTTCTTTCAGTAGATCATTACAGGCAGATGTTTTTCTATTTCACACTGAAATTCTTTAATTCTTCTCTCCTATCTTTCACCACCTTTGGCAGCAACAGTTTCTGTGTTATCTGGTGAAAAGTCAGGTATCCAGTTAATCTGAAGAGAAGGAAGGATGAATCATTTGTTTGGTCATCTGTTCTTGCTTAGGTATAGGGATGGCAGCTGTTCTGGGACTCTGCTGAAAATGGGCTGGCATTGATGTGCACTGCTTATGCTGCTTGACAGACAAGTATCTCATCCACAGAAAAGCAAGCCAGAGCAGTTATCTCTATGACATGGAGCCAGTGTTGTTTCATTTGCTGTTAACCAGTAAAATGTATAGATAGTTATTTTCTCCTGTATAATGTAGAAGTAAAATCCCAGATCACTGAAAAAGAGGGATAAATTGACTTCTGTTCCCAATGGTTTATCTTAAGCTTGTGTAATCTTAAAGGCTTTTCTCTGCACATATAGTTCCAGCAGTTTCCTAGCTCCTGTCCCAGCTCAAGCCTACTGACTACATTTCAGACTTCATCTCAATCATTTGCTTTCTACCTGTGAACAATTTTTCCTGTCCTGAGAATAGGAAAGGAAATCTACTGTTAAACCATGTAGGGAATGGAATACGTTTCCAACAAAACAAGGAGAAAGAGGAAAGACACTTCTAGAAGTAACTCGGATTGAATCTTGTTTCTTTGTAGCAGGATTTATAAAATTTCACTGTGCTTTATACAGTAACATAGTGCACAGTGCATCTGGCTCTCAGTGATGACTGGTGGTTTTGAGTGTGATTATGTGTGATCTTCTCTTGTTTTCTTGGACCTTTGTATAAAAGTACATGTTTTATACTGTGACTGAAAAATAGCATGGCTCTTCTTCAGGGTGCAGCTGGAAGGAGCTCATCTTCCCCCTCACAGGATGCTGATGCAGGAGAAATAGTCAGGTCCTCTCCCAAAGGCCCTGCTGTGTTCACTGACAAGACCAGGGGAGGTATCACAGGCTGGGGATGTAGGAGAGTCCATATAGATGCCGTGAGGGCTGAACTAGCTGATGCTGAACAGGAAGCTCCTGAGGATGCCATTGGGTGCTATGGCAGTACAACAGAGTCAGATGCTGCTGCAGTACAAAGTTCACCAAGGCTCAGGTTTAGTGCATATTGAAAAACAGCAAAATTTTCTGGAAAGATTAATTTTTTCAAGGCTAAATTTTAATAGCTAAACAGAGAACAACATGAAGAGAGAGTATCAAATGTACAAAGGTCAGAGTAAAGTGTAGTTTGTGCTAAAAGATCCTCTTATCTTCTCACCTAAAAATTCTAAAAGTTGGCCTTCCCTGATGCACTCTCCTGCTGACTGCTGCTGCTTGCACCCGTGGCCACCAAACGCAGTATGAATAAGAGAGTGAGTTGAGAGTTGTAAAAGCCTTTAAAAAATGTTTTTCCAAGTATCATAGTTTAACCCCAGTAATCAGCTGAGTACCACACAACCACTTGCTCAGTCCCTCACCAGCAGGATGGGGGAGAGGAATAGAAAAGTTAGAAAACTCATGGTTTGAGATAAAGACAGTTTAATAGGGAAAGCAAAAGCTGTGTACACAAGCAAAGCAAATCAAGGAATAGGACAAGAGGACACAGACTTAAGCTGCACCAGGGGAGGTTTAGGTTGGACATTAGGAAGAATTTCTTCACAGAAGGAATGACTGGGCATTGGAATAGGCTGCCCAGGGAGGTGATGGAGTTACCATCCCTGAGGGTGTTTAAGGAAAGACTGGATGTGGCATGGTCTGGCTGACAGGGTGGTGTTGGGTCATAGGTTGGACTTGATGATCTCTTTTCCCACCTAAAGATTGATTCTGTGATTCTTATTTGAGGCACACAAAAATTGAAAACCTGTCTGCTGTTGGATTTCATCTTCTCTTTTATTTAATTTAATTGCAAATAAACCTCATCTCTTCAAGTTGGGATCAGCTAACTTAAAAACAAAATACCAGGATATGACGACACACTGAAAGTTTGCTGCTTTTATTTCAATGCTAGAGATGGTTTTTATTTATAAAGCTCATGAGACCTCTAGGTGTAGCAAAACAAAAAACTCCTTATTTACTGTTGCAGATAAAAAGAATAGAAGTCTGTTACAACCCTAAAAAACCCCAAAACCATTAGAACCAAGGTTTGAAAAATGGAATTTCATTAAATGTGCAATTTCATCAGTTTCTCAGTTAGCCAGAGCAAAGGCATAACTGACAAAGAGTTTGCCACACCATCTGGGTTTTTTAATAAAAGATCTCAGTACTTGTGATACTTGATTCTTTGACTGCTTTTTTCAGTTCTCTGAAGAAATGTGTTATCTCTGCTCTTTATTTCAAAAATTGGTCACCCCAGTTCAGTTATCAGTAATACAGTAAGATAGAAAATGCTGTATTCTGTGCATTTTTATGCCTAAAGTATGGTATAAAAGGCTGCACCTTCAGCATGCTCTGACAGATTGGTGCTACCACTGCAGCGAGTACAACCCTGAGGGGCCGAGCAGAGCTCTCCAGCCGAGTGCAGCTGGGTGTGCAGGGCCACTGTATCAGACTATTGGACACTCTCCCATGATGGTCTGGCAGCTGCTGGGCACTGGCAGCAGACACGGGAGCGTTAGGCAGGAAGAGTAGGTGGGCTCTGTAGTTTTGCAGGAGTTTCTACACCAGCTGGTCTCAGAGGGTGAGAGAGGTCAGGTGTTGGGCAGAGTGCTTGCTCAGCAGGGATCTGCTCATTGAGCAAATGTCTAAGCTCACCTTAGGAGCAAGCTCTGGTAACAATGCAGAGTCCAAAAGTCAAGTCTAAAAGTCAAGTCCAGAAGCAGAGTGGTTTCACAATCCATACGAAAGCCCAGAAAAGCTTCCAAAGGAACAACCTCTGTGAAACAGAGGTGCAGGGAGATAGAAAATGAAGGGATAACCTTCTCTGTTACGTGTGTGCTGTAGTCAAAACAGATGGCAATGCACAATTTTATGAGGATTTAAAAAAAAACAATTAATCTTTCCTCAGACATGGATCAATGCTCCTTCCCTCAGCTCATCACGGGAGGGCAGGGGCTCACCGGGCTCAGTCCCTGTTTACCAGAAGGTGGTGCTGGCTGGTCACCCTGCCTTGCCATTAGTTATTGACAGGATTATTCCAGTGTAACTTGTTGCCCTGGGATGCAGGAATTCAGCGCTGTATTTTTTTTTCAAATCAGTGTAGAGCAGCTGTTACACAGAATTACTTGGATGGCATCCTAGTGACTGCAGAAACATAGTGGTACTTGAAAGTTGAAAATCATATTAAGCAGAATGTCCACCTTTGTATTAAGAGTGAGAAAGAAAACCACACGTGTTTGCAGGCAATTCTAAATAATTTCAGAGGAAGAGTTGATGGTGTCGGAATTCAGCTATTAGAAATGCAAATGATAGATCCAGCATAATCTCTGGACTCTCCTGCCTTTGCTATGATGCCAGGGACAAGTCATTTCACACTTCCTTGCCCACGCAAAACATGTGAGCAAATTGTTTATTAAATGTAAGATATTGGACTGGTCATATAAATGCCAGAAGGCATTTATCTCCAGTTAATGTATGGCAAAAAATTTCTCATCCTACCTTTAATATGAATCTGAAGATAGGGTCGTGATAATGAAAAGCAGAATTTGTCTTTGGCAGTAGCCAAACAGTAAAAGTGGTGACTTTAAAAATTAGAAATATTAAATTCAACGCAAGGATATTATGCAGACTGTGTTTACACTGAACACCCTTCCCAAAGGAATTAAATAGGTTCTTTCAAGAGTGGTAGAAGGTGGAAGAATTGGATTCTGGCAGTAGATGGAGAAAACCCTTGAGAGAAACAGAGCACATCACTAGTCAGCAAATGGGATTTTAAAAAAATTCTTGGAGTAACATATCTCTGTAGAACTGAAACTAATATTCTGCAGCCCCAGAACTGAAATTTTACTCATTACTGGCACAAAACCCATTTTTGTTATTTATTTAAAAAATCATGAGATGATTTGGACAGCAAAGAGTAGACTCTTTATGCAAGAAGACCTCAGTACAATAAAGAACAAAATACCCCAAGAAAAAAAATCCCATTGAAATTGATGATGATGGTGATGATTTTATTTAATTCATGGAGAAGTATGCCATCTATAATCATACCCTCTTGTGCATGTGCTTTTTAATAAATTTTTGTTTGTGTATGTGAAACTTTCACTATTAGAAAACTAAGGAGGCCTGCGGTGTTTATCATCTTTTCTAGCTTGCTGTTAAATTTTAATTATTGTGTATTTAATTTGACAAATTAATGGACTTTAATAATAAACAATTATTTACTCCAGACAAACAAACAAACAAAATCCCTCACATACTCCACTCATTCTTGACTCTACATATTGAAAATATCACTTAAATTTTGGGACCATTTTTCTAGAAAAATGTTATTTTTCCATTTTCTGATTAATATGAACTTTGTGACAAACAAACAAACATCAACTGCTTATGAAAAACACATAAAAAGCTAATGAGATATGAGAAAGCACAGATTTTTAAGCTATAAGGGGATCAAGGAAAATCTTGATTTTCCCATAAACCCCCGCCCCCCCCCAAACCACAAGTCCTACAGGTCCTTGTCAGTTTTCACTGGAATAGAAATTTCCCCTCCATGGAAGGCAGTTCCTTAAGTTTTGTTTTGCCAGTCCACGCACAGCATTGCTGTTATTATCCCAGCCCAACACAACACTCTGAATAACTCTGGCCACTTTCGGAAGCATGTTGTACCAGTTTGCAGGCAAGACACAGAACACCATGGATCTGTGCATTTCCTTCTGAAACACACCCACAATGTTCCAGTGAAACATCTCTCCCTGATTCACTTCTTTCAAAGAGCCGAACGAGGCCTGTTTCATCTCTCTGGATCAGAAGTACTGCACAGGCACAGCATGCAGATATTATCTCAGTCCCAATAAAAGTAATTGCAGAGAATAATGCAGATAATTATTTCTGACTGACTGAGTTGTTGATCTTTTTGGTTCAAGGAAAGAATATGAAGATCTTCTGCCCTCTTTCCGTGTGTTGTCCTGTTTAATTGACAGGCCAGAATTACAGATTGCAGTCTCCTCTCAGATGACATTCTGAATTTAGAGTATAGTCATACATTGCTTTGCTGCTGAGGTTAATTAACACTTCTTTTTGCTGATACTAGAAACAGAAATGTGAAGGAAACAAGAAACTGGCATAAATGGAAATCTACCAATTATACTCTCTGAACTAGACTTTAGATATTGCTTAGTGACAGTAATGAGAAAAACAAGAGTATCATTTCTATTTTGTAGAAAATATTCTTTCCACATTTCAAGTCAGTATGCATTTATAAAGCATAAATGCCATCCTTTTTTGGTTTTTAAATAAGTTTTTTGGACAATGGCTTAATTGACTTAACTTTGAGTGACCCTTAATTCTTGACTATTTCCTCTTAAATATTTTCTTAAATGTTTCTGTCTTTTATGTTAATGTTTTGCCAAAATAGTTCCAGTGCATGCTAGTTTCCCTTTTCATTATTCTGCATTAGTAGAAGTTCTCGTCTTCCCTGAATGATTTCTCACCCTTTTTATGAAAATTATTTCTAAGTTATAGTTCAGTTCCTACAGTTCCACTAAGTTTCATCACAGGAAAAAAAATCACCCTCAACTAAGTTCTGAAGATCCACACTTGTATCTTCATAAAAAAGCTGGTTCCACTGAAAGTCAACCTCAGCCTCCCACCAGCAGGAGGATTAGTTCCTTCCAGCAGCTGATTTTTGGAAATAGAGTAAATGCTTTTAAAGCCTTTCCTTGAATCCATCCCACTCATGGAGATAGCGCTGGATTATAACATAACAGTTATAATAGTTGTAAGAGTGCAAGTCAAGTGGGATAGATTTAAGTTTAACCTTGAATTGAACTGAGGAGGGGAATTCACAGAAAGGACACGAAGGTCACCACTTCTTCTCCCCAGTACTCTTATGCCACACTGTAAGGATGTTTGTCTGTTGTGATTTCCTCACTGTGAAAGGGCTTTATAGAAATACAGATCCATTTTTCCTTAAGAACTGAACTGTTCTGCTTCTCTCAATCTGCGTTTGTCCACTGGAATAGACGCTCCTCTTCTCTTTACCTATGGCAACTCTAACACGGGGGTAGGACCAGGTTTCTGAGTGAAAAGTCAAGGTGGTGTTAAGCAAGGGACATGCTCCACAAACACTCCTTTAGGCACAGCCGTAAATGAAAGTGGGAGCACTGGCCAAAGAAGAGCCTCATGGTAGCCCACATTGAACAATTCAGTGTTTCTGTCAGATTGTGGGAACTTGATGTTAGTGTGAGTTCATTTGAAATGCAAGTGCACTTCAGAAATCCCAAAAGGGAAATACTTTGCAAGAAAATGGGAAAATACCAAGAAACTGGTCTATAGAAACCAGCTTTCAGTGGGAGGAACTGAAACCCAAAATCAGCATGTTTGTAGCAGCTATAGAAACACAAGATGTTTTCTTTAGTATTAGCCTTAGAGGAAGGCTGCTGGCAAGACTTTTCTGTTTAATTACTTCATCTTCATCACAGATAGACGTTTATTGGTGATATTCCAGAATGCCCTAGGATACCCTTCTTTGGACCACCCAGATCGTAGGAAAATAATAATAATTTCATTTAGGATGTAATGCTCTCTCTGTCACAGGAAGTGGGGAATTATCTACTTATTTAATGCTTAGAGTGTTGTATATATATTTTTCTTTCCTTTTTCTTTCTTTTCCTTTTTTTTTTTTTTTTTTGTATTTAACTAGACAAATCTACTTCATCAAAATGGGATCTACAGGAGCAGAGTATGATAGGTTAATTGGACCATTATTGTAGGATGGTACAATGCAATTATCACTTCTGATATAATTTGGAAGTGCAGGTTCACAGTATATTACAAACTATTGTAAGATCTCATGACTGGTATGAAATTAACCATGTTCAACATTGTAATTAGGAAAAAAAATCTTAGTAGCAGTAATGTTGGCATATCTCCAGTTTCTTAAAAATACCAAAACTGTTCTCCCTAAATTCAGTGTTCTGCAAATTAAAAGTAAGTACATTCAAAGTGATTCTGTCTCTTTGGGACTATATTATAATTCTGCAAAAGGTACAATATTAATGGTAGACTACTTTGAAGAGCTACCGCAAGAATACACATAAAATCAGAAAGCTGAAAACTCTGTAATAACTTAATTTTTGTTTCTATGAGACAAAGGAAGCAATTATCAGATGATGTAAATCTGTATGCTTTGGAAATATCATCAAAGATTTGAATGGCAGGAAGTCCAATCCCCGTCCCAAAGAACAGGGAGAAAGTTTTCACCTTTCTTCATTCCCAACTGACATTTATCTTGTCTATACCCAAATCCAATGACAAAGATTTCAAGGTGTTCTGTAACAGGCTTTACCTCCAGATCTTTCTTACGAATGGACACTATTGCCTGAGCACTAAGACAAACATGTTGCTGGACTGAGACTTTTGGGATGCTGAGTCTCAAAAGTGCTAAGTGCCTCAAAATTGCAGGGAAGGCAATGGTGGGTGACTTTTGCTTTCATACTGAAAATCAGGTGACTATGTTCCTCAAGGTGGGAAGTAAGATAGCAAGTTTCAGTTCCTAACCCAGCTAATCTTAAACACAGAAAGCTTTTATCCAACTAGAAACAATTCTCATACATTTCATACTCTCTGTGAAAATTTGAGCATTCCCATAACTAAACATTTACTTTCTTTGATGCTCTTAATATTTACATTACAGAGGTTATCGAAAAGACATGAGAAGGCTTTGAGGAAGTCTTTTGGTTGCTGGATGGTAGCTATGCATATTACTGTGCTCTGAAGTTCCAGGCTCCAATTTAATTGACCATTTAGTTTGGTGAAACTAATAGTTACAGATTTTGCATTCTGGAGGAATGTTATGCAGCTAAAATTAAACCTGTGTTATCTCTTACAGCTTTAGAGACATTTAACACTTTGAATAGGGGAAATTATAAGAGGTGTTCTCAGAGTGCTTTCTGTCTGGTGTTTGTAGAGCTGAGCAGTGTTTGAAACTCAGCAGAATGTGTCTTTTCTTGGCTATTCCTGGTAATCAAGCAATAGATGCTTATAAGCAGTTCACTGATTGCTGGGACTGCTTCTTGCAGCTCTGGTCCACAAACCCGTTTCTTTCAAGATATGAACATTTCAAGAAGCATTCAGAAAAATAATTTTCCAGAAGTACACTGATTTCAACACTGCTTCCACACATCATTGGATGCAAAGTACCCTCTTGATATGACTTTGGTAAATTTTCTATCTCCATCTGCAGTAGTGTCCATTGCTGTTGCTCTGGACTCAGGAATTTGAAGATGCATTTACTCATGCGTGTGGATTGTGAAAGACAAATTCCCTTTTCATGGGAATGCCAGTACATAAAGATAAACAAAATTTTGAGTTACTGAGATTCCAGGATGAAAGATGGAAGATATAGAATATTAATTATAGAAAAGACCACACAAATCATGATGGATACTTTCCTCTTCAGGCAATGAGAAAAGAATAGGATCCAAGAGGCCTGACCAAATAGGGTAGTAGCAGTATAAACTGGCACTGGTTGAGGAAGTGAATAGGACCAGATGACCCTCAGAGATTTCTTACAAAGTAAATTACTCTTGGGCTCCATAGGTATGTTTTTATAACACAAAAAGCACAGAAAAGTGCACTGCACAAGGTTTCAGGAGGTCATTTAGTCCCTCCTCACCCAGTTCAATGTCACCTGTTCTCAGGTATTCCTCTTTCTCAGGACTGAAGTATTGGGAATCTTCTCTATGCATAGACATTTATTTTCACAGCCTCTCAGAAATCTGTTCCTGCATCCAAAAGTTCTTACTATTTGGAACTTTTCCTTGACATCAAATCTAAATCTCTCCTGATGTAATTTAAGCTGATTATATTTGCCCTAAACTCAGTGCTGGCAAAGAAGAGTTCATTAATCATTTGTTTTGCAGCTACCTTTTCTCCAGCTGAAGCCAGTTGTACATCACCTTGGGGTCATTTTCCCTAGACTAAGCAACCCAGATTTTTTCAGTCCACTGGGCATGTAGACATCTGAGCATTCTTGTTATTCCCCTTGAACTTTCTCTAATGAGTCCATGGATCTCAGGAAAACAAAGCCCCAACTTGGACCTAGCTCTACAGGTGAGACCTTCCCAGTGCTGAGTAGAACTGAGATTATTTGAAATGTTTTCGCAAAGAGCCTCCACTTAGTAGATCACAATACAATTTTGCCATTTTAAAATCAGCATGATATCACTGACTCAGCTTCAGCTGTAAGCTTTTTAAAGCATGATCCTCGGTCTAAATGTTTTTCAATTATCACATTGCTATTATTATGTCTTGCGGTGAGATACAGCTCTCTACAACAAGGAAAAAAAATAGGAGAACACTGGCTGGAATGCTATGGTATCCCTCAGAAGGGATGTATTTCACAGGAAACTATGAATATGGACTTTCCTAAATGTCCCCTGTGTTCGAGAAATATATGACCTCTTCTGAAAGGAAGCAATGAATGCTTACAGACAAGTAATAATATCTTAGCATGTATTTTCAACTAATTATTGCAAATACTTTGTGTTGCTTTGCATCTGCTATCAGAAAGAACAGCAGGCTGCATTAAACTTCATACTTGTTGCAAAGGAGTTAAAAACCCCAAACAAGAGAGTTCCTGTACTTGGTTGGATTTCCTTATTAGCTACAGTACTTTCTACATTGTAATTTTCATCCCGTGTTTTCTGCAATGAAATAGAATTGTTAACAGTCATATTCTGAGGGATATCTAGAAATAATGAGGTGGCCTTGGAATGCTGCCTTCCCTACCAACAAAACACTGTCACTTAAATGAATGCTTCTAGGAATGCCTCAGGAGTACTATGCACAGGATGGATAACTTCAGATTACATAAAATAATGATGCCTTATAGAAACCTTTTTTAGTTCTTTCTGTCTCAAACTACAGTAAAAAACCAGTGAGATATCGACCTTCAAATCTGTTAGTAGTCACTGGATACTTTCCTGCATGAGGAAAACTGAGACCAGGGAGAATTGCGAGGCCAGTCCGGAAAAGATCTATGGCAGAATTGGGTACATCCAATGAATCCTGGTCTGAGAGGTGCAGAGCTATTGCTCATTTAAAGAACTGAAGGACAAAATGTGACTATTAAGCTAAATGAGACATGCCATGCAATATTAGGTTCAGGTACTTACTGTTTTGAAGGTATACAGATGAAAGAAGCTTGTGTTAAGGAGAGCAGGAAAGCCATCAAATGTCAGGAGTGCTGGCACTGTGCACCTCCTAGCAAACTCAAGGCAAAAGCAAAGCTTCCCATTCATCGCGTAAGTTGCCTATAACAGTGACCCTCAGAGTCCTTTAATAAATTACTACCAACTTTCACGACTTTTCATGGACTACTGGGCATTCTTTATCTCAAGCTTTTATCTGAAAACATATTTTTTGACCATTTCACAGACACCAGTGGACTGCAGACTACAGTTGTGGAGTCATTAATACAAAGAGACACAGATCACAAGGCTCTTGCTGTCTCCTGTGGGTATAAAAGGCAAAATTAAATTTAAGTCTGAAGAGATGTGTCACAATGCTGGCATTTTCACATACTTATACCAGCAATACAGATAAGATAACTTCCAGGGCTTAGCATCAAATAAGGAAATGCTTAGCACTTACAGCTACGGTTCAGTTTATATTAGGGAGGTTTATTTTCTTTGTACACAGAAATAACTTTACTGATCATTTCAAGCTGTTTGATCCAAAATCTGGTTCAGATTACTGTTTTTTTCCCCAGCTGTTTTTGCCTGTTGATTATTGGCTGTTTCAATTCTTTCGTACAATCAGCTGTAGTAATTAGTTTTTCCTGCAATATTAAGCATCCAGTCACTAAAACACTACAAAGTCCGGATAAAAGGAAGACTATAGGATATCTGACCCTGAGACTAACACGTGGGCAGAGTGTGACAGTGGTTGTTACTGGGAAAAGAACTGTGAACTGCAACTGGGGAGGCAGGACAGAAAAGACAGGGCAACAGAGAGCCCAGGCAGCAGGAGGTGAAGCTGCTCACAGACACAAGGAAGACCTTAGGGCGGTCATGTACTGGTCTGCAGGCAGGGAATGGTCTGAAACATCTCAGCAAGCCAGTCCTTTTCTCGCTCATGATTTCACTGCTTGATTCCATTTACTGACCAAAACAGCATTGGATGTCAAAGTTAGTGTTTTGAAAAAGAAATGCGGCGAAGTCATAGGCTGAATAAGTATTTGGATACATCTAGCAGAATGCATGGAACAGCAGAAAATAAAAATAAAAAAGCGAGACATCTGTTCTTCTAATTTTAAAAAAAGTTCATTTTTTGAATTCTGAAAACTTCAATACGTAAGTATCATACTATTTTTTAAAGTACTATGCACGTTCAATGGGTACATGCTTTTAAACATCAGATTAGAAATTTTGTTTGTTCATACAGTGGAAATTCTATTAACATCTCCCATTAAACATTATCTATAGCTACTAATTTATATATCTCCTGTAAGATGGTTATGGTAACTTTTTCTTTCTGCATCTGTGTTTCCTACTACATTTTAATGAAAAACAGGTGCAAAGGACACAAGGTTAACTTCACTGTTCTAGAGGTACGATGCGGAGCCAAACAAAAAATTATTTGATGGATGGAACAGGTCTCGATAAACTACTATTAGTGATTATAAGTCCCTCCCCTATTTCAGAGTACTGCAAGTGTAATTGAGATGTCATACCAGACATAGGAGATTTGGATTTTTCAGTGTTCCCAGGCAGCTGTACTGAAACAAGATTTCTATTGGAAAAGTATTGCACTGATGACCCAGAAACACTGCTCTGTAATCTGATTGTGTTCATCAGACTTAGTAATGACATAATCTGGATAATACTTACAGATCTTTACCCTGATCCATAGAAGATCCCACACATAAATTATACTCCCTTGTTTATCCAAATAGGATTGCTCCCTTCTAGCTTGAACACCATCTTCCTTTTAAGTTGTTTATATTGTAGAGTAAGTCAAGATTTGTCTTCATGGGGAGATACCCTAAAAAGTGTCTTGTAGCTCTGTGTTGGGAAAGGGGGCATTTCTTATTACAGATATTTGTCACTTGTTTAGACCATGAAGTGACATTCAGCAATGTCCTGAATTCTGTAATGAAGCAGGAAGACCTCGATGAAGTTCACAGCTACACAGGAATTGGGTGATCTTTTCTGTGAAGATTATTTGAGGGAAGAGTGCTTTTTGTGGCACTGAAGCGGTGTCTAGCATATGAATAAGCGGGAAGTTACTTTGAGGACTTGTGCTAAAAAATGAAAGAAAATAAATAATGTGGAAGGACTACACTGCTGTGTGAATTTGTTGTGAAGGATCGAGACATCATGAGTAATATTTCATCACAAGAAAGGAAATTAAATGAAGAAATACTGCTCTAAAGAAAATACAGAACAAAATGGTTGATGTTTGCTAAATGGAAAAGACTAGCAGTCTTATTCATAGATATCTCCAAAAAGTTCCTTCAAAAGCAATTATTCAAAAAATTCATCAAAGGCCTGAATTCCCCCTTTCTTCACATATTTATTGAGCTTTTCCTAATGAACATGAGTTCTAATTGAAGTCAGAACAGACATTTGTTCTGACTGCATTAGGAAGTTAGTCAAGTCTTAAATATTCACAATTCCTCTTGATACCAATACGAGTTCTGCAGGAAGACATGTAGAAATCAGTGGTTCAGGTCAGGGAAGAAAACTTAGATTCAAAAAATCCTAAACTAAGTAAATATGAAATATATTCCTATCAGTGGTTCTGGCAAAAAATAAGGGGAAAAAAAAAAGCAACACTGATACAGGCCAGCATTCATGAGCTAGATAACGAATATGTTAATGAATTTAACTGTGTAAATCTTTACTTGTTAATTGAGGGTAGTTTCCTTTTCCAGATGAAATTAGGTAGCAATGTAACAGAAGGATGTGGTCAGAGTATATACCAAATAAATCTTTTCAAGTCTCTGCACTGCTTATTTACAAAAAGTCCTATCAGTGATATACAGTAAACCTTCAAATACTCAAAACAGGTTGAATAAACATCTTCAGTAGTACTCTAAAGGAACCAGTTAGGTCCACTATATAGATTAATCTAGGTTTTTAAAAGTCTGTAAGCAACTTACCTGCTTACTCACCACACTTGGTACAGTGTATCACACTTCAGTTTGGCCTGAAGCACATTTGAGTATCCTGGGTTAAGCACAAGAGGGAAGATGATTAATTAATTATACACTGATTACCATTTATCTTAAGTTTGTGACATGTTCCAGTTGCTTCGTGTTATCCCAACAACCGATATCAGAGGATATCCCCATATTAAAGATTCCAAATAATTATACTGCCCAAAGAAAGACCTCAGCATCCTAGCAAATTTTTCTTAAAAGATGAAGGAATAGAGAGTAAACTGAAACACATGAGCTTTTGCTTAATTCAAAGACACCAAATGTTTCTCAATACATACTGGGAATTTCCAGTTCTACAGCTCTGAAACAGTAGCTGTCAGAGGAACAGAGGCACCTTGAATTGAGCTTTCTGTGTCTTGGAGTACATGAGAATTCATGAGACACAGCTGAAATTCACTGTTGGCAATGGCTTAGGTGGGAGATCATAGGGCAAGCTGATGTTAACCTGTCTGAAGGTCTTTTAGAAGTCTGCCTTCAGATGCCCAAAAATTTCACATGCAAGTGAATTGCAATTCTGAGCTTAAATACTGGGAAAACTGACACATTCATTGTCTTCTGCTCCAAGATCTCTTTAAGGAGATGCTATGGAATAGCTACACATTTGCTGTGATGGTGGTATTTCCCCTGCATTTATAGTATAAACACTCTTTTTCTTGAACCTTCTCCTAAAAAAATTTTGGTTGGTATCCAAGAGAGCAGAGTTAGAAGTGCTGACAAATTTTTGAAATATCAGATCCGGCAGCCAGGTGCAAGAGCTGCCTTGGCTTGCACCAGCAGAGAGAGGTTAGAGGATGTGAGAGAGTTGCTACTTTTTCCTGGGTGGTAACTTGCTCTTTTCTGAGTCTCAGTGAAAGCTTCAAAGGCTTCAAAGCTTTTCTGCATCCTGTTTTGCCAGATCTAATTTGGAGGACATTCTACACTGTACTGGATCTTTTGTTCATGTTATGGGGAGGCTTTTCCTTCAAACAAACAAACAAACAAACAAACAAACAAACAAACATCCAGTCTTGGTATTTTTTTTAATGGTGCCTTCTTCTCAGTGCCATTAACGAAACTGTAATCTGTAGGGTTTGGTTGGTATTATTCTAAAGGTATTTTCCTATGGTTTAAAGTACTGTAGAGTTCACGTGACTGAGTCACTCAACACCAGACAGAAGATTGCGTATTTTAACTTGGAAAATCTCAAGTTTAAGAGAAAGGACAAAGATTGAGGGTGCTGGAAGTCCAGGGTCCCTATGTCTCTAACTGGATCATGGAAACAGTGTATCACCAAGGCCCTGTAGCTATGCTTTGGGTGTTGAATACTCCTGGATCTGTATTTGCTTAAATAAATATGAAGGCTGTCTTTCTGTACCAGTGTCAACCTTTAGCTTGCTAACAGGATTAATTCCACAACAACATAACTATACCTAGTAGGTGTTTAATATCTTTCTTTCAGAACATCAGTGCTGTTCTTGTCTTTTTTTTAACATAGAGACAATCTTAGTATTTTTAGATTATGTCGTTAGGAAGGCTTTTGGTTTGCTATTTTTATTTTCTTTTTGTCTTCTGTTGTATACTTATAATTACTGAAGCAGCAAAACCTCATCATTCCAATTTTGAAAAATGTATATTCCTTTATGAATAGCAGATTCTGAGAGATATTGTTAAGGTACACCATCACCCAGAAGATTTTAGAAGAGCCAGTATCTATCTAACTATAACCGGGGAGATGACTGAAACCTTGGCATAAGCAGCTTTTACTGAAGCTTTCATTGCTTTAAAAAGCAGGCTTCTTTTGTTTGTTTGTTTGTTTTAGGGTTTTTTTTTTTTTCCTTGGGTTGGGAGGGTTGTTGTTTATAAGATCTTTGAAATAAACCTGTTTAACAAGCTGAACACTTAAAATGTCTGAAAGCTCCAATGAAACTCCAATTGACTTTAATTTGGCTCATACTTTGGCAGGAAAGGAGAAAAGCCTGGGAGAATGACCTTTACTTATTCCCTACAGTGTAAACAATTGAGAGATAGATATGAACGTATACCCATCCTCTGTCGGAGCCTTTCTCTCCTCTCAGTGTGTACTGTGTAATGAATCCGTAACTCACGTTGATGTCAATAGTAATTATGTGCATGCGCTGGGAAGGAATGAAATTTTAAATTGGTAACTCTTCATAAAATCTTATTACAACAGTTCTATAGGCCACTGTTCAATGCAGTGGGTTAATAAGCATTAGTCAAATTCCTATCAGGCCACTAGGATTAATATAAATCCTACAGTAAAATGTTTAATAGAAACTTGTTTTTTAATTACCTTCCAAAGATAAAAGAGCTTAGCTAATATATAAGTTTTGTAAAAAAATCTTCTTTATTGCAGCTCTCTGTCACTTAGTACTGGTTTTGTCAGTGAATACCACCAGATGTGAGAAGATCATTCGAATCATTGGAATAATAAAAATTCCATATTAAAAGCAAGGTGTAAGAATAGAGACCTGCATGATTAAGCATTTCAGGAAATGTATGGGCAGTCTTCATTTTACCCCATAATGAACAATGCATTATGTTATAGCCTTTAATTACATGATTGTATACCACTTCTTGAATAAAACAATTTTATTCCCCATGTTTTAAATACTGGTTTATGCATTTTTTCTAGTGCTATCTATTATTCAGTATATGCTAGAAAGAAACCAAGAAAGTCTTTTATATAAAATGACATAGCATGCTAATGTTGCTCAACACATTTACAAATAAATCACCCCTTTCTGGAACACCGTTCCTCTCTGAATCTCAGACAGCCTTACAGGGGACTGAGACATCTCAGCAGAATTTTAATTCCTCTAGGTCACAAGAACCTGACCCCTCCACAGCATGCATTATTGGCATAAGTAAACACATGTTCTAAAGTTAAGAAACAATCATAGCTCAAATATTGCTAATGCCTTAGAGGATACCTTGCAGATATCTCTATTCATAGAGAAAACCGATTATGAATTTGCACACCAAAAACATGCAGCCTGTGAGGCTGGAGTCAATACACTGCTGGGTCTTTTCTCTGTTTTGGAAGTTCAACAGACTCCTGATCACAGGAATACGCAAATTCTGCCTGCTACCAGGCAGCTGTAGAGCCAGCAGTGAGTCACTGGAATGCAGAACCCGAGATCCCTTCGGCAGAAGCCAAAGAGATTGTCAGCTGAGGTAGAAATTACGCTTTCCTTCCTAGTAAGTGGAATCATGAAAAAGATATGGGCAAAGAATTTATGCACCCACACATTCACACGTTTGCTCTTGATACTCCTCTTTAATAAACACTAGGGAGAAAAGTAGAAATAAGACACTTCTGTGGCATGGAAAATGAAGATTTCAGTGCATCAGTATTTGTTTTGTGAAGCTGATACCTCATTGCATACTCCATGCTATAGTAGTTCTTATGCCACTTATTTGGTCTCATTTGGGACCCAGATAAGGGTCCCAAATATCACCTGGAATGAATTATTTTCCCCTTTCTATTATGTTGGGTTTTTACAGGTGTTAGCAGTACCAAAAATGAGTATGTGTCTGCATTTTGGAGTTGCTAGAGAGTAGCTAATCCTGACAAGGTAGAACCAGAACAAGTAGACATATAATTATCTAAAGCATCTATGTTTTTTATCATGATTATTTTCATCATCCTCTTCAGCAGGCATATAAAATGAAAAGATCGATTTTAAGAAACTCTTGTAATCCATTTATAAATAAATTAAGCTTTACAGCTTTTCTTTGGTCCGCATACATGATTATACCACTCAAGATCACAGCATCCTTATGGCTAGATCAGATACCATATTGTAAAATCTATTTAAAAATGTTATTTTGAGCAGGCTTGATAAGCATTAAATAGGGTAAAAAAATTGTTTTGTTGCAAGCCAGGAAGAATGCATACTTGATTAAATATCAAAGACCAAAATTTACAAAATAATACCATGAGAACAGAAGCAAATTTAGCTTACAAGCATTAAGGGAAGACATGATTAAACTGATTACTATGCGCAGCATTAGTCATTGTTACTATACAATTCTGCTGTCTGCTGAAGTATCTAATCTACAGTAGAAGTAAGATATTTTATCCATCAGGTTAATATATAACAGCTGGCATAAAATAATTACTGTAAATGAAATCGAGAAGTGTGATGGAATTTTCATGTAATTATACATATATATAGGAAGCAAGTGTTCATGAGATAAATAATCTCAGCAGAGCTCTTTGTTAGTCACCCTATCAGAAATACATTAGATAAAACTCTTGTATAGTTTTCTCTTGCTGCTGTTTCTGTCAGAATTTTAAAAAATTGAAATACTAAAGATGAATGAATGCTGGTCAGACATTTAATTTTTGCTACTAAATTCTAAGAAATAGATGGCATGTTGATTTTCCGTGAAAATAATGTCTCTCACAGCTGTAGTTAGTTCAGAGAAAGTAAACAAAGGAGGTGTGTAATAGCATATACTTACAATAAATTTGTTGAATACAGGTTCGTATTGAGTAAACATAAACATAACTTAATTCAAATAATTGATTTTCCTTTTGAGTGGCCCCGCTTAGTGATCTCCATTTGCACGTGATGTGTTTTGTAAAAATTGTAACTGATGTTTCCATTCAAGTGAGATCAAAACAAGAGTCTGTTTTCCTGTAGGAATGATGACCTAAGGGTGGTGATCCAAAGCCCAGACTCATTCAAAGGAACAAGAACTTATCTCACAACTCATTCGACTATCTTTTGGGTGTCAGTATGCTGAAGCAAACAAGGTTATTTACTGTTTTCCCTGTCCCTGGACCCTACACAAAGGCAGTGGACACTACCCTGTCAACTCATGCCACCTTCTTTGCCTCTTGGCTATCATCAACTGAAGTAGCACAGGGCAGAGAGGGAGAAATGCACTGCTGGAATGGGTGCGGAATCACTTCTGGCTACTGGGATCCTTTCCTCTAAGCCAACCAGTATTTCCAAGTAAGGAGGTTCTGGTTTCACAAGAGAAGATTTAAAAAACAAGACACCAGCTGAATGTTTAAGACAGATTTTCTCATCATGACTAGATTGCCTTGGGTGAAAGGGATCCTCTATGGATACTTTCTTGAAATACAATATATGGTACATGTTGTCTTAAGGAATTTAAGTCATAAATGACACAAAGTGCTAGGAATTATTCAGATTCATATCTAAATTGCCAGGAGGAAATATGAAAGGGGAAATAAGACAATTTTGTGCTGTTTCTGACTACTGTTTTTTCTCCTGTTTGAGTATCTGACAGCCCCTCCCAATATGAATCACATACTGGGGCTGAAGGTCAAGGACTGAAAGAGTTGCTCATTTTAACCTTCCTGCCTTCTCCTACTGTCAGACTGAAACATAAATAACTTATTCATATTGTCTCCTTATTTCCAACGTTGTCAAATTCCAAATGCTAAGATATTTTTACTATATTCGTATGAAATGCTCCCCTGTTCTGTAGTGGTACCACTGGCACCACACGAGGAGTAAAGTGTTATAAATCATGCAAACCAAGACGTTAATAATGCCAGAACTCAATAGCTGGACCTACTTGAGCCAGCTGGTGAAGTTGAAGTAGTTCCCTACATCATGACACTGTAAAATTACCAGACCCTTAATGGAGGAGACAAGAAATTTTCAAATGAGATTTAGTTCATTCTTTATTTCTTACATTTGCAGTGCAAAAAATTACACCAGGAATTGATATTATAAAGTGCTTTATAATACAAAGAGAAATACATGCATATATCATAAATTATTATTTATGTATATTATTTTGAATATATATTCAACATTTCAGAAAACAAAATTCAGGTATAAGAAGTAAACTTGATACAAGCAATATATCTAAAATACCTAATGCCATTAAAAATAAATTTATTATGCTCACTTTCCAGCTCTGTTTGTTATCATTCAAAAGGAACAACTTCATAACATAGAACAATAAGGAATTTCTATGAGGGAGTTTTTTAAAAATTTAGAGATAATATGGCAAGTAATAACCAAAAAAAAAAAGATGGAAGGATGTGAAAATATTTTGAATATATACAAAATGGAGCTTTACCGTCAAATGCTTTGTTACATCTGTTAATGCTAGGTATAAAAATATTTTAAATAAAACATTTGTTTTCATACTGGACACTGAACATCTAGTTTCGCCTTGTCCTAACATAACTAAGGCTATTACTGTCGTTCACTGAAAGAGACTCCTTATTAACAGAGTTCTCAAAATTAAAAAGAAACAGGATTTAATTACATTGTTTAATCCTTTACACAGTTTGTTATGGTTCATACACAGTTATGTATAGTTCAAAATCCAGGCCAGTTGGTTTCTTATCCTTAGCTCAACATGCAGTCGCATTAGATTACCATCAGGTTTTTGTTTTGGCTTTTTTTTGCCTTAACTATAATTGGACATTTTATATAGACTGTACTCTTGACTCATTTATATTTGGCACTATATTGAAATACACTTGTCATTGTTAACCAACATCCAACAATTATGATAATTTGACACATCATTTTGAAAGTTATATTGAATTTTCTCTTCTTATAGACACTAATTGCATATTTGAAGTGATGGATCTTGTTCTCTCAGAAGCATGCTTCTGGATCCCTTATTTATCATAATTTGAGAAAGAGGTATGACCTTATTTCTTCCATTTCTTAGGTTTTCAGAAATGCATAAACAGTGCAAACAAACATAAATCATGTTCCATCAACTAACTGTTATAAAACCATTTACATGGAAACAGAGTAATTCTGTCCTATTTTCTGCCCAGTAGCTAGTGCTTAAGAAACTCAGTTGGAATAGAGAAACTGGACTGAATTAGCTCATACTTGAAATAATATGCCATATTTGGCACGATTATTAAGCTTCTGTATATGCCTGGGAAACCACAGGGATGTGTTATTTAGCCTTTTCACCTGAAAACATTTCCATCTTGTCTTCATGCACATCCCTGTGCCATTTTACAAGCCTCCCCTCCAATCCCAGGCGGGAGACTTTGACTCCTATTCATTTGCAACACTTCTGCTGTCAGAAAAGTGTTGTGGGAGATAACAAATGAATGACACTGAAAAGAAATCACATCTGTGCAACTGAACATACACAGCTCATCCAGAAACTGCTGCACATCAGTGGCAATACTGCTCCTAGCTCTGGCTCCGGCACAGGAGGGGAACACCAGAGAGTGCCAGGTACATCCAGGCACTGTGCTCCCAAATGTCCCCCCTGCTCCACAGAGCTGTGAATCATCCCTCACCATTGGCTGCACATTTTATAAACACTATTTAATTGTGAATGAATGACAGCTTGGAGACCTACAGTACTCAAAACAACTATGAAAACCTCTTTTTATGAGAGGAGGATGAGGAGAAACTGTGTTGCAAGAATAGCTGAAAGTAAGAACTTTTTCACGCATGTGTTAATTCACAAAAAAAGTAGTGATGGACTGAAATCTGATCCCCTTTCCCTCCAGTATACATGGGAGCTTGACCTGGAACCCTTTGATCAGAGAAAACATTTGCTTTGAGCCCTCAGAATTTCAAGCAGAGAACGATTTGAATGACTGTTGGTGTTACTTCAATAAGCATCAGTAACACACAATTTTCACCCTTAATAATTAAGTTTTGCTTGGCACTTCCATGTAACAACCATGCTGAGTAATATCTCACTGAAAGCTAGACATTTGGAGGTCTATGGAATGATGGAGCAGATACTTAAAATTTTCATCATGACGTCTCTCACCATGTTTTTAAAAAGCCCACATCAATTGAGGGAAGTATGCTTTGAAGAACTTCCTGCATTTTTTATTTAGCTTAGAGATATAGTTATTTAGCATTTCAAATAGCCATGAAGTTCAGAAAATGGCCAGTGGCAGCTAAATCTTGGAAAACAGACTTTTAAGTAGATTTTCTCTAGTCAGAAAACTTGAGAAAATGTTCAGTTACTTGCAGTTACAAAAAGGGGTAATGAACATTTATAGGTTTTTAAAAGCATGTCATGTCACAAAATTCATATTAACAGACTCATTGGAAAGACATCTGCTGTATTCAGTGACTTCTGCGTTAGGAGCTCTGCAAGCAGTTCTGAGATTCCCCACACTTTTAAGCAGGTGGCAGTGTAGGTTAAAGAGACATAGATTTTTCCTGCAGCTGATAGAAATCATGCTTTCCAGTTTTCCCATTTATCTCAATCTCAGGTAAAAACATACAGCACTATTATTGGGTTCTTATCTAGATGGGAACAAGCACGAACTTTGAAATGCACTTCTTTGCTGGCTCAACAGTATTCCATTATTTCCAGATACAGCTTTGTGAGCTTTATTTCTCAGAATGAGACATTGCAGTAAGAGACATAACTCAACCTCTCTTCTTTATTATGACAGTAGGAAGACCTATCTTTTGAAGGGGTTAGGTGATGTTACAGTGCAGTGATTCAGCATCAGTACTCAGTCTCTAAATGATAAACATTGATAGCTTTAATAAAAGCAAATTCAGTGGCCTTTCTTCTACTGGACCTTAATTATGCCACCAACACAGACTCAGCAGTTAAGACAATATGGGATTTCGCTTACATTTGCAACTTTGGGTTGCTCTTTCAGTTATTTCAATCTTTTGTGCATAAAATGTTGTGTTATCTAGCGTTTGTGCCAAAAAAATCACTAATAAGGTTGATTTTAACATCTTTGACAGCAACGTAGATGGTGGTATGCAGTGGACCCTCAATGAGTCTAACAATGACACTCAGCTGTTTGGTGGGATTGACATGATGGAGAGACAGGATGCCATCCAGAAGGTTCTTGAGAGGCTTGAGAGGTGGGCCACATGAACCTTGTGAAGTCCAACAAGACCAAGTCCTGCACTGGATTGGGGCAATCCCAAGCACAGATACTGGCTCAGCAGAGGGTGGATTGAGACCAGCCCCGGGGAGAAGGACTTTGTGGTGTTGGTGGACAGGAAGCTGGACATGAGCTGGCAATGTGTGCTTGCAGCCCAGAAATCCTAACACATCCTGTACTGCACCAAAAGCAGCATGACCAGCAGATCAGGAAAGGTGATTCTCCCCCTCTGCTCTTGTAAGACCCCTCCTGGAGCGCTGTGTCTAGGTTCAGGGGGTCATCCTGAACAAGAAGGACATCAACCTCTTGGGGCAAGTCCAGAGGAAGCCATAAAGATGATTGGAGGGATGGAGCACCTCTCCTGTGAGAGAGTTGGGCTTGTTCAGCCTGGAGAAGAGAAGGCTCCAGGGAGATCTTACAGCACCTTTCAGTACCTAAAGTGATTACAAGAGAGCTGGAGAGGGACACCTTACAAGGACATGTAGTGATGGGCCTTAAACTGAAAGAGGGCAGGTTTAGATTAGATATTAGGAAGAAATTCTTTACTGTGAGGGTGGTGGGGTATTGCAAAATGTTGCCCAGAGAGTTTGTGGAAACTCCATCCCTGGATGTGTTCAAGGTCAGGCTGGGTGGAGCTTTGAGCAACCTGGTCTAGGTTGTCCATGCCCATGGCAGGGGGGTTGGAACTAGGTGATCTCTGAGGTCTCCCTTCCAACCCCAACCATTCTCTGATCGTCTATTTTTTTAAATATATTTTATTTAATTCTACTCTTTTTTCAGACACCTACTACTTTATTAAACTAAAATAAACAAACAAAATGCAACAACTGAGTTCATTTAATGAACAGTGTGTGGTTTCGATCTCTTGCTAATGTGTGAACAGAACAACTCTTTCTCAGAAGCATTTTTTAAAGATGGCTAGACACATGGTAACACTATCTGTCATGAAGCAGTAGGTTTTTACTTGGAATTATGAGAAACATGAGTGTGCAAATACTTTTGTGGAAGTGAAACAGTGTTCAGGTGGACTGGTTCTGTGGCAGGAGAATACAGCTGGACTTCAAAACTACAGATAAACCTAAAACTGAAGAAAGAACAATAGTTCATTTGTTTTGAGAGCGCAGGATGGGCAAAAATCCCAACTTCTTTGCAGGAATTGATTTCCACATTGTTGAAATAGATTTCAATCCGTTTTTCACAATATTTAGGCTTTTTCAATGGGAACAAACTGAACTGGTGGGGAAGCATCCAGCTTCTTCTCAGGGTGAAGCAGAGCACACAGAATCAGACACTAACCAATGGGGGTAGAGAGGACAAAGCATGGTAATAGCAGAGGAAAAAGCATTTTATATTCCCTGAATACAGCAGGATGAGATTCTGCAACTCCCTATTTAAAACCAAGTTACCAAAATGCTTTAAGGGTTGTACTGTGTTGAGCAGAGCTTCTATTGGCCACCATCTGTGTTTCAGAGGGACAAGTTATTATTTTCTTTCGCTTGAACTACATGATTCCTCATTGACAGATTGGGTTTAACATGAGGACCTCTAACTGAGCAATTACAACTGTGGGAATCGTTGTGGGAAGGACATAGGACTGTGACTGTGGAGAATAGCTAAGCTGTGCTTCACACCTACTCTGGCACTGGCCATCTGTGGAGTCTCAGGTAATTACATCCTCTGCTTCAACACCTCATGTATAAAAAGAGAAGGATCTCCTTCCCACATGTCAGGTCTAGAGACAGCAACATCCCCTAGGAAGCTGCTGAATTGTCTTCTTCTCTATGCCATGGGGAAATTAAACCAACCGGAAACGGAGACTATGCAATCTTCCCCCTCTGGTTTCTCCACCAGCTCCTCTCAGAAAGCTCTTTACTACTCCTTCTCCTCACACTCACTTGGGTCTTTATGGAGTAGTTCCCCTGAGAGGAGCCTGCTCCTGTTGTGGGGACCATCCTCTTCCACACCTGTCACAGAATTACAGAATCAGTCAGGTTGGAAGGGACCATAGTGGGCCACCTGGTCCAACCTCCCCGTTTAAGCAGGGTCATCCTAGAGCATACGGCACAGGATTGTGTCCAGCTGGTTTCTGGAATATCTCCAGTGAAGGACACTCCAAACCCTCTCAGGACAGTCTCTCAAAGTAAAGTTCTTCAAGTTCGGGGGAGAACTCGTGCATCAGCTTCTGCCTGGTGCCTCTCCTCCTAAAGGTTGGCACCACCGACAAGAACCTGGCATCCTCCTTTCGACACCCTCACTTTGGATATTCACACACGGTGATAAGGTCCCGTCTCAGCCGCCTCTTTTCGGGGTGGGTGCCCTGCGCAGGGCGGAATGGAAAGGGCGCAGTTCCGCGCAGTTCCGCGCTCCCGGCTGCGGACACGCGGGGAGCGAGAGGCGGCGGCGGCTCCCGCCCGGGCAGGGCCGTGCCCGCGGCGCGCCAGCGCCCCCCGCGGCGGGAGCGCGCACCC